>QLTV01000204.1:375474-396324 GCA_003457575.1 Thermophis baileyi | reverse complement strand
CAATCTGGGAAGAAAGCAAGCGGTGACGAGGATAATTAGAAACGGTTTAAGGGCCCCCCCCGGCGCGCATTTTTTCCCCCTATTCCTTTCCTCGCGCTTTGAAGCGTTTCTCGGGCGCCCACACGCGCTCGGCGTTGGAACGTTCGGCGGTTTCTAGGCACCCCGCAACCATCTCGCGCATCGGACCGGCATTGAGAGAGAGAGCGAGCGAGCGCGCGCCTGCCGAGAACGGTTTCTAGGCGCCCAGCCTGCCTCGCGCCGCCCGACGTCGCTCCTTCTGCGCGCGCGCAGAATACAAAGCCCCCCCCCCCCAAAAAAGGACCTCCCGTTCCCGGGCGCGCGGGTTTTCCGCTCGCGCGCCCCAGCCCACGTGACACCGACTCCTTCCGAGAGCACGTGAAAGCGCGTCCTCGTGGATGGAGAGGAGCGGGGGGGGTGGGTCGGTCCACGTGGTGCCGCCTCGGGCCAGGCGGCGGTGCTTTTAGCCCGGCTACGGATCGCCACCCACCTGGGCTTCGGGACACCCCCGCCCCCACCCCGCGATCTGCCCCTTTTTTTAAGTAGCCCGGGCGGGAAGTCGGATGGCTGCCCACGAGGCCGAGAGTGGGAGATTCTCCGGGCCCGGCCTGGCTCCCTCGGAGTCGTCCTGCCCGTCCTGGGTGGCATAAACGGGCTGCCCAGTGGGGGCCCTAACCTTAAGTCAACTCAAAGGGGGAGGGAGGGGTAGAGATGCCCTCGAGGGAGGCTGGATCGTAGGCTTGCCTCGAAGCATGCCCCCGGAAAAGGCTTCCCCCCCCCCTCCCCCCCATAGCCCTGATCCCGAAGACCTTTTCTTGAGGTTTGTGTAAAGCACGTGCCCTGCCACATGTCAGGGTGATCGAATAACAGAGCTGGAAGGGGCCTTGGAGGTCTTCTAGTCCAACCCCCTGTTCAGGCAGGTGATCCTAAGTACCATTTTCGGATAAATGATTGTCCAATCCCTTCTTAAAAACCTCCAGTGATGGAGCACCCACTACTTTTTTGAAGCCGTTACACTGATTAATTGTTGCGTCAGGAAATTTCTCTTTATTTCTAAGTTGCTTCTCTCCTTGATTTTCATCCCTTGCTTCTTGTCCTGCCTTCAGGTGCTTTGGAGAATAGGTTTACCCCCTCCTCTTCTTTGGGGCAGCCCCTCAAATATTGGAAGACTGCTATCATGTCACCCCTAATCCTTCTCTTCCTTAAACTTCGCCTTCAGTCCCCTAATTATCTTTGCTGCTCTTCTAGGTCTTCTAGTCCAACCCCCTGCTCAAGCAAGGAAATCCTGTACCATTTCAGACAGATGTTGTCCAAGCTCTTAAAAACCTCCAGTGTTGGAGCACCCACAAGACTGCTCCCCAAGGGGGTTATTCCTTATCACAAAAATACAGTTAGCTCAATGAAAGATGATCTTTAGCAGAGTCCCAACTCATTTGATCAATATATATATATATTTGTATTGACATTCATGCTTTTCAAAATTGGCATCCCTATACAGCACCCTGATACCATCCAAATCAGGGACTCTTGGACAGCAAAAAGAGACAAAGAAGCTGATTTATTTAGATAGAAATGAACTGTAGTAAGAAGGCAGAACATCAGGTGGTGAATCCTACAAAAATCCCATTTCTAGTATGAAAGTGAGTGTTTTGAGCATTTTGGGATTTAGACTTTGAAACAGTATCTCATGAAGTTTCATTTTGGAACAGTTTTGAGATTAAACTTTCACACATCTGCAGTACATCAATTTTGTTCGCAACAATCTAGTGATTTCTAATCTTTCTGTTTTAGCAGGCTGATACAAGTTCTGCAAAATAGACACCCAGCCCATTTGTCACTAATACTATGAAGCACTTCGTGTGATTGAAAAAGAAAATAACTTCGGTGCTTTAGATTTTAAGGATGAGGCGGCCCAGCAATTCAAATCATGAAATATCCTTCAAGATAGTATGAGAAATAAAACTACCTAATCATTGCAGAGTGAAATGTTGATGGAAGACTCATTTATCAACAAAACTCATTTGCAATTCCAAATAATTATATGACGGTACAATACATATACAGGTAGTCTTATCCTGGGACACACATACTTGCCTTCATTTGTGAAAATCAGTGATGCTGGCTGGAAGTTACAAATCATGGTCGCATGTTACACTTAACAGTTGTGGGTGATTCACTTAATGTCTGCTGCTGGAATTGACAGAGTAAGTGGGCCCAGTCACTTAGGTTTCACTTAACTATCACATTGCTTAGTGATGGGAGTTTGCAGCCCCAATTACTCAGTAACATCTGGCTAGCTGTAGATATCTTGGATCATGGGTATCCAACTTTTTGGCTTGCCTGGGCCGCATTGAGTCAAGAATTACCTTGTGCTACCTACATAAAATATATACTTGATATATATAAATCATGAAAATATTAAAAATTTACAATTTGGGGGGGGGGGCTGCAGCTGTCCAGGGTTTCATGTGGACCTCAGGCTGGACCCGCCTATTCTAGATGGTGAGAAAAATTAAGACCACACATTTTTTGTTTCACAGAATGTTAAAAATCAGCCTAAACAAAAGAAAATGACTACCCTTCCCCCAAAGGAAATTGATGACAGTGAAGAAGAAGATTCGTCAGAAGAAGAGGAGAGCAGTGAGGAAGAGGTGAGAATCGTGGTGGTGAAGGTGCTATACTAGGATCTGAGTTCTGATGCAGCCTCAGGTGTGGAAGCCAATTGGTAGACTTGCTGTGTCTCCCAGTTCAATCTTCTGCACAAGAGGGATTGCCATGACAAAGAATAACAAGATAGAGCGCTCTGAACACAACTTTGAACTTCCAAACGATCTTTGCCTTAAATCATTTCACATTATATTAGAAACACAACTGGAATTGAAAGCTGCTCCTGTTTCATTGTGTGTGTCCCTCCACCCCCCCCCCCACACCCCAAATGTGGCTTGAACATGTTGAATCTAATAAAAGCACATAGGTAGTTCTCAACTACCATAAGTGGAAGTCGAGGCATCCAAAATAGCTGCCACAATGGCTAATGAAAACTACCTGCCCAGTTTTGTCACATTATGGCGGCGGGGGGGGGGTGTCAGTATGACCCTTTATGGTGATAGGGGGCTTTACTAACCATAAACCCCCATTCTGTGACCATTGTAACTTTACACAGATGTAAAACAAGGGGATTATTAGTCAAGGACTGCCTGTAAATGAAAATACTCAGTTTATAGAATAGAATAGAATTTTTTTTTTTTTTTTTTTTTTTTTTTTAAAAAAGCTTCCCTTTTTATGGTTAACTTCAAAATGTTGGAGGGAGAACTGGCGAGACGAATAAAATAGAATTCTTTACTGGGCAAGTGTGATTGGACACACAAGGAATTTGTCTCTGGTGCATATGCTCTCAGTGTACATAAAAAGAAAAGATACATTCGTCAAGAATCGTAAGGTACAACACTTAATGATAATCTGGGTACAAATAAGCAATCAAATCATAGTAATTATATTGGTAATGACTGTTCCCCAAATAGAATGATGGCTGCACCGTAGCTTTTTCTTGCTGGGCTATACTTTTTGACTTAAAAACAATTACTGAAACTCTTTCCTTAGTGGATTTTAATAGCTATTTCCCTGATATTGGGGGCTGCTAGATAGCTCTGCCTATCGTAATGCGTTTTCCCTGCAGATGCTTGTTCCTAAGAAAGCCGCCACCCCAGCAAAAGCCGCCACCCCCAACAAAAAGGCAGCGACTCCTGCGAAGAAGGCGGTAGCTACTCCGGCCAAGAAAGCAGCTGCTCCTCCTGCGAAGAAGACACCAGTCCCTGCCAAAGGAGCAAAAAATGGGAAGAATGCAAAGAAGGAAGAGAGTGAGGAGGAGGAGGAAGAGGATGATGATGATGAAGACGAGGAGGACGATGAGGAAGATGATAGTGAGGAAGGTAAACTGGACGGGGTAAACAGGAGGGCCTTGTAAATGTTTGTGTTCTGCTGTATCCAGAGTCCCCTGGAGTTGAGTGGTCAATAGATTTATACATACATACATACATACATACATACATACATACATACATACAAACAAAATAAATAAATAAATAAATAAATGATAATATAGATAGTCCTAGACTTACAACCACGAGTCCAGAATTTCTGTTGCTAAGTGAAACATCTGTTAAGTAAGTGAGGTTTTTTGAGCCCATTTTTTGAACTTTCTTGCCACGGTTGAGAAGTGAGATCTGGCTTTCCCATTGGCTTTACTTGTCAGAGGGTCGCAAAAGGGGATCACGTAACCCCAGGGACACGGCAACTGTCGTAAATATGAAGCAGTTGAATGTAAATCACGTGACCATGGGAATGCTGCAACGGTCATAAGTATTAACAAAGTCCCTTTTTTTCCAGTCACTAAACGAACTGTTGTAAGTCGAGGACTACCTGTATCAATATTCCTTACATTTGGCACTCCCAAGCTTTACCTTCTGGAAAGGATCTTCCCCGCTGTAAGAGTGATCTCAGTAGGGAGCCCCCGTTTTGTTTTTGTTTTTTTGTTTTCATCGTTTTTCAAAAGGAGAGTCAATTTGTTAAATGTAAGCTTACCAGTTGATTAAGAACTAATCTAAGTAAACTGCTACAGATGAATCTGAGGAGGAACCTGCTGTGCCAGTGAAGAAACGGGGCGCCCAAGCACCTCTGAAGAAGCCCACTGTAGCTCTTGCCAATCTGAAGCAACTGGACGAGGAGGAAGAGGAAGAGGAGGATAGCGAAGATGAAGGTACGTCCCCTTGAGAAGCGCAGCTTCCTGAGTCTCAAAGTCACAAAGAGGTGCTAGCTAGCAAAAGCACAGCGGATTCTGCAAGGGTGGAGATGTCTCCGCTCCTTGCAACACACTGGAGCACAACTGAATTGGGTTTAACAAGGGGGAGAGCAGTTAAGAAATTAGCAGAGAGAAAGAGGGTGGGCTTATTGTGAAAAGGGATGGTAGGAAAATATCAGCACAAATGATGAGTTTTGGGACTTAATACTGATCTGGTGATGTCTCGCGTAAGATCTGATGTGTTGATCCCGCTCCTAAGCCAAAGTACAGAAGAGTACCCTGTTTCCCCCCAAATAAGACATCCCCTGATAATAAGCCCAGTCGGGCTTTTGAGTGCATGGCAATAAGGCCAAGCGCTTATTTCAGGGTTCAAAAAAAATATAAGACAGGGTCTTATTTTCGGGGAAACACGGTAGTAGCTCTTAAACAGCGTTTTTTTTTTTAAAATGGTCTGAGTTGAGGGGGATTTTAGAATGGCAGCAGATGACTCTACAGGTAGTCCTCCGTTCATTTAGTGACTGAAGTTACAATGTCATTGAAAAAAAAGTGACTTATGACCGTTTTTCACACACGACCGTTGCAGCATCCCCATGGTCACCTGATCAAAATCTGGATGCTTGGCAATGGACTCTTTATTTATGACGGTCGCGGTGTCCCAGGGTCATGCGATCCCCTTTTGTGACCTTCTGACAAGCCGTGGTGAATCCAGATTCACTTAACAACCATGTTGCTACCTTAACCACTGCCATTTTTGCTTAACAGCTGTGGCAAAAAAGGTCGTACAATGGGGCAAAACTCAACTTAGCAACAGAAATTGTGGGCTCAATTGTGGTCATAAGTTGAGGGCTACCTGTACGTTGTTCTGCTTATCTCTTTACGTCTATGGAGATTCTCGGTCCTCCGGGTCACGGTTGTCCCAAAGGTGCTTGTTTTTCAAGAGGCAACTGGACTTTCTGGTTTTTCATTGAAGACGTTTTGCTTCTCCTCCAAGAAGCTTCTTCAGCTCTGACTGGATGGTGGGGAATGGAAGGATTGATACTCCCTATAAGCATAAAGGAGTACAAATCCTTCCATTCCCCACCATCCAATCAGAGTTGAAGAAGCTTCTTGGATAAGAAGCAAAACGTCTTCAATGAAAAACCAGAAAGTCCAGTTGCCTCTTGAAAAAAACAACCCACCTTTGGGACTTATCTCTTTACATTGATTAGGACTGGTAGAGCATTTTCAGTAGGGGAGGGGATGAGTTAGGCCGAAGATGCCAGAGAGATGGAGAGAAGGTAGTTCTTGAGAGTTTGTCTTGGCCCAGCACCTGCGGATCGCAGGAGTTACTCAAGGTGGCCCTTTCCGGCTTTAGAGTCAGAAGACGAGCCCATGGAAACCACTCCAGCAAAGGGAAAGAAAGCTATGCCGGCAAAAGCAACCCCTGCCAAGGCAGCCCCAGCAAAGGAGGATTCTGAGGAAGAAGATGAAGACTCTGAGGAAGAGGAGGAGGAGGAAGGGGATGAAGAGGAAGATGACGAGGATGACGATGACGACGAAGGTGAGTTAACCTGTCACGCTGCTTTTGCATTAGGTCCAATCCAAGGTGGGTCTACTTTTCACTGTGGGTCCCAAAGCTGGAAATGATGAATTCTCGCTGAACTGATGTGGTCCAAAATCACACATGAGCAAATCCTCAAGATAGTCAAGTCCTGATCCAGCAGCACTATCGGGCACTCTTGTCTCCTGTATACGTGAATTTTTTTTAAAAAAAAACCCATCTGTTTGCCCTTTTACTCCCCAGACGCTCTTCCTGGAAAACGCAAGAAGGAATTAGCCAAGCAAAAAGGTGCCCCAGATGCCAAGAAGAAGAAAACGGAAGGTGAAGGCAAGACCTCCCAGCAGAATTGCTAATAATTACTTCTCTTTCTCCATGTCCCTTAACTTGGCTTCAAATATTTTAGTCATCTAGTTCTTGACAACCCTGAAAATTTTGAATAGGTGATAAGGTATTCTAAGTTCAGGAATAGCAATAGAATTTTAGGCTTATATAGCACTTAGACTTATATACCGCTTCATAGTGCTTTACAGCCCTCTCTAAGCGGTTTACAGAGTCAGCATATTGCCCCCAACACTCTGGGTCCTCATTTTACCCACCTCGGAAGGATGGAAGGCTGAGTCCACCTTGAGCCGGTGAGATTTGAACCGCCGAACTGCAGCTAGCAGTCAGCTGAAGTAGCCTGCAGTGCTGCACTCTAACCACTGCGCTCCTCGGCTCCTAATATACCGCCCCGTAGCCCTTTACAGCGCGCTCTGGGCAGTTTACAGTGGAAAAGCATTATTTGCTTATTGTCCCCAACTATCTGGGTCCTCATTTGACCGACCTCGGAAGGTTGGAAGGCTGAGTCAACCTTGAGCCCCATCAGGATCAAACTCCTGGCAGTGGGCAGAGTCGACCTGCAATACTGCACTATGACCACTGCGCCATCAGGGCTCCTGTAAAGGTAGGAGGGCGAAGCCTAGCCCAATCATTAAGATCTTGTTAGTCTGCCCCCAGTATATTAATTATTGTCCCTTAGAGCAGGGGTCCCTAACCTGTGAGCCGTGGCCCACTACAAGTCCACAGCCTATTCACAACCGGGCCACATGAATTTGCCAGCTGTTGCATGCCCCCGCTCACAAATGTTGCAGGGGCTCGGGGCCCCACTTCTGCGAGCATGGCGGGCACTCGCACAAGCTCACACATGCACTTGCCCCTCCCAGAACAGCATCCCTTCCCCCACCGACACAGAAAGGTTGGGGAACTCTGCCTTAGATGATAACACAGGTAGTCCTCAAATTACAACAGTTCATTTGGTGACCGAAGTTACAACAACACTGAAAAAAGTGACTTACGGCCATTTTTCACATTTATGACCATAGCAGCATCCCCATGGCCATGTGATTTACATTCAGACGCTTGGCAACTGACTCACATTTACGACGGTTGGAGTGTCCCGGGGTCACGTGATCCCCTTTTGTGACCTTGGTTGACAAGCAAAATCGGTGGGGAAGCAGATTCACTTAACAACCATGTTACTAACTTAACAACTGCAGTGAATTCACTTAACAAATGTGGCAAGAAAAGTCGTAAAATGGGTCAAAACTCACTTAACAAATTTCTCACTTAGTGACAAATTCTGGTCTCCGTTATGGTTGTAAGTCGAGGACTACCTGTAGTTCTGCATTGCTATCCTGCTTTTCCCAAAAGTTGCAATTGAATGTATAAAATAGGGCCAAAGTAGCAAGGAACTGAGGGTTTTTTAAATTTCCATGCATCTTTCCACCAGCACTTCCTGCTAATTCTGGGGATGACTTACCAGATGTCTTAATCTCTCCTTTACCTTTGCAGAGGCTGCCTTCTCTCTCTTTATGAGTAATCTCAATGCAAGCAAGAACTTTGAAGAACTCAAGGCTGCCATCAGAGATTTTTTTGCCAAAAAGGATCTTCAAGTCCAAGAAGTCAGAATTGGCAATTCAAAGTAAGAACTTCACCGAGTTGGAAATATGAGGCGGGGGTGGGGGGGGAAGGAAACTGGTGGAGATTTTTCTTTCTTAAAAAAATGTAAGAATTTAACTTTAAAGCTACCTTTCCCAACCTCGTGGATCCTAGAGGTGCGGGGATTGTACCTTGGGTTTTGTAGACATTCAGTTGCTGAATGAAAAATTGTTTATACATTTGTAAAAGGCAGAAACTTATGGGAGGTGGCTAGTTCAAGCCGAAAATAAGCTTGGAGCTTACCAAAGAGTACAAAATTGGGCAGAATGAACTAATAGAAACGAGAAATGTGTTGGGAATGGGGTTTGGTGTGAAAATGGGCTTGGAGTTATAGTTGATTGCAAACGGAACATGAGTGAACGGTACAATACGGCTGCTTTAAAAGGCTAACACAGTTTAGGCTGTATCCATAAAATGCAGCTTCCAAAAAATGAGAAATAATGATTTCATTATATTCTGCAGAGGGCCAGGATCATAGAATCCTAAGGCTGGAAGGGATCCTGGAGGTCTTCTAGTCCAATCCCTGCCCAAGGCGGGAGTCCTTACACCATGCTGGCCAAATGATTGTTCAGTCTTTTCTTGGAAAACCTTCAGCAGTGGAACGCCCACAACTCTTGGGAGGCAAACTCTTCCATTGATTGATCGTTCTCACTGTTAGAAAATCCCTCCTTAGTTCCAGGTAGCATCTGATGAGCTTTCACCCATTGCTTCTTGGCCTGCCCTTGGGTGAAAAATTGGGGCTGCCTTGGGTGCTTTGGAGAATAAATCAACCACTACTTCTCTGTGACAGCCATTCAAGCACTGGAAGACAGCAATCATGTCCCCCCCCCCCAATCCTTTTTATTAGGGTAGACATACCTGGTTCCCTTAATTCATCACACGGTTTAGCCTCCAGATTCCTGATCATCTTTGTTTCATTTCTCTGTACTCTTTCTAGGGCTTCAGCATCCTTTTTGTATGGTACAGTTCTGGGGCCTCATTGCAAATTGTCTTTCATAATTGGGATGTTCTGAATATTTCTGTGTTTATATAGATATTATGTCCCTTTTGAAAGTGTCTACTTGTTGATGGGGTAATCTGGGAATGGAGCATTGAGTAAAGCAGCAGGCATTGAACAAATGAGTGGGCCAATGAGAGAGCCATCCCTTGGGACTAGCCCCTCCCCCCGCCACCTCTTGTGTACAAGAGACAATAAATGCCCGTGTATGTTATTGCAAAGCTGCTAAGATAATCTTGGTTCGATTGCTCTACTGAGTTTATGAATTTATGCGTGTACCTTACATTCCCTTGAATCCTGCCAGCGTTCAGATTTAGGAATACTGTTTTAAATGCTACGAGTTTCTATTAATAACAGCACTGAAGGCTTCCTCATTAGCAGTATGAATACATACTGTATGTACATATTTTGGCTTGACAAGCATCAACACTTTCACACAATTTCTGGGCTGATCATTTGCCTCTTGTTTGTATGGCTCTTCAGGAATACTCTTGCTGCATTTCAGAAGGCAAAAACAATTCCAGTTGGGCCGGCTTGCTTTAGTTTGGGGGTGTTCATGTGCTTGCATTCAGCACAGTCTCTTGTGTGCCCCTTTTGTGGAGATTGTGGAGTGCATTTAGAAGCATAAGGTCTGCTAAGATTCAGTACTTATGTGTATACTCTTACGCACTGTAGGTGCATATTGTGGCCTGGTGAGTTTTTTTTGTGTCCCTTTAGCACTTCAACTAATAGAACATTACAAATGACAAGAATGATGCAACCAAATAACAAAGGGATGGAGGGAGCCCTCTCAGTAGAGGTCCAGCTATCTTAATTTGTTTGAAATTGGATGGTGGCTGGACTTGAGAAAGCAATCGTGTGTGTGCTTAATGTTTTTTAAAAAAAAAAAAAAACTGAAAAATTTTTCCTTTTCAAGGCTGGACTTGAGAAAGCAATCGTGTGTGTGCTTAATGTTTTTTAAAAAAAAAAAAAAAGACTGAAAATTTTTCCTTTGTCATGCAGGAAGTTTGGCTATGTAGATTTCTCCTCTGAAGCTGAACTGGATAAAGCACTCAAATTAAATGGGAAAAAACTGATGGGCCTGGAAACGAAACTAGAAAAGGCAAAGAGTAAAGAGAGCCTTTGGGAGAATAAAAAAGGTGAGTAACATTACACTTCACACATTTTGTTTGGCAGCACTTTATATATACCATGACCCTGATGCAGCAATTAAGGCTGTATAGTAATTAAGGCATCAGGCAAGAAACTGGGAGAAGGTGAGTTCTAGTCCTACCTTGGGCAGGAACCCAGCTGGATGACCTTAAGCCAATCACATTCTAGGAAGGAGGAGGCAAGGGCAACCACTTCTGAAAAACCTTGTCAAGGTATCTGCAGGGGCTGTCCGGGCAGTTGCTAGGAGGCAAACACCAACTCAAAGGTGCATGTACAACAGAGAGACACACGTAAGGCTAGTTGACTATTAAATATTCCGCCAAAGCTTTTTATGAAAGCAGTCCTTCCCTTGTGTGCCAGATTAAAGCTGAAGTTCAACTCTAAAAAAGAACAGAGGAAAATGTATTCACCGGGCTGGAAAATGTATCTTTCCAGCCCAGTGATGCCTAGACTGATAGCTACTAAGCCTTGAAGAACTCGGGCAGACAGCAGGGTTATCCATGGGTGTCCAGCTGAAGTTCTGTATGGTTGTGACATTTTTTTTGTGGCCAGGTTTTTCTTTTAATAAGTTGCGGTTTTGATTGACTGCAGTGTGTGTGCAAGTGAAATGGCCTAATGTTGTAATATGTGGGGGGGTTTTCTCCTAGAGAGAGAAGCAAGGACCATTTTCGTCAAGAACCTTGCTTACAGTGTCACCCAGGATGAACTGCATGCCGCATTTGAGGAGGCCGTCGAGGTCAGGCTGGTGTCCAAGGATGGGAATAGCAAAGGGTATGTTGCTCTTAAGAACACCAGTATGTTTTTATTTCTTTGTAATAAGATTTGTGCCGCTTTCCTTTTTAAATAGTTTGAAGGCTTTCTGTCATTGTAATCATATCCATGTAACGGTGAAAGTCTTTGTTTTTAAAATCTCCATGTAGATGGAATTTATTTTGGACTTCCTATGCCCATTCTGCTAAAGATTAACACTGCAAAAACAAGCTAGAAGAGAAACCATACCACCCGGCAAATTAACTAGTCATGAATTTGTACCAAAATGAATATTTATTTATTTAGCGTATGGCATAGAGCACATGTATAACAGTAATAAAATTATATGGAACGAGCACATCATAATATGGTACATTTATGATAGAAATATGTAGCCAATGTTGTAAGGTTTGGAGAATTCAAGAAATTATACATTAGTTATAGGTTACGTTTTAAAATACATTGATTCATATGTATTAATATCTAGGCCAAAATGAACCAAAAAAAAGTTCAGGAAAAAACCCTAAAAATTACTCTATGGGTTGAATTAGTTAATAAAAGCCAAGCCTGAAGGAACGGACTGAATTAACAGCTTCTCTGGGAAGCTAGCTAGGAATACAGGTAGTCCTTGAGTTATAACAGTTCATTTAGTGACCATTCAAAGTTTTACAACGGCACTGGAAAAAAGGGACTTTTTCACACTTAGGACGGCTGCAGCATTCCCATGATCATGTGATCAAAATTCAGATGCTTGGCAACTGACTCATACCTCTGACCGTTGCTGTGTCCCAAGGTCACGGGATCCCCTTTTACGACCTTCCAGCAAGCAAAGTCAGTGGGGAAGCCAGATTCACTGAACGACCGTGTTACTAACTTAACAGTTGTGATTCCCTTAACAACGGTGGCAAGGAAGTTCATGGAAGGAGGCAAAACTCCCTTAATGAACTTCTTACTTAGCAACAGAAATTTTGGGCTCAATTGTGGTCGTAAGCCGAGGACTAAGCGGTATGAGCAGTTAAGCAGCTTGTTGAAACGGCTTCCCAAACACACCTTGGATAAAAGCCATAACGCTGTTCCCTCCCTTTCATCCCAGGATCGCCTACATTGAATTTAAAAGCGAGGCCGATGCGGAGAAAGCTTTGGAGAAGCAGGGGATGGAGATAGACGGCCGTCCCATTGTCCTTGACTACGTAGGCGAAAAGAGCCAGCAGGATAGCAGGAAACCTGGCAAGGGGGCCCCGTCAGGTAAGATGCCCAGGTGGATCCACTCGGGGTGTGACGAAAGCTGCCTCTGCTGCGGAGAGACACCTCCAGAATTAACCAGGCATGGGGACACTTTGGTGTTTTTATTAACACAAGGAGAACTCTTGGTTTAGCAATAGCACTTAAGACTCACATACCGCTTCACGGTGCTTTCCAGCCCTCTCTGAGCGGTTCACAGAGTCCGCCTCTTGCCCCCAACAATCTGGGTCCTCATTTTATTGACCTCGGAAGAATGGAAGGCTGAGTCAACCTTGAGCCGGTCAGGATCGAACTTCTGGCAGTTGGAAGTCAGAATTAGCCTGCAGTACCGGATTCTAACCACAGCGCCACCAAGGCTTCACCCCGGAGAAGCCTCCTCCCATTATTGATTCACTGTGCAGCCAGTCCTCATTTAGCAGCCGTTCACAGTTTCAACCATGATGAAAAAAATAACTCCAATTCTTGCATGTAGACCTTTGCACATCTGTAATGCCAAAGTAAGATCAAAATGAGCCCTCAGTGGCGCAGTGGTTATGCTGCAGAATGACAGGCAAACTCTGCCCACAGCCTGGAGTTCGATCCTGACCGGCTCAAGGTTGACTCAGCCTTCCGTCCTTCCAAGATCAGTAAAATGAGGATCTAGATCACGGGTGTCAAAGTCACGGTGTCACGTTGCCGTCACCTGACGTTTTGTGACGTTTTTTCCCTTCATGGAGCTAGTGTGGGTGTGGGCTCCGCGTGACGCATCCAGCCCGCAGCCCCCCAGTTCGACACCCCTGATCTAGATGGTTTGAGGCAATATGCAAAAAATGCTTCTACATTGTTTAACCGCCCAGAGAATTCTGTAAAGCGCTATGGGGTAATACGTAAGCCTGAGTGCTATTGCTTAAAAAACATGGTGGTTTCGTTTAGTGGCCACTTAATGAATGACCAAGGCGCCATTGCAGTTGTCTCTGAAGCGAAGATCACCTGTGTTCGTTCTCAAATGCAATTACTCAGTGACGGGCCGCTCTCAATTGGAAGTGTGGGTTTTTGCACAGGGGGAGAATCCAAGACGCTGGTGGTGAACAACCTCTCCTACGATGCGACCGAAGAAAGCCTCCAAGAGGTCTTTGAGAAAGCGTCGGCCATCAGGATTCCCCAGAACAACCAGGGAAGACCCAAAGGGTGAGTAGGAGCCCAGCCCCCAGACGGAGGGGAGAGGAGAGGAGCTGGCACACTTGCCCCACGCGGTTCCTCTGGTGACCCCCCTGCTTCTCTTGGAACAGGTATGCCTTCGTCGACTTCGCCACAGCTGAGGAGGCAAAGGAAGCCATGGACTCCTGCAACAACACAGAGATCGAAGGCCGCACAATCAGACTAGAATTCAGCAACTCGGGTGGACAGAACAGAAATGCCAACATTAAAGGAGGCTTTAGTCGTAAGTAAAGCTTGGCGACCTACCTGGAGCATTAAAAGAGGGCCCTTCATTTCTCTCCGGGCCAGCGCTGATCATAGATGCACACTGGCTTAAAAGACGCTGGAGAAGGACGGTTCTCCTACGGTTCGAGTCCCACTGCCTGTCAGCAGCCTGTCCTCCCCCGTGTCTGTCTGTGAAAGGCAGGTAGCTAACCGTCCAGTCACCACCTCCCCCAAGGCCTGAGGGGCCCGGGACAGCATCGTCCTCCGCCCCTGGCCTCTCCAAACATTGATAACAGATAACACATTAACAGAGTTGGAAGGGGCCTTGGAGGTCATCTAGTCCAACCCCCCCCACACCATTTCAGACAGATGGCTTTCCAGTCTCTTCTTGAAAGCCTCCAGTGATGAAGCTCCCACAACCTCTGGTGGCAAGCTGTTCCATGGGTTGATTGCTCTCACTGTCAGAAATTTTCTCCTTATTTCCAGGTTGAATCTCTCCTTGATCAGTTCCCATCCATTATTTCTTGTCTGTTTTCGGGTGCTTTGCAGCATAGGTTGACCCCCCCCCCCTCCTCTCTGTGGCAGCCCCTCAACTATTGGAAGACTGCTATCATGTCTCCCCTGGTCCTTCTCTTCACTAGACTAGCCATGCCAGGGGAGACGTGCCATCCCCGTCGGACAGTCCCGGTTCCAACTCCTCCGAACCAAGCTCCGAGAGGGCCATGACCCAGGACTCCTTTTATCTTACTTTTACCAGTACTGATCCCCGACATTTTCTCCTGTCATTCAGAGCAAAGCAAAACCCTGTTTGTCAAAGGGCTGTCAGAGGAAACCACCGAAGAGACATTAAGAGAGTCGTTCGACAGCTGCATTGGGGCGAGAATAGTGACTGACAGGGACACCGGCTCCTCCAAAGGGTAGGTGCGGAGGGACATGCGAGGCGAGCAGGGAACACGTGACGCCAACTGTTAGTTGCGCTCCACCAGAAGGCATTTTCCATCTGACTTCAGAAATCGCTTTTCCTTCTCAATGAGCTCCTTCCTGCTGTGCATTCAGTGGCAGGCCATGGATTCGCACGAGAAGAAGAGTAAACCCACAGCCCTGACCCCCTCGAGTCTCTCCAACTCCTTTGGATGAATTAACTGTCACGGCTGCGGGACAACTTTGCAGTTACAATTCGTAGCTTGCCAGGGAAATTCCGGAGACAGATGTGTAGTGATAGGGATACATTTTGAACGCCCGTCTGCCGAGCTTTCAAAGGGCCAGCTGCGGTAGGAGAGGAGCGGCTCTCAGTTTCTCTGAGGTCTTCTGTAGGATGGGCAACTTAGCAGGCCTCAGTCTGGCTTCTTGTACCCGTGAGCCTGATTTTCAAGGATCTCGTGTGGATCTCCTGCAAGAACCAACTGTGGGCCTCCTGAGCAGCCGGTGTGCGAAGAGCAGGAAAGGGAACCTCTTTGTCCACTTCTGGATTCCACTCCAGCTCAGGTTACCAGTTAATTTTGAGGCTATACACAAGGGGAGGGATGGCAGTTTTGTATCAGCTGCCACCTTAATGCTTGCTTGGGCTTCGCTACTATATAGTGACCAGACTGCCACGAACTATTGGGGGGTGAGGGGGGGCAAAAGAGATTGCGGTATCTCTTCAAGACTCTGCTTCAAGGTTGTCAGGCATCGGAATGGGACAACTCCACAGCCAACTCGCTGTGGGACAATTTAACAATCCTATTTATTTAAATTAATTAATTAATTTTTTCCATTTGCATTTCATTCTGTCCCTCCTTTTGTATGCTTTCTTCAGTGATTCTGTTCCACTGTTTCTTTGATATTAGTGTAACTCTGGTCCTGCAGCGAGTTGGCCGTGGCGAATTGTCATAGACCCATTCGGCATACCAGCTGCATACCATCCTGTGAGAAATTTGTTAAGTGAGTTTTGCACCATTTCACGACTCTTCTTGCCACATTTTGTTAAGGGAATCACTGCAGTTGTTAATAACCTGGTTGTTATTGTTATACGTGAATCCGGCTTCCCCATTGGCTTTGCTTGTCAGAAAGTCACAAAGGGGGATCACGTGAACTCGGGACACTGCCACCGTCATAAATATGAACCAGCTGTCAAGCATCCGAATGTAAGTCACGTGACCATGGGGATGCTGCAACGGTCATAAGTGTGAGAAACGGTGATAAGTCACTTTTTGTCGGTGCCGTTGTAACTTCAAATGGTCACTAAACAAACTTGTAAGTCGATGGCTACCTGTACAGGTAATCCTCGATTTAATGTTTCATTTAGTGACCATTCGAAGTTACAGCGGCACTGAAAAAAGTGACATGACCATTTTTTCACACTTACGACCATTGCAACAACCCCAAGATCATGTGATCAAAATTCAGATGCTTGTCAACCGACTCATTTATGACGGTTTCAATGTCCCGGGATCACGTGATCCCCTTTTGCGACAGTCCGACAAGCATAATCAATGGAGAAGCCAAATTCATTTAACAGCTGTGTTACTAACTTATCCACTGCAGTGATTCACTTAACTACTGTGGTTAAGAAAGGTCGTAAAAGGGGGCCAATTTCACTTAACAACTGTCTCACTTAGCAACAGAAATGTTGGGCTCAGTTATCATTATTATTATTATTATTATTATTATTTATATTTCTATGCCTCCCCAACTCCCAAGGGACTTGGGTTATAAGTTGTGGTTCTAAGTCGAGGACTACTTGTAGTTGCGCTGCTGATCTGTTATGATTTGTCTCCATGGCTTCCTGGCCTTTTGACCCAGCAGAACAACTGAAGAACAACAACAACAACTTGCCTCTCCAAGGGGTGTGTTTGTGTGTCTCTTTCCTGCCTTGACTCTCCTCTCCGTCTTTTAGGTTTGGCTTTGTGGACTTCAGCTCCACAGACGATGCCAAAGCAGCCAAGGAAGCCATGGAGGACGGAGAGATCGATGGGAACAAAGTGACCCTCGATTTTGCCAAGCCCAAGGGGGCCACTCCCCGTGGGGGAGGCGGCGGTGGAGGCTTCGGCCGGGGCAGCAGAGGCGGACGCGGCGGCAGAGGTGGATTTGGGGGCCGGGGAGGAGGCCGAGGCTTCGGAGGTGAGTATCCGTCACTCGTACGATTCGACGATACCTCCCGGGATAGGTAGCTACCCTCGACATGCAGCCATTCATTTAGCGACCGTTTGAAGTTACAGCGGTCCTGAAAAAAAGATGACTTACGGCCCGTCCTCGCACTTCCCAACTGTCACAACATCCCCGTGGTCACATGATCAAAATTGGGGCGTTTGGTTGCCAGCCTGTGCTTACGACCGTTGCCGCGTCCGGGGTTGTGTGACCGCCATTTGCAACCTTCCCAGCTGGCTTCCAACAAGCAAACTCCATGGGGGAAGCTGTATTCACTTTAATTACTGCATGACTCACTTTAACAATTGCAGTGACCCACTTAACAACCGTGGCCAAAAAGATTCAATGGATAGTTAGTTAGGGCTGCAGAAAGAACAGTTGCAACCAGCCTGCCTTCCACTGAGGACCTGTACAGAGTGGGTCAGAAAGAGGGCAGAGAAAATATCTACAGACCCCTCACACCCAGGACATAAACTGTTTCAGCTCCTCCCCTTGGGAAGCCGCTATAGGGCACTGCATGTCAAAATAACGAGACACAGAGACAGCTTTTTTTCCCCTTGAGCCATCACTCTGCTGAACCCCTAATTCCCACAGCACTTGTCTTACCCTATCGCTAAGGATATTTACTCATGTAGTAGGGCTGTGTTATTGTTCTCCTTCTCGTCTTTCCTATTAAACTTTTTCCTCATGATTATATCACCTTTGTTGTTTGTATCTACACTGAGAGCTTCTGCACTGGAGACAAATTCCTTGTGTGTCCAATCAAGGCCATCACTTGGCCAATAAAGAATATTCTATATTCTGTTCTTTCTATTCCTATTTTCTGTTCTTTGTGTTCTATGCTTTCATTTCTATTCACTCTAGTCTATGCTTTCAGCTCTATTCTTTCATTTCTATTACTATTCGTTCTGTTCTATTTGTTCTGTTCTTTCTGTTCTAGTCTTTCATTTCTATTCTATGCTTTTAGTTCTATTTCTATTCGTTCTGTTCTATTCTTTCTAGTCTAGTCTGCATTCTAATGGGTCACAATTCACTTTAACACCCACTTTGCTTAGCAACAGAAATTGTGGTCCCAATTGTGGTCCTAATTTGCTTTGCAAGTTTGGCAAAATTAACCCTTCCTTCGTCCTTCCAGGCAGAGGAGGTGGCGGCTTCAGGGGAGGCCGAGGAGGCGGCGGTGACCACAAACCACAAGGGAAAAAGATCAAATTTGACGACTGAAGCGGCGTGCGTTCCTTTGCATCCGAAAGGACTCTGGGGTATTTTAATTGGGCCTCCTTGAAATGACAGAGCCTTCCGAGGACATTCCAAGACACGCCGCAGTCCCCGAGGAGCTTCTCCGAGGACTCTCCTCCACAAAGAAACAGCCAATTGACTGCCCGGCCGCGCATAAGAACTTTTTAAAAAGCAACAAGAAATGTGGGAGTTGACCCTGTGTCCATGTATTTCCCCCCTGAATTTATAACGTTTTACCCATGTACAAAATTTAACTTCCTTATACATTTCTGTAGGCTTTTTCTTGGGTTTTTTTTCCCCCCTCCCTTGCTGTAAAAAATGCAAAATGTTTTATCATTTGTGTCTCGGCAAACTGTCTAGGACAGATTAAAGGGCCTAAATGGAGTCTGGTGTGTGTTTCTATGAAGCAGTTGAGTTGGGCTATCGGATGTCCTGGGCTTGTGTGATACCAGCTGAGCTTCTTGGGCGATTTTAAACAAACTGGTACACTGCAATCATGCTAAGCCTACCTCAGATTTACTCAGGCAGACATTTTGCTCCAACAAAGGAGAACATTTGTAGCTCAGAGTTGACATGAGGAGGTCCTTGGTGCTCTCTGAGCTTGGTGGTTGTCTTGCAGACGTTTCACTACCCAACTAGGTAACATCATCAGGGCTAGAAAGGATGGGGATTTGCAGGGAGGGGGGGAGAAAGAACTGTGGGGTCCTTGGTGCTCTCTGAGCTTGGTGGTTTTCTTGCAGATGTTTCGCTACCCAACTAGGTAACATGTTCATCATACTGGGATGATGTTACCTAGTTTGGGTAATGAAACATCTGCCAGAAAACCTCCATAGACGTTTAGCCATGCCCTCGAATGGTGTGGGAGTGTGAATGGATTTCCAGAAAAAAAATCCAGACTACAGGAACCATTTGCACCACTCAGGTGACCCTGAGGACACAGGTAAACCTCCAGGTGGCCTCAAGGACTCTAAAAAGGATGCAAACGACCAGCTTTCTCTGCAAGGAGAATAAATCCTTCCATTCCCCACCATCCGGTCAGAGCTGAAGAAGCTTCTTGGATGAGAAGCGAAACGTCTTCAAAAGAAAAACCAGAAAGTTCAGTTGCCTCTTGGAAAAAAAAGCACCTTTGGGACAACCCTGACCTGGATGACAGAATCTCCAAAGACTTCCATCTCTTAGAAAACACCAAGGACCCTCTCAGATATTCGTCTTTCTACTTGCATACGGCCATAGAATAACAGAAAAACAGCTAAAAATATTGGTAGTCCCTTGTAATGCCTTTTGTGATTTGTAATTACAAATACAGATAGTCCTCGACTTTATAACAGTTCATTTAGTGACTTCGAAATTACAATGGTACTGAAAATGATCTATGACCATTTTTCACACTTGCGACCGTTACAGCATCCCCCACAGTCATGTGATCAAAATTCAGACTCTTGGCAATGACGGTCGCAGTGTCCCCGGGTCACATGATCCCCTTTCGCGGCATTCTGACAAGCAGTCAATGGGAAAGCCGGATTCACTTAACAACCAGGTTACCAACTTAACAACTGCAGTGATTCAGTCAAAGCAGCTATCAGTCATGTGACTGACTTGATTTTATAACATTTTTTGTGGTGGTTAAGGAAACCCATGGTTTGCTATGGCATGGTTTTGGTGAAAGATGCTTTTAGACAAAAATGCTGGTCTTTTCGTTATACGTCCCATGTTTAGCATGTAGCTAAGCAACCGGTTTTAGGTAAGCAAGAGAAACGGGGGTCCTTGGTTCTCTCCTGAGCTTGGTGGTTTTCTTCCAGAGAGTACCAAGGATCCCTCATTTCAACCCTGACCTATAAATATTCTTTATTGGTAACCTGTAATTTTTTTTTTTTAAAGATGAACTTTATTTCTGTTGATGACAGAGAGAAGTTTCTTGGTTTTCTGGGCAAGATTTTTCAAAATCATGTTTTGTATGCCCTGTGGATTAATCTTATGTTTAAGCATATCCTGAATTTTCCAATAACTATTAAGATTTATCCCAAGTGTGAGTCTTAAGATACCGTTAGCTTTTTCACCTCCTTCCCACCCCAAAACAACCATAATTTAGCCCTTCTAAGCCAGCCAAATTAAAAAAAAACTAGATTCCTAGCCAATTCTTTTTTTTCTCCCTCCCAAAGAAAAAAACAGCGCTTGATTGTAAATTTTAAGAAAGTGTCACAGGGCCGATTTTAAAGGTGTTAACTATTTAAAGGTGTTGACTACCACAATGTAAAAAAGATGTTGAGACTCTGGAAAGAGTGCAGAGAAGAGCAACAAAGATGATTAGGGGACTGGAGGCTAAAACATATGAAGAACGGTTGCAGGAACTGGGTTATGTCTATGGTAGTTTAATGAAAAGAAGGACTAGGAGTGACACGATAGCAGTCTTCCAATATCTCAGGGGCTGCCACAAAGAAGAGGGAGTCAAGCTATTCTCCAAAGCACCTGAGGGTAGGACAAGAAGCAATGGATGGAAACTAATCAAGGAGAGAAGCAACCTAGAACTAAGGAGAAATTTCCTGACAGTGAGAACAATTTATCAGTGGAACAACTTGCCTCCAGAAGTTGTAAATGCTCCAACACTGGAAG
>QLTV01000204.1:345252-365462 GCA_003457575.1 Thermophis baileyi | reverse complement strand
GAGAGGGAGAGGGGGGGCGGGGGGAGTGTGTGTGCGTGGAAGAGAGAGAGAGAGAGAGAGAGAGAGATGCAATTTTTCTGAAAGAAGAAAGAAAGAAAAAGAAAAAGAAAAAGAAAAAGAAAAAGAAAGAAAGAAAGAAAGAAAGAAAGAAAGAAAGAAAGAAAGAAAGAAAGAAAGAAAGAAGGAAGGAAGGAAGGAAGGAAGGAAGGAAGGAAGGAAGAAAGAAAGAAAGAAAGAAAGAAAGAAAGAAAGAAAGAAAGAAAGAAAGAAAGAAAGAAAGAAAGAAAGAAAGAAAGAAAGAAAGAAAGAAAGAAAGAAAGAAAAAGAAAGATCGTGCTTAATTTTTCCTCCAGCCAGTATTTCTTTACTGGGTGTATAAGTCACATTTACATTGGCAAATTTTGGTTTACAACAGAGTTTCTCAACCTTGACGGCTTGAAGGTAGGTGGACTTCAACTCCCAGAATTCAATGCTGGCTGGGGAATTCTGGGAGTTGAAATCCGCACACCTTCAGGCTGCCTTCAGACAGCACAATTAACATCAACAGAAAGGCTGGCCTTCTTGGCCACTCTTTTATGGCCCGGGGCAGGGAGGGTGGAATTAAAGATTGCAAAGAGATCAAGAGGTTGACAAGGGTTACCCCCTTCCCCATTTTCAGCCTTGAACCCCCCCCCCCCGCAATCCAACAACTGGACCTCGGGCATTTTGCGGCCAGTTTCCCCAGCAGTATGACTCCAAGAATTCTTTGGGAAGAGGGGAGGGCGGGTCATTTGGTCCTTGCAGGCAGCCCCTCCACCCAATTTTGCAATTCCAGAAAGCAAAGCCCCTCCCCACCCATTTTTGCAATGCCTCCAAGGTCACTCCTCTGAGACACACACAATACACACACACACACACAGGCACAAACCCCATCCATCTCCTGGCCAGCAGCTGTCCGATCTGCTGCGTTCAGAAGGTCCTTTTGCAAGATCGGGAAACGCCCGGCCTTTTGGGCACACCTCAGCCATGAAACTCGGCTTTGTAACTCGGTCAATAATGTCCCTCTTTGTGCCCGGGTTTCTCCGTCAGCCAGCCTGGCCCCATTCGGAGAATGAGGCCAGGAAGAGGAAGTATTTATCAGCTCACGCCCATCACTCGGGCGGCTGCCTTTCAGGAGCCAAGGTTTATTTGCAGGAGGTGTGGTGGTGGAAAAGGGACAGGATGGTCCAAACTCTTTGTCCTGAAGTGGGACAGCCCCGTTTGGGTATGCAGGCCTCTAATCTCGTCATTCTGGAGCAAGCAGGGATCGGGGGGCCCTCCAAGAAGCAGTCCAGTCACAGAACCCAGGGTTCCACTCAACCCCCAATGCAGTCATTTCTGAATTCAACATAGCTGAGAACTCCACCATGGTCAACCATGGCGGAATGGGACAACTCACTGCGGCCAATTCACCATGGCCAACTCGTCACCATGGGCCAGCTTGCCTTGGCCAACTCTTTACAAGCCAACTCGCCGCAGGACAAATTGAACAAATCAATTCAAGTATTTAAAATAAATGAAAAAATATTTTCATTGTTATGATTCACATTTCTTTCTATTCTATCCCTCCTTTCGAATCCTTTCTTTAATGCTTCTATTCAACCATTTCTTCAATAATAGTGTAACTCTTGTCATGCAGCAAGTTGGCCATGGAGAGTTGTCTCATGGCAAGTTGGCTGTAACAGGTTGGCTGTGGAGAGTTGTCTCATGGCAAGTTGGCCGCAACAGGTTGGCTGTGGAGAGTTGGTCGTGGAGAGTTGGCCATGGAGAGTTGGCCGTGAATTGTCATGGACCCCATTGGATTAGGAGCCCACTCCCACAAGATACTATGACATGTAAAGTACAAAATACAGCCAGGCACCAGTAAAATCTCACACTGGAGAGAGTCATGGATCTCCTCTTGCAAATGTCTGGAGGAGGACACAACCATGGAGAAGATCAGGGCCAAAGGAACATCAACCACCTCTCAGAGTCATTCTCCCCACATTCATCTCCAGGGGTGTGAACTCCTAGACTTGCATCCAGCCTCTGCTTCCCGAACCATCATGGAGATACAAGGGGAGAACCTTTTGAGATGGGTGGAAAGTAGGAAGTCTTCAACAGAGAGGTTGAAAAAAAAAATCCTCTTGATTAATCTTCCTCTTCTCGCCATTCATTGGGAGAATTTGCCTGGCTAGAAGGTAGACTGGGGAAAGCAGTGATCTGTGCAAACTGAAGTTCTCCAGATGTTGGCCAACAGTGTGGACCCCCTGGGACCTGGAGCTCAAAATCTGAAGTTCTCCTTTCTTTGATAGACCTATGGCTGCACACAGCCCAAAACATCATCTACACATACTTTGATGAGTGTGTTGACACCACAACTCTGCCAGGTAGGACCCAACCGTGCTCACCTTCTCAGCCAACCAACCAAACCCCAGTCCTCCCCTTCTGACGGTGACAGAAACTTCTCTGTCGTCACAAGAAGGCCAAGTTAATACTCTTCACAAGACGTTTCTTAGCGATGTGTGCCTTGAACAAACCGAGGCGTTGCGTATCCAACTGCCAAATCTGAACTCACAATTTGTGACCAATCTTCACTTGAAGAAGAGCCACCCGAGTGTCCTTCTGCAACAGCTCTCGTTTCAACAATATTCCCGTGTCTACCAAATTTGTGGGAAACTCCTGCCCAAGAAGAGGAAAGATCTATTAAATCTTTGGCCATTACAGGTTTTCAGAAAGAAATAGACTAGAGCTGTGATGGAGAACCTATGGCACGCATGCCAGAGGTGGCACGCAGAGCCCTCTCTGTGGGCACGCACATGGTCTCCAGCTGCTCTTCTGGTTTCCGGCCTTTTTCGGGCGGTTTTTGGGGCCATTTTCAGGTAGTTTTTCGGGCCATTTTCAGGCAGATTTTGGGCCAGTTTTCAGGCAGTTTTTCGGCAGTTTTCAGGCCGTTTTTCAGGCAGTTTTCAGGCAGTTTTTCGGGCCGAAAAATGGCCCAAAATGACCAAATAACTGCCTGGAAAATGGCCAAAAACCAGGCATGCATGCACCGGCCAACTGGTCTTCGCAGGCGCCGGAGCGCCGGAAAACAGCCTGAAAACGGCCAAAAACCAGGCCATTTTTCGGGGCGTTTCTGGGCCTTTTTCGGGACGTTTTCCAAGCCATTTTCCAGCTGTTTTTTGGGCCGAAAAACGGCCAAAAAACCGGCCAAAAAACAGGCATGCGCACATCGGCCAGCTGATCTTCAGGTTTCCGGTGCTCCGGCACGCGCACATGAGCACTCGGTGCCGAAAAGGTTCGCCATCACTGGACTAGAGTTAGGGGAAAATATGGGCCTACGGCAGAAGAGCATCTAGAGATTTTACCAACAGAAGAGATTTAGCTACCTTATTTATTTTTTTCCACAAAATAAATGCAGCGAAGCATAGAGTGTAGGGATCCCCAACCCCTGGGCCACGACCCGTATGGAACCGGGCTGTGCAAGCGGCGGGCTAGTATGCTTCTGCTCGCACAACTCCATTTGTGCAAGAGGTGTGCGTGCGCACTCGCTGCTTGCTCAAATGGAGCTGCACACGCAGAACCACACCCTCTCCCCCCCACACACACCGCTGCCGCCCCTAGTCTGCAAAGCCGGAAAGATTGGGGACCACTGGCACAGAACGTACTCCACAGAAGGGCATCTTTCTTTTTTAAATTTAAAAAAACCCTATAGATTGCAATTACGTTTTTCTAAGTTTGCAGAGATTTGAGTGACGGTTTCTCTGCTGAGTGGGGGTGGGGGTATTGCTGGCAGGGTGGTTACTCCCCCAATGAAAATGTTCTCCGCACAAAGAAGCAAATCTACACAACACACTATCCGGCGGATGACCCCAAAAATGCACGTTAGAATTTGGGTTATTTCCTTCTTTCCTAAATAGATTTTTTTAATTCAGCTTTGGAAACACACACATACATATTCTCTCTGTCTCTCTCTCTGTCTGTCTCTCTTTCTCTCTCTCTCTCTCTCTCTCTCCCTCCCTCTCTCTCACACACACACAAACACAGAGCTAGAAATAAATGTCTTAGCTTTAGGACCAGCCTCTAGCTGTAAAGCACACCACAAAAAAGGGCACAAATAAAGGTGTGACTTGCCCGACTGCCCAACATGGGGTAATCATCCTTCATCTCTCCCGGAATAGTCAATTCCCTTTCTGGCCATCGACTCCCCATTTCTTCAAGTGTTTTTCTACATCCTTCAAAAGTCCCACAGGAAAACAAATAAAATATATATATATAAAAAAGACTTCCCCCCCTTTTTCCAATTATTTCAACACACCCCTCCCCTCCCCTCCAACACCATCGGTCATTGTCGTCCTGCTTTCTTTCAACTTCATTAGAAAGGGGGGGTGGGGAAATCAGAGATTTTCCCCAGGATCTTTGGGGCTCCCGGCGATCTTCCTCTTTGGCCAAAATCGGGTGAGCTAAAGAATGTTGGCTTTCTGGGAGCAGGACAAATGTTTATGGACCAAATCCCACATGTTGAGCAGGTCGGACGGATGAAGTTTATGGACCACCAACATGCTTTTGTAGAAACAGGGTTCACGGTTCATTTTACTTTTCTTGTTTTTCACCAGGCCAAAAGTTTTGAAGCCGATGTGCGCCACGGGCGTCACCTTGAGGTCCTCCAGACACATCCCCATGTAGACATCGTCGATGGGGTACAGCTCCCGGTTTTCGGAGACTTTGTGGAGACGCTTGGCCAAGGGGCCATCCATCACGAAGCCCCCTCCGCCTGCGTAGGGTGGATAATAGGTCTTGCCATACAAAGAGTTGGGGATGTAGTATTTGTTTTCCTTCTTGCGGATGGGCTTCGCTTTGACCAGCACGTCGCCCACAAAGAGGTCCCCTCCTTTCTGATCTTTGAGGAACTCCAAGATGTTCTCAGGACTCATGAAGACATCATCGTCCCCCTTGAAGATGTACCGGACCTGGTCACAGTAGATGTTGAACCACTTGAGGAAATGGACTTCCTTCAAGGTGAGGTTGAAAAAGGTATCCAAGAAGTCCCACTGCAGGATGTCCCCGTAGATCCGATCCTCGTACTCCAAAAGCTTCTGGTAGTTGGACCTCTCCTCTTCTTTGGAGGCAATGCCCAAGAGGAAGAGCGTCTTGATTTTTTTCCCGTCCAACACTCGCTCTTGACCCCACGTCCTACGGATGGCTTCTCGGCGATCGTGCTGAGTGATGACCGACTTCACCACAATCAGCAGGTCGATTTCGCCGCTGCATTTCTCCGGGTGGTTGATGATGATGGGGAAGTAGCGACAGTGTCGGTAAAAGAGAAACTGTTGGAAATGGGGCTCCAGGTTTCTGAACCACTCCTCCTTGGTGAAGTTGAAGTTGGCCGTGCAGTTGGTGGCTTTGACGTCCCAGGACGTCACCTCTTTCTCAATGGCTTCGACGGGCGGAGGAACCGCGATCCCCTTTTTCCAGAAGTTGGTGAGGGGCAGCACTTCATCCCTCTTCTGAGTTTTGATCTCTTGGGAGATCACGGATTTCTGCGGCTGGGTCTGAAAGAACTGGTTGGGAACGGCGCCTTTTTGCAAGAGCGTCACGGTTACTACCAGCGCGAATGAGAGAAAGACGCTCTTGTATATGGTCTTCTTCCTGGGAGGGAGGAAAAACAGAGAGAAAAGAATCAAGGAAAACATCTACCCAAAACGTCATTGCGAACGTAGATTCCTAGGGATGGAAGGGAGCTCGGAGGTCTTCTAGTCCAACCCCCTACTCAAGGCAGGAGACCTTATTATACCGTCCCGGTCAAATGGTTCTCCAGTCTATTTTTGAAAACCTTCAGTGATTGGTGAAACATTGGCGAAGTGCACTGAGCCCGCGGTGGCGCAGTGGTTAGAGTGCAGTACTGCAGGTTATTTCTGCTTACTGCCGGCTGCCTGCAATTTGGCAGTTCAAATCTCACCAGGCTCAAGGTTGACTCAGCCTTCCATCCTTCCGAGGTCGGGGGGCAGGATGCTGACTCTGTAAACGGCTTAGAAAGGGCTGTAAAAGCCCTGGAAAGTGGTATATAAGTCTAAGTGCTATTGCTATTCCTTCCTTCCTTCCTTCCTTCCTTCCTTCCTTCCTTCCTTCCTTCCTTCCTTCCTTCCTTCCTTCCTTTCCTTCCTTCCTTCCTTCCTTCCTTCCTTCTTCCCTCCCTCCCATGGTGGAACAGTGGTTAGAAGGCAGTATTGCAGGCTAACTCTGCCCACAGCTAGGAAGTTTGATTCTGACCGGCTCAGCCTTCCGTCCTTCCGAGGTCAGTAAAATGAGGACCCAGATTGTTGGGGGCAAAGCTGGCTGAGGAATTCTGGAAGTCCACAAGTCTTAAAGTTGCCAAGGTTGGAGACCCCTGTTCCAAAGCACTAGAAGGCAGGACAAGAAGCAACGGATGGAAACTAACCAAGGAGTGAAACAACCTGGAACTAAAGGAGAAATTTCCTAACAGTGAGTTCAATTGATCAGTGGAACTACTTGCCACCAGAAATTGTGGGTGCTCCATCACTGGAGGTATTCAAGAAGAGATTGGACAGCCATTTGTCTGATATGGTATAGGGCAGTGATGGCGAACCTTTTTTGGCTCGGGTGCCAAAAGGGTATGCGTGCGCGCGCGATAGCGTGCACATGGGTGCCCATACCCATAATGCAATGCCCTCCCCCCACACATGAGCACAACCCCTGCGCTGCCCACCCGTGCATGCGCACAGGCCTCACTGAAGCTGTGGAGCTACCCTACTACTTACCTTCAGTGGAGCTGCCCTACTACTTACCTTCAGATAGTTGCAGCCAGGCCTCGCACACCTTGGCCCATTTCTTCTGCAGCTTGCACGGCTTTTCTGAAGGCCTCTGTAGCCGATAACAGAGCTTTGGATCGATCCGGATCTCTGTTATCGGCTGCAGAGGCTTTCAGAAAAGCCTTGCTGGCTGCAGAAGAAATGGGCCAAGGTGTGGGAGGCCTGGATACAACTGTCCAAAACCGAAGAAGTTCCTGAAGGCCTCTGACAGTGAAAAGGAGGCTGGGGGTGAGCACACAAGTGAACTTCCGGTTGGGCCATTTTTCGCCATCCCCAGGCTTCAGGAGGCTTTCCTGAAGCCTGGAGAGAGCGAAAACGGCCAAAAAGAAGGGCCAAAATCAGCTGGCCAGCGTGGGCATGCGTGCTGGAGCTGACATAGGGCAACGCCTCGCGTGCCCTCAGATATGGCTCTGCGTGCCACCTGTGGCACGCGTGCCATAGGTTCGTCATCACTGGTATAGGGTCTCCTGCTTGAGCAGGGGGCTGGACTAGATGACCTCCAAGGTCTGAAATGGTACAGAGCCTCCTTGGCTTACAACAATTGGTTTAGTGACTATTCGAAGTTACAACAGCACTGCAAAAAGTGACTTATGACCGTTTTTTCACACTTACGACCATTGCAGCATCCGCATAGTCACGTGATCAAAATTCAGACGCTTGGCAACTGCCTCATCTTTATGACGGTTGCAGTGTCCTGGGGGGTCACGTGATCCCCTTTTGCGACCTTCTGACGTAGCCAAGTCAATGGGGAAGCCGGATTCATGTAACAACCGTGTTAACTAACTTAACAACCGCAGTGATTCACTTAACAACCGTGGCGCGAACGGTTGTAAAATGGGGCAAAACTCACTTTAACAAACGTTTCGCTTTTAGCCATGGAGATTTTGGGGCTGCTCAATTGGGATCGTAAGTCAACTGCAGGGATTCACTTAACAAGAAGGCTAGAAAGGGCAAAACGTAACAATGATCTCACTGAACAAGAGAAATTTGAGGCTCCATTGTAACCGTAAGTCGAGGATTACCTGCATAGGGCCTGCTGTTTCAGCAGGGGGGTTGGACTAGAAGACCTCTAAGGTCCCTTCCCATTCTGCCACTCTGTTAGACCGATAAATGAAACGCAGCACGGCAGGAGAAACCGCCAGGCTACAAGGCAAACCTCCCCGCCTTGCAAGACACATCAGCGGTGGCAGAAACTGTCTTCGGCCGCTGTGATTTATGCCCTTCACCAAGCTGGCACCTCGCCCGAGCGGGTCCAATTTCCTCCCCGATTCCAGCTAGCTCCGCCATCAATTGCAAAGGGGCCGAAGGACAGTCAGGTTTCTGTTTGCAGACTGGGGCCTTTCCGCAAATAGAAGGGGGCCTGTTTCCAAGCTGGCAGCCCCCACCCCTCGCCACCCCCACCGTGCTGGGCAACAGGAAAAAAAAAAAAAACACACACACACACACACACACACAGGGAAAGGGGTTTTCAGGTGCCCAGTCCAGGTTGTGCAGGGAAGATTAGCAGTGGAAGCCAGACAGCCAACGGGGCAAATAGCATTTCCCCCTTTCATTCAGGAGCATAGAATCGTAGGGCTGAAAGCGACTCTGGAGGTCTTCTAGTCCAACCCCCTGCCCAAGCAGAAAACCCTATACTACAGTAGTGGCCAACATTGTGGAAACCTTTTGGGAAAAGTGTACAGTATTTTTGAGTTTTGATGGCTAATAACACCACTTTTTTGGGGGGGGGGAGTAGTACCATAAAATTATATATCAATGGAAAGATAATTTAATCAAGAACGTAATGCAATAACTTTTATGAAGGCGTTGCTATTAGAATAGCAGTTATGAAGAAGAAAAGTGAAACGAGATATACCAAAATGATCACCATGCCAGTTAATACTTAGTTGGGTCACCTTTAGCATGAATTACGGCCTTACAGCGTCTTCCCACGGAGTGAACCAAGTCTTTTAGTTCTGCAGCTGTTTTAATGTGAAACCAAGATGGAATGATTGCTTCTCTTAACTGGGTTTTATCGCTGGGTCGCTTCTGACTAACAAGTTTCTTTAGTCGGCTCCATAGATTTTCAATCGGGTGAAGGTCTGGGCTATTCCCAGGCCATTCCAGCAGTGGAATAGGATGATCTTGAAACTGCCCCCCCCCAAAAAAGTGGTGTTATTAGCCATCAAACCTCAAAAATACACTTTTCCCCAAAAGGTTTCCACAAGTTTGGCCACTGCTGCATTTTTAAATAATGGGGTCTTTTTTAAATTTTATTTCCAAAGTTAAAATACAAAATCCAAAAAGAGAAAAAACACAAAACAATACAAAGCCAAGAAAAAATGCACAGAAAGCCCAAGTAACCAATATACACCTAGATTGTCCCTCCTAGCTGAATATTGATAAATAGGCAGTATTTCAACACTACTGTTGAACCATTAGGCAGGTAGTCCTCGACTTACAACAGTTCACTTTTAGTGACCATTCGAAGTTACTGAAAAAAGCGACTTATGACACTTTTTCAGAGTTATGACCACATGATCACATGAACAAAATTCAGATGCTTGGAAACTGGTTCGTACTTATGACTACCCAACTAGGTAACATCATATGATGTTCATCGTACTAGGATGGTGTTTACTTAGTTTGGGTAATGAAACATCTGCCAGAAAACATCTCTGTAGACTTTTAGCTATCCAATTTGGGATGAACACCCTTCGAATGGTGTGGGAGTGTGAACGAATTTCCAGAGGGAAAACTGCAGACTACACGAACCATTTGCACCACTCAGGTGACCCTGAGGACACAGATAAACCTCCAAGCGGCCTCAACGACTCTTTAAAAAGGATGGAAATGACCAGCTGTCTGCAAGGAGTATCAATCCTTCCATTCCCCACCATCCAAATCAGAGCTGAAGAAGCTTCTTGGATGAGAAGTGAAACGTCTTCAAAAGAAAAAAAAACCAAGGAAGTCCAGTTGCCTCTTGAAAAAAAAAACCACCTTTGGGTAACTTGTATAGAATCAATCATTGTGCAAAGTTGCAGTTTGGTTGTTCTGCCAACTGATTCTTTCGGTAGCAATTTACTTCCTTTTATTCTAGATTTGTGAGGCTAGATAAAAGAAGCCCTAATAAAAGATAAGCGGTATTTCGCAGGAATTATGAAATTCTCCTTCCACCACTTTAATTCAGGATAATCGATTGTTATTGATGTGTACCAAGACGTAAAGGGAAATTAAGATACACCTGCAGAATCTTTGTGGAGAGAAACTTAGATAAGGAATCCAGGTCTCAAAGGTCGTAAAATAGATTAAGCAGACTGACATAGAGTTGATTGCAGTACATTTTATTACACAAATTGTTATAAAGTTAGCAAAGAGATTCAAGGAAATAATTCGAGGGGAAGCCCCAAGAAGACCGGCATAAAGTCAGAAAAAAGTGCAATTCAAAAAAAAAAAATGTTAATCACTCAAACATGCTTTAATATAGGTAGCCCTTGATTCGATCCCAAAATTTGTGTTTTTAAGTGAGACGTTTGTTAAATACGTTTTGCCCCATGTTACAATCTTCCTTGCCACCGTTGTTAAGTGAATCACAGCAGTTGTTAAAGTAGTCACACTGTTGTTAAGTGAATCTGGCTTCCCCCATTGACTTTGCTTGTCAGAAGTGTTTTTTTAAGGAGCTTTGAGTCTTTCCAAGCTGGTACAACTTTCACATCAGGAAAATTTAATTTAATTTAATTTAATTAATTGTATTTCTATGCCGCCCAACTCCCGAAGGCCAGGAGGAGAGCAGGGAGGGGTGTAACAAAACTATACAAACACATTTTTTCCTCATTTTATTTAGCCATCTTATTTACTGTGCGGTAGCAGCTAAAAAAAGCTAACACAACCCTTGGTTGTATCAACAGAGGCATAGAATCAAAATCACGTGAAGTGTTAGCACCGTTTTACAAAGCTTTAGTAAGGCCACACCTGGAATGCTGCAACCAATTTTGGTCACCACATTACAAAAAAAGATGTTGAAACTTTGGAAAAAGGGCAAAGAAGAGCAACTAAGAGGATTAAAGGCCTGGAGGCTAAAACATATGAAGAACGTTTGCAGGATTTTGAGTTTGGCTACTCTAGAATAAAGAAGAAATAAGGGAGACGTAAAAAAAAAAATGTTAATCACTCAAACATGCTTTAATATAGGTAGCCCTTGATTCGATCCCAAAATTTGTGTTTTTAAGTGAGACGTTTGTTAAATACGTTTTGCCCCATGTTACAATCTTCCTTGCCACCGTTGTTAAGTGAATCACAGCAGTTGTTAAAGTAGTCACACTGTTGTTAAGTGAATCTGGCTTCCCCCATTGACTTTGCTTGTCAGAAGTGTTTTTTTAAGGAGCTTTGAGTCTTTCCAAGCTGGTACAACTTTCACATCAGGAAAATTTAATTTAATTTAATTTAATTAATTGTATTTCTATGCCGCCCAACTCCCGAAGGCCAGGAGGAGAGCAGGGAGGGGTGTAACAAAACTATACAAACACATTTTTTCCTCATTTGATTTAGCCATCTTATTTACTGTGCGGTAGCAGCTAAAAAAAGCTAACACAACCCTTGGTTGTATCAACAGAGGCATAGAATCAAAATCACGTGAAGTGTTAGCACCGTTTTACAAAGCTTTAGTAAGGCCACACCTGGAATGCTGCAACCAATTTTGGTCACCACATTACAAAAAAAGATGTTGAAACTTTGGAAAAAGGGCAAAGAAGAGCAACTAAGAGGATTAAAGGCCTGGAGGCTAAAACATATGAAGAACGTTTGCAGGATTTTGAGTTTGGCTACTCTAGAATAAAGAAGAAATAAGGGAGACGTGATAGAAGACTTCCAATATCTCAGGGGCTGCCACAAAGAAGAGGGGGTCAAGCTATTCTCCAAAGCACCTGAAGGCAGGACAAGAAGCAATGGGTGGAAACTAATCAAGGAGAGAAGCAACCTAGAACTAAGCAGAAATTTCTTTATAGAACAATTAATCAATAGAAGGGGTTTCCTTCAGAAGTTGTGGGCGCTTCATCACTGGATGCTTTTAAGAAGAGTTTGGACAGCCATTTGTCTGAAATTGTACAGGGTCTCCTGCATGAACCGGGGGTTGGACTAGAAGACCTCCAAGGTCCCTTCCAGCTCTATTCTGTAATTATATTTATTTGAGCCTTCACCATCTCATCAATTTACGATGGAAACCACCACGACGTGGCTCGATTCCTTTGGTCTCATTAGCCCAGGGAGACTTCTGGTTGTGTAGAGTAGGGGTCTCCAACCTTGGCCACTCTAAGACTTGTGGACTTCAACTCCCAGAATTCCACAGCCAGCCAGCATGGCTGGCTGGGGAATTCTGGGAGTTGAAGTCCACAAGTTCTTAAAGTGGCCAAGGTTGGAGACCCCTGGTATAGAAAAAGGCCCAGCTGAACCACAGGCCTTCATTTCTTCAGTCTTTCACCAAAGCAGGCTGGATGGTTTCAGACCTTCCTCCATGCTTTTGGATGGACCGGGCCAAGAAAGAAAAATCACACGCCCTTAGGACACCCTCCGGGGATTGTACGGTTCCAACTGTCATTACCCTCCCTGGGGATCCCACCAAAATAACTATAATTAATTACCCTTCCCCACCCCCAATGTTGGAAAACATGGATTAGCTGGGTGGGAGTTTTAGGCCTGCGTCAAACTATATCTAGGGGGGAGAAATTAGTTTAATTCACCAATTCAAGCACTTAAATATTCTTTGGAAAAAAAATATGCGCAGGACATCCTAAACAAAAATAGGATTTTCTTTCTTTCTTTCTTTCTCTTTCTTTCTTCTTTCTTTCTTTCTTTCTTTCTTTCTTTCTTTCTTTCTTTCTTTCTTTCTTCTTTCTTTCTTCTTTCTTTCTTCTTTCTTTCTTTCTCTCTTATTTCTCTTTCTTTCTTTCTTTTTCTTTCTTTCTTCTTTTTCTTTCCTTCCTTCTTCTTTCTTTCTTTCTTTCTTTCTTTCTTTTTCTTTCTTCCTTTCTTTCTTTCTTTCTTTCTTTCTTTCTTTCTTTCTCTTTCTTTCTTTCTTCCTTCCTTCCTTCTTTCCTTTTTCTTTCTTTCTCTCTCTCCCTCCCTCCTTCCTTTCTTTTCTTTCTTTTTCTCTTTCTCTTTCTTTCTTCTCTCTCTGTCACACACACACACATTATTTCTCTTTGTGACTTTTCTTTCTTTCTTTTTCTTTCTGTCTTTCCTTCCTTCCTTTCTTTTTCTTTTTTCTTTTTCTTTCTCTCTCTCCTTCCTTCCTTTTTCTTTTCTTTTCTTTTCTTCTTTCTTTCTCTTTCTTTCTTTCTTTCTTTCTTTCTTTCTTTCTTTCTTTCTTTCTGTCTTTCTGTCTTTCTTTCTTTCTTTCTTTCTTTCTTTCTTTCTTTCTTTCTTTCTTTCTTTCTTTCTTTCTTTCTTTCTTGACTTACAACCATTCATTTGGTGACCGTTCCAAATTACAACAATGCTGAAAAAAATGATTTTTGACTGGCTTTTTATACTTACAACTGTTACAATCTCCATGGTCACGTGATCAAAATTCAGAGGTTCCAAAACTGGCATGTACTTAAGAAAGTTGCAGCATATCGAGGTCATGTGATCCCCTTTTGCGACCTTTCAAGAAGAGACTGGACTGCCAGAAATGGGGTAGGGTCTCCTTCCTGGGCGGCTGGGGGTTGGACTAGTTGACCTCCAAAGTCCCTCCCAACTCTGTTATTCTGTCTGACCTGCCCAGCAAGGTTCTGGTTATAAGTCAAGGACTATCTGTACAGGTAATCCTCCACTTACAACCACAATGGAGCCCAGAATTTATGTTGCTAAGGGAGACATTTGTTAACTGAGTTTTGCCCCATTCTATGACCTTTCTTACCGCAGTTGTTAAGTGAAACATTGCAACGGTTAAATTAGTAAGACGGTCGGTAAGTGAGTCTGGTTTACCCAGTGACTTTGCTCGTCAGAAGGTCGCAAAAGACAATCACGTGACCCCGGGACACTGCAACCGTCATAAATACGAGTCAGTTGTCAAGCGCCTGAATTTTGAATCAGGTGACTGTGGGGATGCTGCACCGGCCGTGTGAAAAGTGGTCACAACAAGTCACTTTTTTCACTGATGTGGTAACTTTGAACAGTCACTAAATGAACCGTTGTATGTCGAGGACTACCTGTATCGCAGCAGCCAGAGGTGGAAAGGGCTCTGAAGATCTTAGAAACGACACATGGGATGGAGGGATAAGAAAGAAAATAAGCAAATTTCTGTCTGTCTTTTAAGACCCTCAGAGCAAGCAATGGACAATGGATCTGGTAGAGTTTTATACTTGGGAGCTTGAAGAAAATCAACTAGCATGGTTTGCCAGCAGTTTAGCTGCCTCTTAAAACAAGTAAAAGAAATTTAGAGGGGAGAAGATGTCCCTCATTGCATTCAGGGATAAAAACACACTCGCTATGCCTTTTGCTTAACATAAGTTGCGGTTTGGCAAAGCAAATATTGGGACAATTACAACTACACTCTTAGAACAGAGTCCTTCTGGAGTTGGGCGGCATAGAAATACAATTAATTAAATTAAATTAAATTAAACATAAAGTGGTACTGATCAGCACCAAGAAACATCTCATACAAAGTATATTCATCCCTGTGCTATATTACCAGTGCCAAACATGGACCCTTACAACAAAATAGAAACGAAAGTTTGTCACTGTGGAGATGAGATGTTTGAGGAAAGCTGCCGGAGTGACCAGAAGAGATAAAATCAGAAATGAGACCATAAGAGAAAGAATTGGCATAGAACTAATCTTCAACCACAGAAAAAACCCCCACAGAAAAGTGGTTTGCTCACCTGGAGGAGATCTTGTGGGATTTCATACCCTGTACATATACAAAAAGAGGCAAGTACAAAAAGAGGAATACGAGGCAGAATACGAGGCAGAGGAGGAGAAAGAGAAAGAGAAAGAGAAAGAGGAGGAGGAAAAAGAGGAAAGAGGAAGGAAAGAAGAAGAAGAAGAAGAAGAAGAAGAAGAAGAAGAAGAAGAAGAAGAAGAAGAAGAAGAAGAAGAAGAAGAAGAAGAAGAAGAAGAAGAAGAAGAAGAAGAAGAAGAAGAAGAAGAGGAGGAGAAGGAGGAGGAGGAGGAGGAGGAGGAGGAGGAGAAGGAGAAAAAGAGGAGGAGGAGAAAGAGAAAGGAGGAGGAAAAAGAGGAAAGAGGAAGGAAAGAAGAAGAAGAGGAGGAGAAGAAGAAGAAGAAGAGGAGGAGGTAGAGAAGAAGGACAGGAGGAGAGGAGAAGAAGAAGAAGAAGAAGAAGAAGAAGAAGAAGAAGAAGAAGAAGAAGAAGAAGAAGAAGAAGAAGAAGAAGAAAAAGGAAAAGAAGGAAAAGGAAAAGAAAAAGAAAAAGGAAAAGGAAAAGGAAAAGGAAAAGGAAAAGGAAAGAAAAAGGCCTGATCTTCAACGGTTGGATAATGCCACCAAGTCCACTCTTACCCTCCTGCCCTGTTTATGGGCTTGTCATCCACTTCTAGTTGGCCAATGTGGGAAGCAAAGCTGGCCCAGATATTTCTTTGGCCAGATCGGACACTTCCTCTTTTTCATAAACATACCCAGCAATCTCAGTTGCTGTTTGCTGCTTACACTTCGGAGGGAACTTAAAACAGAGCCAGGCTTGTGCACCTCAGGCCTTAAATACGGGAGGTACATAGAGAGGTTTTGCTTCTCCCAACCTTCCAGAGACCGTTTTAGAACACCAGAGACAAATTCCTTGGGTGCCTAATCACACTTGGCCAAATAAAGTATTCGATTCAATCCAATCCAGGGGGGAAAGGGGAGGCCTAGCAGAGACCCACAGACGATATTCAACATTCAGCACGATGCTTCCCAGTAACATCAAACCCAGAGGAGACTTCGGTTATATCAAACAAGCTTTAGAAATGGCTAGCTGAAGGTCTGGAGTCAAGGAGAGAAGCAACTTAAAGAGAAACTTAAGGAGAAATTTTCTGCCAGTAAGAGGGAGTCAAGCTATTCTCCAAAGTACCAGAAGGTAGGACAAGAAGCAATGGGTGGAAACTAATCAAGGAGGGTAGCAACCTAGAACTAAGGAGAAACTTCGTGACAGAACAATTAACCAGTGGAACGGTTTGCCTCGAGAAGTTTTGAATGCTCCATCCCTGGAGGTTTTTAAGAAGAGACTGGACAACCATTTGTCTGAAATGGTAAAGGGTCTCCTGCCTGAGCAGGGGGTTGGACTAGAAGACCTCCAAGGTCCCTTCCAACTCAGTTATTCTGCTCTAATACAGAATATTAGATATTCTGTAGAATATTAGATATTAGATAATATTGTTCTGTGCATTCCAGAAGAGAGGAATCGCTTCATTTCTGCTGGCCGACATCTCTTAGCAGAGACGACAAATCGCAACCGCGTTGAAACCTGAGGTTGACCATCTAGAAGGTTAAATCATGGTTGAGCCCCATATCTACCTATGTCTACAACAGTACTTACCACAGCTTCGCCCGGGAGACCAGTGGCTCCATGTTTTAATTTAGAAGAAGTCTAAGCTCCATAAAACCACCAAGTTTGATGATGGTTAACGGATACCCTGAATGGTTCTCTGTCTGAAAGCCACCCTGGTTAATCAAAGGGTGATTTGCCAACTCAGCGTTGTTAGTGTCTACGAAGCAAATTCATCCAGGAAACCGCTATAAATAAATATATAGATATAGATGGAATGCAAGGTTATGCCAAGTGGGGAGGGAAGTCTACTCTGCGCATGGCCAGAGGCGCTCCTAGCTTTTGCATAATCATATAAAGTTCTCCCACCTTCCGGCAAACGGAAGCTGAAGCCAAGTTGGCTCCTATTCAGCCTCCTCATCTTATCATCGAGAACAATTTATTGAACCCGGCGTTCTTAAGAGTTCAAACCATCGGCGGCCACATCCCAACTTTTTCCAGCGGTGACTCTATAAAACCCACTCTTCGCCCTCCGAATGATTTCAATGACTCAAACAAGGGATTGAGGGGTTTCCTACAGATAAAAGACCACCGACCAGGAGAAATAAATACCTCAGAAATTATGCTGAGAAAAGATTTAGGTAAACAGTAAAAGGTCACAAAAATCCAGGTAAAAGGCATCAAAGTCAAACCCCTTAAGAACATTATTTTAATTTTAGGCCCCGAAGATCACAACTGACTTTTCTGTACATTTAAACTGCACCAAGAAGTTTGACCGCCTATAATGGCTAGTCCTCGACTTACGAACAAAATTGAGCCCAAAATTTCCACTGCTAAGCGAGACAGTTAAGGGAGTTTTGCTCCATTGTATGACTGTTCTTGCCACAGTTCTTCAGTGAATCCCTGCAGTTAAGTTAGTAACACGGTCGTTAAGTGAATCTGGCTTCCCCATCGACTTTGCTTGTCAGGAGGTCGCAAAAGGGGATCATGTGACACCCCCCCGGGATACTGCGACCGTCATAAATATGAGTCAGTTGACAAGCGCCTGAATTTTGATCACATGGCCACGGGGATGTTGCAACAGTCGTAAGTGTGAAAAACGGTCATGAGTCACTTTTTTCAGTGCCGTTGTAACTTCGAATGGTCACTAAACGAACGGTTGTAAGTTGAGGCCTACCTGCATCAGGAAATAAGGAGATGTTTGAGGTGAGGAGCGTAAAACGAAAGTTAAATTGTGTGGTTTAAGGGAGGGGGAAAACCCCCCACCGTGTTTGAGAAATTGTGTGAAAAAAAATTTCCCCCTTAAACCACACAATTTAAGTTTCGTTTCACGCTCCTCATCTGTTTCTATCCTGATAAATTTAAGGTCACACTTCTTGGTACTTCTTTGAATGCACAAAATGTCCTTTGTGTTATTTTGGGCCTGAAATTAAAATACAGGTGATCCTCAACTTACAACCATTTGTTTAGTGAGTGTTCAAAGTTACAATCACACTGGAAAAAGTGACATGATCGTTTTTCACACTTACGACCGTTGTTAGCATCCCCGTGGTCACGTGATCAAAATTCGGACGCTTGGCAATGGGCTCACGTTTATGACGGCTGCACTGTCCCAGGGTCACGTGATTCCCCTTTTGCGACCTTTTGATAAGCCAAGTCAATGGGGAAGCCAGATTCACTTAACAACCATGTTACTAACGTAACAACCGCAGCGATTCACTTAATAACCGTGGCGCGAAAGGTTGCAAAATGGGGCAAAACTCACTTTAACAAATGTTTCGCTTTTAGCCATGGAGATTTTGGGGCTCAATTGGGATCATAAGTCGAGGACTACCTGTAATTAAAATTCTACCTGTAATTAAAATTCTTCTGGGCTTTTATTTTGCTTGACTTTCTTTAACGTTTCTTTAATGTTTGTGGCCTTTGTTTGAGGTCAAACAAGTCTTGCCCTTAAGGAGAGAATAGAATAGAATAGAATAGAATAGAATAGAAGAGAAGAGAAGAGAAGAGAAGAGAAGAGAAGAGAAGAGAAGAGAAGAGAAGAGAATAGAATAGAATAGAATAGAATAGAATAGAATAGAATTTTTTATTGGCCAAGTGTGATTGGACACACAAGGAATTTGTCTTGGTGCATGTCTTTATATTTTATACAAATCATTATCTTTGCAAATTCCAGTTGTCAATTTTGGAAATCTGAAGTATTTCTGTTTACAGACAGACAGCATAATTTGCATTAAATTAACCTTCGGGTCCATATTTCTAAAGAAGCCCAAGGATTTTTTTCCCTTGCCTTTACAGGTAATTTCCAACTTGCAACAGTTCATTTAGTGACTGTTCAAAGTTACAACAGCACTGAAATAAGTGACTTATGACCCTTTTTGCACACTTACGACCACTGCAGCCTCCCCGTGGTCAAAATTCAGACACTTGACAACTGACTCGTACTTATGACCATCACAATGTCCCGGGGTCAGGTGATCCCCTTTTGTGACCTTCTCACAAACAAAGGCAATGGGGAAACCAGATTCACTTAATGACCGGGTTACTAATTTAACAATTGCAGTGATTCACTTAACGACTGTGGCAAGAAAGGTTGTAAAATGGGGCACAACTCACTTAACAAATGTCTCACTTAGCAACAGAAATTTCGGGGTCAATTCTAGTCGTAACACGAGGACTTCCTGTACTTCTCTGTTACATCCACAGATTGTACAAAATTTATATATACCTACCCTGTTTCCCCCCAAAATAAGACATCCCCTGATAATAAGCCCAATCGGGCTTTTGAGTGCATGGCAATAAGGCCAAGCGCTTATTTCAGGGTTCAAAAAAATATAAGACAGGACATATATATATATTGTAGAGACAACTTAAAGTGTCACCTTTTGGTGAGATGGGTGGCAAATAAATTTAATAAAACAAAGAAATATATAAATCAGTGTTTCTCAAGGTGAGCAGCTTTAAGACAGGTGGACTTCAACTCCCAGAATTCCCTAGCCAGCTGAGCTGGCTGGGGAATCCTGGGAGTTGAAGTCCACCTGTCTTAAATTTGGCCAACTTCAGAAACACTGATTTAAACCCTCACCAATGCCATGAAAATGCATTGATAATCTCTTACGTTTCTGTTTCAGAAATTGCAAAATGTTTGTTTAAACAACTGATCGCAGAAGAGAAAGGAATCGTCTTCCTTCCTTCCTTTTATAAAAGGTTGCATTATGCATAATCCTTCTTCTCAAAGGAGTCACGTGTGGAAGCTTAGAGAGAGGGAATAGAAAGTCGAGGCGTTTCCTTAAGGAGCATTGTAGCTTGTTCTGTGTCATGTGTGAATCCGGGTTTTTGTGGCACTTAAACCCTCTTGATGGCTGAGGGCCCTTTGCAAAGCCAGTCAGTCGTGATTCCTTCATGGGTAAACCAAGCCACGGTTTACAGAGCCATGCATGAATGCAAGGATTTGCCGAATTTTCCCACGAAGCAGCAATTTTGAAGTGCAGTTCCCCAGTTTAGCCGTGTAAAGTACATCAAGTTATTAAAAAATTGGAATTAGGGCTACTGAATTAAATAGAAAGTGTTTCGCTAGGGATCAAAGCAAAGGTTCAGTCTTTCTCCAGTTGTGTTAAAAAAAAAAAATTCTAGGACATGCATTCACACAAGCTGAGCTTCCCTCTGGATTAACCATGATAGGTTTTATTTTACTTTTAGGTTAACTGCTTGTGCGAATCGGCCCGTCTGCTTAGCTTCACCCTCCCTGTCTTTTTACAATCCCCAGGAAAGGGATTAAATGGAAGGTGTTGTGTGAACACAGCCAAACGGCCTCTCCCTGTTCGTTCAGGCAGCCTTTTTTCCCAGGTCAGAAGGAAGAGAAGAGAAGAGAAGAGAAGAGAAGAGAAGAGAAGAGAAGAGAAGAGAAGAGAAGAGAAGAGAAGAGAAGAGAAGAGAAGAGAAGAGAA
>QLTV01000204.1:317215-338382 GCA_003457575.1 Thermophis baileyi | reverse complement strand
ATTTTCCAAAGCACCAGAAGGCAGGACAAGAAGCAATGGATGTAAACAAATTAAGGAGAGAAGCAACCTAGAACTAAGGATAAATTTCCTGACAGTTAGAACAATTAATCAGTGGAACGACTTGCCTCCAGAAGTTGTGGATGCTCCAACACTGGAAGTTTTTAGGAAGATATTGGATAACCATTTGTCTGAAGTGGTGTAGGGTTTCCTGCCTAAGCAGGGGGTTGGACTAGAAGACCTCCAAGGTCCCTTCCAACTCTGTTATTTCTATTCTATTCTATTCTATCTGTATTGGTGCTGCAAGAAGAAATGACTTCAGAAAAGATCTTTTGGAGGGTTTTTGTAGATAATTGTTAATTGTGTGTGTACGTGTGTGTTATGTAAGATGTGACTCATAATTTGTGGTTTCTTTTTTGCAAGAGCAGGTATCAAGTTACTGTAGGAAAACAAAACCAGGTCAAAAATTGGCAACCCCCGAGGTTTTTCCTTTGTTCCCAAAGGTATCAAATTTGTCTTGAGGGCTAGAAACTTGCATTTCAGGTAAGCGACCCCAGAGGAATGCTATTGTGCACTATTATACCAAGCTGCAGGCATGCAAGGAAGTAGCCCAGACTTTTTCGGCTGTGACTTCTGAGCCACGATTCTGCAAACATCCGATCGATAGCAAAACTTTTAAGAAAGACAAAAACCCAGGCTGGTTTTATGCTCTGCAGAACAAACGGTAAAATAAATATAACTGCCACTGATTTAACTATAATAATGCGTCCGTGAATAAATAGATGGGGGGGGGAAATCACCCCGGTGGGGAGCCAAACGTAACCTCAGAAGAATTGTGCAAAAAACCACCCTCCAGATGTTAAAAATGGCACGGTTTTTAAATGACAAATTTAAATGCTTGACAAATGTCTTGGCTACAAGTTTCCTGTTTGAGGACAGTTGCTGTCTTATCGCCATAGCTTAAATGTCACAAGCATTATGCCTTTTAATGGGGTGTGTGCAAGCCATGGTTTAAAAATTAAATTTAAAAAAAAATAATGATCATGAACAGACCCTTGCTTGTTTTTTATGTACCGTATGTCACACTGTCAGCCTAAACCAAAAATCGCCAAACATTTTTTGGCTGTTGCTTTTCCAGAAAGAGACCTCTGAAACTCTGCACGTTATAGATAGACCTCGACTTACAACCGTTTGTTTGCAGGTAGTCCTTGATGTACAACCACAATTGAGCCCCAAACTTTGGTCGCTAAGCGAGACAAGTGAGTTTGGACCCCATTTTACAACCTTTCTTGCCACAGTTGTTAAATGAATCACTGCAGTTGTTCCCTTAGTGAATCTGGCTTCCTCGTGGACTTTGCACGTCGGAAGAAAATCCTTCTATTTCTTGGTTTAACTGTAGCAATTTATTCCAGAATAATTGATAGCTGTGAAACACTTTCAGAAAGGATAAAAGCCTTTATAAAGCTAATATATCGATGAGTATTTTAAATATTAGACAATTTAAATATTAGAGAATGATCTTTCCAATCAGTTCATGTTGTCCTCAAATTTTTATTAATATTTTAGTTTCCTCTTTATTAATCTTAAATCTGGCTAACACACCAAATTCTTTCAACTTTTTCATTAATATATTTATTCCATCTAAGGGATTTTCAGCTATTAAAACTAAACAATCTGCAAATGGCATTAATTTATATAGTTTTTTCTTCTCGTTCACCTTCACACTATTCTCTCTTCTTATCTTTTATCTCTGTTGAGAAAACCAACACCAAAATAAACAACAGAACAGAACAGAAAGCAAAATAATAGAAGAAAGTAACAGAATAACAGACCTGGAAGGGACCTTGGAGGTCTTCTAGTCCAACCCTCTGTTCAAGGAGGAGACCCTATACCATTTCAGTCAAATGGTTGTCAAATCTCTTCTTAAAAATTTCCAGTGTTGGAGCACCCAAAACTTCTGGAGGCAAATTGTTCCACTAGTTAATTGTTCTGTCAGGAAATGCCTCCTTAGATCCAGGTTGCTTCTCTCCTTGATTAGTTTCCATCCATTGTTTCTTGTCTGGCCTGCAGGTGCTTTGGAAAATAGCTTGACCCCCTCCTCTCCTTGGCAGCCCCTCAAATATTGGAACACTGCTACCATGTCTCCCCTGGTCCTTCTCTTCACTAGACTAGCCATGCCCAGTTTCTGCAACCGTTCATCGTATGTTTTAGCCTCCAGTCCCTTAATCATCCTGGTTGCAATGTTCAATCCTGAGCTAAAAATATTCTCTTCTGTCAAAGGTGTACTGAATCCTGCAGTGTGTAGGAAGCTAGACTTGATGACCTCTCTTAATTCTATTGTTTTGGGAGAACGAGGAGAGGTTTGTCCATTATTANCTTTTTTTTTATTTTTAGAGCTGGTTGCAACATCCCTGTGGTCACCTGATAAAAATTCAGTTGCCAGCTTGGCAACTGGCATGCATTTATGATGGTTGCAGTGTCCCGGGGTCATGTGATCACCTTTTGCGACCTTCTGACAAACAAGGTTAATGGGGAAGCCAGGTTCACTTCACAACCGCGTTACTGACTGAACAACTTCAGTGATAAACTTAAGAACCGTGGCAAGAAAGGTCTTAAAATCAGACAAAACTCACTGAACCGCCTCACTTAGCAACAGAAATATTGGGCTTAATTGTGATCGTAAGTCGAGGACTACCTGTACAGGTTAAAAACAACAACAAAAAAGGAGCTTCAGAATTTTTATTAGATTGAACTGGGATGTAGTTTCCTTAACCCTTAATTTAGTTTTAATGTCAGAAGGTTAGTTAGTTAATTTTAATGTTTGTTTTAATGTTTGTTTTTACAGCTTTAGTATGGTTTTATATGTTGCTTTAACCTTTGTTTGAGAGCCACCAAGGTTTGGTTAGAAGATTGCCTGCTATATAAAGGTTTTAAACAAATGAATACATAATAGTCCTTATTTTTTGTATAGGTTTTCAGTTCACCAACTAACTGCAAAGATTGTCAGGAATCCTGGACAGGGTTGGCAAAAGGTTATTCCATTTATTATACCGCATTTCTTGGAGTGAGTGACTGTGAAACACACCTGCTTGTGAAAAGTAATTGTACAGGTAGTCCTTGACTTATGACCACAATTGAGCCCAAAATGTATGTTGCTAAGTGAAACATTTGTGCAGTGAGTTGGTTCCCATTTTACAACTTTTCTTGCCTCGGTTGTTAAGTGAATCACTGCAGTTGTTAAGTTAGACACACCGTTGTTAAGTGAATCTGGCTTCCCCCATTGACTTTGCTTGTCAGAAGGTTGCAAAAACAGTTCACCTGACCCCGGGACGCGTCATAAATATGAAGCAATTGCCATGCATCCAAATTTTGATCATATGACCACGGGGATGCTGCAACGGTCGTAAGTGTGAAAAATGGTCATAAGTCACTTTTTTCAGTGTCGTTGTAACTACAAACGGTCACTAAGTGAACTGTTGTAAGTCAAGGACTATCTGTATTTCACTTTTAAATAATACAGGTAATCCTCCACTTACAACAGTTTGTTTTGTCACCGTTCAAACTCATAACGGCATTGAAAAAAGTGACTCATGACCGTTTTTCACACTTATGACCGTGGCAGCACCCCCATGGTCACGTGGTCAAAATTCAGACATTTGGCCACTGACTCATATTTATGACCGTCGCAGTGTCCCGGGGTCACGTGATCCCCTTTTGCGACCTTCTGACAAGCAAAGTCAATGGGGAAGCCAGATTCACTTAACCGTTGTGTTACCAACTTCACAATTGCAGTGATTCACTTAACAGCTGGGGCAAGAATGGTCGTAAAATGAGGCAAAATTTGCTTAACAAATGTCTCACTTAGCAACAAAAATTGGGGGCTCAATTGTGGTCGTAAGTCCAGGACTATATCTTGAGCATCCGAAGTTGTCACACTATTCTTGAATTCTGGGGAGAAAATTCCCACACAATCCCTATCTTTAAAAATGGAGAACAAAATCACGCGTACTAAAACAGTCACTTAACTTTATCGATTAGAGACTATTTTAAAAAACGGCCCGGGAACGGCTTAATCGCTTCTCACCACAAATGCAATCTCACACCAGGATACATACAAACCCTTCCCGATTACCTCCGTTACACCGTGAAATATATTTCTTTCATGCGGAATTAAATCCTTTGTCTTAGATTTCCTTGCAACGTTTCCAAGTTTAATTGTCGTGGGATTTCATCTAATTTTTTGAAGGTCAGGGTTCACTTAAGGATAGACTTAAGACAGGTTTGGATAGATCCCCCCCCCCCCCCCCCGTTATCTAATTCAGCATTTAAAAAAAACCCGACTCAGCATGGTTCCCTGAATCGATGTACTCGGTAAAAGCGAATACCGACTTGAGGGCGCGTAATCAATCAATCCGCAATGACAGAGAGAACAATGGGTTTTCCATTTTGGCTGACAAGTCTCAAAATTATTGATGATCACAATCTAATTTAGACTCACTCAGAGACCAACCGCTTAGCTGAGCCTGTAGATGCCTTTTGGCCTCCAACATGCTTTCTTTAACCTGATTTATTGAATGAAATACAATTAGTGGGATTTGTAAAATGGACCAAGAATATGCTGTGCAAGGCGCAAGAACTGGGTTCCCACAGCGCCGCTCATACCTCAATCCAGGGAGTCCTCGAGTTATGACCACAATTGAGCCCAGAATTTATGTTACTAAGTGAAACATTTACGAATGTAAATGTTCTAGTCTATTCTATGACTAGAATAGGAATAGGAATAAAACAAGAGTAGGGTAGGGTAGGGTAGGGTAGGGTAGGGTAGAAGAGAGGAGAGGAGAGGAGAGGAGAATAGAATAGAATAGAATAGAATAGAGAGAGGAGAGGAGAGGAGAGGAGAGGAGAGGAGAGGAGAGGAGAGGAGAGGAGAGAAGAGAAGAGAAGAGAAGAGAAGAGAAGAGAAGAGAAGAGAAGAGAAGAGAAGAGAAGAGAAGAGAAGAGAAGAGAAGAGAAGAGAAGAGAAGAGAAGTCTTTATTGGCCAAGTGTGATTGGACACACCAGGAATTTGTGCAGAAGCTCTCAGTGTACCTGCAAAACAACACAGTAATAATAATAATAATAATAACAGAGTAATAATAATCATAATCACATGGCATTACCATGGCCTGGCAATCTCTTTTTTTCTGCCATATCCTCAGGACATTGCTTGCATTTTATCCCCAATCCAGACTTAGAATAGAATAGAATAACAGATTTGGAAGGGACCTTGGAGGTCTTCTAGTCCAACCCCCTTCTCAGGCAGGAAACCCTACACCATTTCAGACAAATGGTTGTCCAGTCTCTTCTTAAAATCTTCCAGTGTTGGAGCATTCACAACTTCTGGAGGCAAGCTGTTCCACTGATTAATTGTTCTCACCGTTCAGAAATTTCTCCTTAGTTCTAGTTTGTGACCCCAGGACACCGTCATAAATATGAGTCAGTTGCCAAGCATCCGAATTTTGATCACGTGACCAAAGGGATGTTACAATGGTCGTAAGTGTGAAAAACGGTCATGAGTCACTTTTTTCAGTGTAACTTCAAATGGTCACTAGATGAACTGTTGTAAATTGAGGATTACCTGTACAGCGATTTTATCCCCCAATAACTCCTGTATTAATCATTGTAGCTCAGTCTAGGAAACTCCCGCTGCCCTGTTAACCTCTTAGCTTTTGAATTTTCATCCGGTTAATTTGGATTTGTAACCTGTTTATAATCCGGTTTTTCAGCTATGCTTCTATTCATGTATTTATACGGTTTTATTACCCTGTGGTAAACCGCCCTAGTGTCACTTAGGTGATTTAATAAATAATCAGAACTGCAAATATCCAGGTCGCCCCCAGAGGGCAGCAAAAACATTCTTTTGCATTGCATTTCTGCCACCTATTGGTCATCCTTAGTTTTGCAGGCAGATCTGGTAACCGTACAAGAGAACAGGAAGCAGAAAAGGTCTTATACTCGTGCATAAAAGTAAACCAGGATTTGGTCGAGTTTGCTCATAAACCAAGCCCTAATTCAGTAGTGGGTTCTAAAACCTGTTGCATGCGCAGAAGCGTCCCGGGCAGGTGGGCGGAGCGTCCCGGGTGGCTGGGCGGAGCCTCCCGCCGCCACCGCTACCGGTTCGTAGAACCGGGCCGAACCGGGAGCAACCCACCGCTGCTCTAATTCCATTGGAATGATTTGGAGCGGGTTGATTGCACACGCTGAACACAGAATATTCCACTTTGTGAGTTAGTTACTGATTTATTTCATGACAAATACTTTTATGGCACGCCAGTTTGGTTTCTTGTAAGTGCCGAATGGTCAACAATATGTGCCATACCCAGAACAATAAATAATCGTTATTGCAACTTAATAATGCAGTAAAAAAATCACAGTCCCAGGTGGGCGGACCCCGTCCAGAAAAGCCACCTTAGAATCAAAGTTGGATGGGACCTCATAAGGTCATCAAGCCCAACCCCCCCCCCGCACACTGTAGGATTCACAACCTCAGGGGTGTTGAACCTCAGCAACTTTAAGACATGTGGATTACTTTGGCTGGAGAATTCTGGAAGCTGAAGTTTACAAGTCTTAAAATTACCAAGTTTGGACAGTCCTAAAACTATACCATCCTCCATAACAGAATAACAGAGTTGGAAGGGCCCTTTGGAGGTCTTCTAGTCCAACCCCGGGCTCAGGCAGGAAACCCTATACCATTTCAGACAAATGGTTGCCCAATCTCTTCTTAAAACAATTCCTAAAACAATTGAGCCCCAAATTTCTGTTGCTGAGTCATTAATTACGTGAGTTTTGTCCCATTTTATGACCTTTCCTGCCACAGTTGTTAAGCGAATCGTTGCAATTGTTAAGTTAGCAATAATGGTCGTTACGTGAATCTGGCTTCCCCGTGGACTCTGCTTGTCAGAACGTCACAAAAGGGGGATCACACGACACCGGGGACATTACAACCGTCATAAATATGAGCCAGTTACCCAGCACCCAAATTTTGATCATGTGGTTGTAAGCGTGAAAAACGGTTATAATTCCCTTCTTTTCAGCATCATCGTAACTTCAAATGGTCGTTAAATGAACTATTTTAAGTCCTTTATCACAGGGGCATAGCAAGGATTTCCTTCAAGGGTATGTCCTTATCAGTAGTGGGTTCTAAAACCCTTTACTACCGGTTCACGCATGCACAGAAGCGTCCCAGGCGGGTGGGTGGAGCGTCCCCGGGCCGCTGCTACCGGTTCTAAGAACCGGGCAGAACCAGGAGCAACCCACCGCTGGTCCTTATCCAGCAGAGGAAAAAAACCAACCAACCAACCAACCCAGAAATGCTGTCTGTGCAATATTGAATTTTTAATATGAATTCCATCTTGCAGCTTCAGGGGAACCGTGGCCAGCAACCCAAGCTGGACTGTAAATGAAATTTTGTAATCTATTATGGGAAGAAGCAAAATTGATAGGGGTTGTCTGGGACGGATCATGTTCAAGTACTGGAAATGGAAAGGATGTTTAGGAGAAGAGTCGATTCAATGCCAGCGGGGGAAATGAGCATCCGCACGGGAGGTCAAAAAAGTCAAAATGGTGTCCACGCTTGCGCAATCAAGCTCTCTTCCTCCTCCTCCTCCTCTTTAATGTGTCGAGCATGTAAAACGGAGCCGAGCTTTGAGTGCAAAGTTGTGGTCTTTTCACACACACACACACACACACACACACACACACACACACAACCGGTCAGTGGTCCTTTTGTTGTATGTTCCAATTAAAAGTGCCTGAATTTTGATCACGTGACTATGGGGACGCTGCAACAATTACGAGTACGAAAAACGGTCATAAGTCACTTTTTTCAGTGCCGTGGTAACTTCGAACGGTCACTAAATGAACTGTCGTAAGTCGAGGAGTACCTGCATGAAGAAATAAGGAGATGTTTCAGATGGGGAGCGTGAAACGAAACTTAAGTTATGTGGTTTAAGGGAGGAAAGTGTTTGGAAATTGTGTGGCAATTTCCCCTCCCCCCCACCTTAAACCACACAATTTAAGTTTCGTTTCACGCTCCTCATCTGTTTCTATCCTGATAAATTTAAAGTCACATCTCTTGGTACTTCTTTGAATGCACAGAATGTCTGTTGTGTTATTTTGGGCCTGAAATTAAAATACAGGTGATGCTCACCTTAACACCCATTTGTTTTGGGACGGTTCGAAGTCACAACAGCACTGGAAAAAGTGACTTATGACCGTTTTTCACACTTACGACCGTTGCAGCATCCCCGTGGCCCCGTGATCAAAATCTGGACGCTTGACAACTGACTTATGACCGTTTTTCTCACGTATGACCGTGGCAGCATCCCTGTGCTCACGTGATAAAAATTGACAATTGCTTGACAACCGACTCACACTTATGACGGTGGCGGTGTCATCACGTAATCCCCTTCTGACAAGCAGAGCCCATGGGGAAGCCCGATTCACTTTATGACCGTGTGACTAACTTAACAACTGCAGGGATTGACTTCAGAACTGTGGCCCAAATGGTTGAAAAAGGGGGCGCAACTCCTTCAACCACTGCCTTGCTTAGTGACGGAAACGTTGTCCTCCATTGTGGCCATAAATCGAGGACTTCCTGCGTTGTGGCAGAGATAGCAAAGGGATTCCCTGTTGTGAATTTTTGCTTGTAAAAATATCTGTCATTTCCACAGCCCAAGAAAATCCAACGAGGATTTTCAGCAACAACCTCTGAGCACAGAAGAGATTAGGAGCGCACAGAATTAAATGTTCTTTATCAAAGCGGAAATCTAATTCCTTTAATCTTGCAAGGAATGTGAGGGCGGGTGGTTATTTTATCTTATGCAGGATCTATCTCTGCATCTCCTGCTTGTAAAAACAGTCCTTCTTTAGCAACAGGTAAAGTCTGAAACAGCCTCAATGGCCCAGGTGAGCTTGGAAACAGGTTGAACTGCTACTTTATTCCCTGGCAAGGGCTACCGGGCCTTTAATAGCAACCCCGCAGGTAGACATGCTGCCGGTAGAGCTTTCTCAAAGGTGGAAGTGCTGCACAGATCCCAGCTTCAATGAGCCACGTTTATAAATAGGTAGTCCTGGACTTACAACTGGTTTTTTTAACAGATTAACAAAGTTGGAAGGGACCTTGTAGGTCATCTAGTCCAACGCCCTGCCCAAGCAGGAGACCCTACACCAGTGATGGTGAACCTTTTCGGGACCGAGTGCCCAAACCAGAACGCACGTGTATGTGCGTGCATGTGTGCGCGCCGGAGCACCGCAAACCCGAAGACCAGCTGGCCAGTGCGCTCATGCCTGTTTTTTGGCCATTTTTCGGGCTGTTTTCGGGCCGTTTTCTGGGCCGTTTTTCAGGCCGTTTTCCGGTGCTCCGGCGCCCGCGAAGACCAGCTGGCCGGCGTGCTGGAAACCAGAAGAGCAGCTGGCAACGGCGCACGTGCCCACAGAGAGGGCTCTGCGTGCCACCTCTGGCACGCATGCCATAGGTTAGCCATCACAGCCCTACACCATTTCTGACAGATGGCTGTCCAATCTCTTCTTGAAAGCCTCCAGGGATGAAGCTCCCACAACTTCCGAAGGCAAGTTTTGTTCCATGGGTTGATTGCTCTCACCGTCAGGAAATTTCTCCTTATTTCCAGGTTGAATCTTCTCGTTTAGTGTTCTTGTTTAGTGTTCATTTAGTGACCGTTCAAAGTTACAACAGCACTGAGAAAAGTGACACCGACGACAGCAATCCTGTGAACACAAAATCAAAATTCAAACATTTGGCACACACCGTCTGAACCCAAAACCATTGGTGCTTTTCGCACCGTATTATGTAAATCCGCAAGAAGAGACCATTTAGGTTGATAAATAAAATATATGATAAACGGTTACAGGAACTGGGTAGGCCTACTTTAATGAAGGAAGGATTAGGGGTGACAGGGTAGCAGTCTTCCAATATTTGAGGGACTTCCACAAAGAAGAGGGGTATCAACTATTCTCCAAAGCACCAGAAAGCAAGACAAGAAACAATGGATAGAAACTCATCAAGGAGAGAAGCAACCTAGAATTAAGGAGAAACTTTCTAACAGTGGGGACAATTAACCAGTGGAACTGCTTGCCACCAGAAGTTGTGGGTGCTCCATCCCTGGAGGTTTATAAGAAGAGATTGGACAGCCATTTGTCTGAAAGGGTATAGGGTCTCCTGCTGGAGCAGGGGGTTGGACTAGAAGACCTCCAAGGTCCCTTCCAACTCTGTTATACTGTTACCGATCCCCCCTCGGGACGAAGACAGCCCTTATTCCTTAAAAATCCAAATGGTTTTTCACCGAGTAGCATTTTATTTTACACCGGGGAGAAAAAAAGGTGGGGTTTTTTTCAGGCTTTGTATGCATCTGATGCTATCTTTCCCAGCGCCCTGTTAATGGTTGCGGGTAGCAATCAGTGTTACAGGTAAAATCCAAAACGTGCTGCCGGGAATGTTTGTGTTTGAAAAGAATCTTCCTAATCAGGTAACTGGAAATCCAGCAACGTATTCTCTCTCTCTCCCTCTCTCTCTCTCTCTCTCTCTCTCTCTCTCTCTCTCTCTCTCTCTCTTTTTTTTTTTGTTATTTGAGAAACACGGGGGTCACTTCTAGGAAGGAGCAGTTGCCCGGAGTTGGTGCTCAGTGTCAGGATTCCAGGTGCATCACTGAATGTCAAGGTTGGGAGGGACTTTCAAGGTCATCTAGTCCAACCCCAGGACATCTTGCTCACCCGTTCTTACCTTCTCCGGCAGCTTTTGAGCTCTGTGGCTGGATCTTCACTGGTGGGTGAGCAGAGAGAGAGAGAGAGAGAGAGAGAGAAATGTAGGACTGTCATTGCATCACAATATCCACAACACGACACCAGAAGTAGCTCATGCCCTTGTGTTTCGCTCTTGAGACTTTCTCTTCTCTTCCCATCCAGTTTTGATCCCCACATAAATAAATACGTTGAGACTTTGGAAAAAGTGCAGAGAAGAGCAACTAGGACGATTAAAGGCCTGGAGACTAAAACATATGAAGAACGGTTGCAGGATTTGGGTTTGGCTAGTCTAGGGAAGAGAAGGACTCAGGGTGACATGACAGCAGTGTTTTAATATTTGAGGGGCTGCCACAAAGAGGAGGGGGTCAGCTTATTGTCCAAAGCACCTGAAGGCAGGACAAGAAGAAATGGATGGAAGCTTAGCAAGGAGAGAAGCAACCTGGAATTAACTTCCTAACAGTGAGGACAATTAACCAGTGGAACAACTTGCCACCAGAAGTTGTGGGTGCTCCCATCACTGGAGGTTTTTAAGAAGAGACTGGACAGCCACTTCTCTCAAATGGTATGGGGTCTCCTGCTTGAGCAGGGGGCTGGACTAGAAGACCTCCAAGGTCCCTTCCAGCTCTGTTACTCTGTATTCTGTATCCCTGGTACAGAGCATAAGGGAGGTGACATTGACAGAAATAGGCATGACTTGTTCCTTGGGCAAAAAGAGGGAGAAATGGTGGGCAGCTATAGACTCTGGAAAGAGTGTAGAGAAGAGCAACAAAGAGGATTAGGGGTCTGGAGGGGAAAACAGGATGAACGATGGAGGGAATGGGTTATGTCTAATCTAACGACGAAAAGGATTGGGGTGACATGATAGCAGCCCTCCAATATTTGAGGGGCTGCCCCAAAGAAGAGAGGGTGCCACAACTTATTCCCCAAAGCACACGAAGGCAGGACAAGAAGCAACGGATGGAAACTAATCAAGGAGCGAAGCAACCTGGAATTAAGGAGAAATTAGGTATGTCTAGTGTAATGAAGCGAAGAACTAGGGGTGACATGAGAGCTTGTCAATTTTGGGGCAGCCCCTCAAATACTGCCCCAAAGAAGAGGGGGGGTCCATCTTTTCTCCAAACCACCAGAAGGCAGGACAAGAAGCAACGGATGGTCGTTGCAGCATTCCCACGTTGTCACGTGATCAAAATTCGGACACTTAGCAACTGGCATGTATTTATGACAGTCGTAGTGTCCTGGGGTCACGGGATCACCCTTTGTGACCTTCCCAGCTGGCTTCCGGCTAGCAAAATCCATGGGGGAAGCCAGATTCACTTAACGACCGCATGATTCACTTAACAACTGCAGTGATTCATTGTGGCAAAAAAGGCCGTAAAACGGGGCAAAACTCACTTAACAGCTGTCTCGCTTAGCAATGGAAATTTGAGGCTCAATTGTGGTCGTAAATCAAGGATTAGCTGTACCCCCCCCTCACTCCAAATGTAGGAATTCAGGCTGAGCAACATGTATATTTTTTCCCTGCTAATAGCGATCATAATGTAACTTGCAAACACAGGATGAAGCCGGGTAAAATTTTATTCTATATTTTCTTTTAATGGCTTGGTCATAGGATGCCGGTCAACTATTCAATTGTTATGCAACTTATGATTTGCATAAAGTGAGTTAGTTTATGCAAATGATGAGTTGAGCATCTTATGTGTCTGGTGGCACCTTTTCCCACTGATTTTTTAAAAAATTTTATTTCCAAGGCAATGAAAACATTTTTTTTTCATTTTGAAATAAAAATTTTCAGTAGGAAAAGGTGCCACTGGTCTCCTGATTTTTTTTCCCAAAGGCAGTAAAAATATATTTTTTGTTTTGAAGTAAAATTTTTAGTGGGAAAAGGTGCCACCGAGCTCCTGATTTTCTTCCAAAGGCAATAAAAATATATATATATATTTATTTTGAAATAAACATTTTCAGTAGAAAAAGGTGCCACCCGGCTCCTGATTTCTGGCTACCATAGACTAAGCCAGAATTCTTCCCACATTGTGTGAATGCAGACCAGTGGTGAAATCCAATTTTTTTTACTACTGGTTCTGTGGGCGTGGCTTGGTGGGCGTGGCTTGGTGGGCATGATAGGGGAAGGATATTGCAAAATCCCCATTCCCTCCCCACTCTGGGGCCAGCCAGAGGTGGTATTTGCCGGTTCTTCGAACTACTCAACATTTCCGCTACCGGTTCTCCGAACTACTCCAAATTTCTGCTACCGGTTCTCCAGAACCTGTCAGAACCTGCTGGATTTCACCCCTGATGCAGACCATCATTGCTTCCATATCCTTTGATTTATTCCCTGACTTTATCAGTGACCACCAAACAGATGCTCTGCGTATGGAAAATCCGATTTACTGAGACTGTTCATCTCTTTGAAAAAGAATCAATCAATCCATGAAGGGAGCCCCAATGATTTCTGCACGCACATTTGTGCGATAAACCGGGTTTGGTGTTTGCTTCAAGGGGGAATAGCAACCTGGAGTGTTTGTTTTTGAGTGCCGAACGGCAATAGCAACCGATGGGCTCAGTTCCGAATCTGTGCCTGAACTGACCAAACAGAATTGTTACTTCCAAATCTCGCACCAAGCCCAAAGGGATAAATCAGATGAGGGTCATTGTGTTAGCCTTTTTCATAAAAAAAAGGCTTAATTTTCTTTTTTAAAAACTATTTTTTTTTTTAAATTACAGGCTAGAAACCTGGAGATTGTGAGTTCTAGTCCTGCCTTAGGTACGAAAGCCGGCTGGGTAACGTTGGGCCAATCAGCAGGAGACGGTGAGTTCTAATTCCGCCTTAGGCATGAAAGCCAGCTGCATGACTTTGGGCCAATCAGCAGGAGACTGGGAGTTCTAGTTCTGCCTTAGGCAGGAAAGCCGGCTGGGTGACTTTGAGCTGATCACCAGGAGAGGGTGAGTTCTAGTCCCACCTTACGCATGAAAGCCGGCTGGGTGACTTTGAGCTGATCACCAGGAGAGGGTGAGTTCTAGTCCCACCTTACGCATGAAAGCCGGCTGGGTGACTTTGGACCAATCATTAGGAGATGATGAGGTCTAATCCCACTGTAGGAGGTTAGCACCCACCCTTCTCCTAGAAGAATGAAATATTCTAGGAAATGTTAAAAAGGCAGAATATTACACCTCCCTGGATGAGAAAAGGAGAAAAACGCTCTTGGAAAGCAGCCCCCACCTTTGCTAACAGCCCCAGAAAGACTGGGCCAGCCTATCTACAAAACAAAAGACCTTCACCCTCAGGACATGATAGGATTAGCCCTCTACCCATCTCACCACATGGCACCTAGGAAGGTTACATCACCCAGCAAGGTTCAACCAAGCCTGGGACTCAAGACAGCCTACAAAGTTACCCCTGCATGGCCCCATGGAGTCTAACAACCAATCAGAATACATGCCCTTGCCACAGGAACAGGAAGTTCAAATTCAAAGCCCAAGAGTGGGTATAAATCTCTCTCCCCTCCCCATGTGCTCATTTGCCCAGGACCCCAAAAAACCCATGTGGTCCTGCTGTCCACCATTAAACCATCTTTCCAAACAGCCTCCGTGTTTCCAGTGTCTTTCTCCCCACTTGGACCTGAACCCAGATGGACATTTCTTCCAACACCGCAAGCCAGCTGGGTGGCTTTGGGCCAATCACTAGGAGATGATGAGTTCTAATCCCACCTCAGGCATGAATGCCATGCTGGCTGGGGAATTCTGGGAGTTGAAGTTGGCAAGGTTGAGAAACATTAGATTTGAAGATCCTTTTAAATACAATGTCTGCTTCCCTGCAGAACGCATATCTGAGTGGATTCTGGATGCCTGTTCGGAAGACCTTAATTCTTGAAATTGGGAAATCCTCCTATTCTTCCTCCTTCCTCTCTTCTTCTTCCTCCTCCCCCTCCTCCTTCTCTTCTTCCTCCTCCTTTTCTTCCTCCTCCTCCTCCTCTCCTCCTCCTTCTTTCCCTCTTCTTCCTCCTTTTCCTCCTTCTCTTCTTCTTCCTCCTCCTCAGTGTTGAAATCCAATTTTTTTTACTACCAGTTCTGTGGGCGTGGCTTGGTGGGTGTGGTGTGGCTTGGTGGGCGTGGCTTGGTGGGCGTGGCAGAGCAAGGATACTGCAAAATCCCCATTCCCTCCCCACTCCAGGGGAAGGATACTGCAAAATCTCCATTCCCTCCCCACTCCAGGGGAAGAATATTGCAAAATCTCCATTCCCTCCCCACTCCAGGGGAAGGATACTGCAAAATCCCCATTCCCTCCCCACTCCAGGGGAAGAATATTGCAAAATCTCCATTCCCACCCCACTCTGGGGCCAGCCAGAGGTGGTATTTGCCGGTTCTCCGAACTACTCACAATTTCCGCTACCGGTTCTCCAGAACCTGTCAGAACCTGCTGGATTTCACCCCTGTTCCTCCTTCTTCCTTCCTTCACATTCTCCATTCTTTCATTTTTCTTCATAACAAAAACCCTAAAAGGTAGATTGAGGGATTTGGGGCTCAAATCCACAGGCCAAATCCACACCTTCCCCTTTAATGATCAGTCTAAGAGTCCCAGCTCCAGAAAATGTCCCGCAAGGATATTTTCTGGAGGCTTAATTTAGGGCAGGAATTAAAACCTTCAAGGAAAGCAGATGGAAACCCCTTTGCCATCGCTGAAGATTTGCAAACTTCAAGTCAGGAAAAAAACAGCGGAAAAACCATTTGCTGCCAGCTGACAAGGGCCAACTCAGCTTCTCATCCTCAAAGGATGTTCCAGATGACTTCAGGGCAGCAAAGATGACAAAGTAAAAATAAAATAAAATAAATAAATAAATGGATTTCAGATCTAGAAAGAAAGGGGAGCAGCTTTGTTACCAAAGATTCCTCAGCTCACGTGTCAAGCAAAAATATCTCTCTTGCCCACAAAAAGTGGGAAAAGTAATTAAATATTTAAGGAGCTGATTCAAAAGGGGAGCTGTCGATTTAGAGAATTCTGCATGGACAGATTGAGTCGTACAGTTGCAAATAATAATAGAACAAGGACAGGGCATGAAAAATCTTCTACCAACTGGATGCTTTCCAAAGGCTTGTTTTGTCCTTCCAGAACCAGGAAGATAAGACAATCCGAACCTGGGATAACAAATGACAGATATGGCAACTGTTCTGAATCGCAACCGAGCCTCTTCCTGTCAGTTTGCGATCGGAGGCCAAATGCTGGCAAATTGATAGCACCGAGCTAAGAATTCTGCATCCTCTGAAGCCTGGGAAAACGTTAAATCGTTCAGCCAACATCTGAAATGCATCGTCGTCTTCATGACTTGCATAAACAAGGAAATGTGTTATGAAGCTCTGAAAAATAAGAAGAAAAAAACATTGCAGGGCAGCTTACTCAAAAAAAGAAAGAAAGAAAGAAAGAAAGAAAGAAAGAAAGAAAGACAGAAAGAAAGAAAGAAAGAAAGAAAGAAAGAAAGAAAGAAAGAAGAGAGTTATTAATAAATATTGATGCTGAGCACTGATGATGTTCCCTAGTTGGGTCATAAGACGTCTGCAAGAATATCACCAAGCTCAGAAAGCATAAAGGATCCCACAGTAGTCCTGGGATGATGATCATCTTCTTCTTCTTCTTCTTCTTCTTCTTCTTCTTCTTCTTCTTCTTCTTCTTCTTCTTCTTCTTCTTCTTCTTCTTCTTCTTCTTCTTCTTCTTCTTCTTCTTCTTCTTCTTCTTCTTCTTCTTCTTCTTCTTCTTCTTCTTCTTCTTCTTGTCTGCAAACCCCTCTCCCTTCTAACACTGATGATGTTACCTAGTTGGGTCATGAAACATCTGCAAGAAAACCAAGCCCAGAGAGCACCAAGGATCCCATAATCCCCCTCCTCCTTCTCCTCCCCTCCCGCTCCTTCTCCTCCCAAACCCCTCTCCCTTCTAGCACTGATGATGTTAGCTAGTTGGTTCGTGAAATGTCTGCGAGAAAATCACCAAACTCAGAGAACACCAAGGACCCCCCACAGTTCAATCCTAAACTACAAAAATATTCTTCCATTGATACAAGACTTGGTCAGTACTAACCTGGATTATCGATTCTGTGACTTAGCATGCTTTGTGAATCTAAAAGTTGGATCACTGTTCCATATTTGGTTCTGTGCCAACTCAGAAAGTCACTTAATTCACTAACCAGATTAAAAGCGTTTGGAAACCAGCAAATCTCATTTGCATCCCTAATTTTTCTCAGAGGCATTAACTGCAGACACTTATCCTGACAAAATGATAAACCTTCCTTTGACTTGAACATGACTTCAGGATTCGGCTGTCATGCATCATTCATTTATTTGACAATTGCCCAGAAATTATTCAGCCTTGCTTTCTTCCAAGGATGTGTTTTCAATTTCTCTCGGGATTTTTGTCTGGTAATCTCCCAGTTCTCCTCTGTTTAGTTTACCGAGATCAAACAAGGTCATTTTGGAAGGACCATCTGTAGCAACTTATCTTCTGAGATCTCCAGCTAAAAAAAAAAATCAGTAGCAGGTCTGGAAGGACTGTTCGAGATCCAACAGGCAGCATCTATGAAGTATGCAGGAAAGCAGCTGGCAAGCAAGCCTGATGTGTTTTTATCATTTACAGAACACAGAATACAAAATAACAGAGTTGGAAGGGAACTTGGAGGTCTTCTAGTCCAATCCCCCATCTCAGGCAGGAGACCCTATACCAGTGATGGCAAACCTTTTTTTGCTCGGGTGCCAAAAGAGTGCGTGCCCACACCCATAATGCAATGCCCTCCCCCTGCACATGCGCGCACAATCCCCCCCCCCCGCCGCACATGCACGCAGGCCTCACTGAAGCCTCCGGACTTCCGGTAGGCCCGTTGGGCTGTTTTTCGCCCTCCCCAGGCTTCAGGAAAGCCTCCGGAGCCTATGGATGGCGAAAAACAGGCCTACCGGAAGTTCGGAAACTAACTTCCGATAGGCCCATTGGGCCGTTTTTCGCCTTCCCCCGGCTTCAGGAGGCTTTCCTGAAGCCTGGGGAGGGCGAAAACGGCTTCCCCCCGCCCTCTGGAAGGCCGAATATCAGCTGGCCAGCGCGCACATGGGCGCTGGAGCTGACATAGGGCAACGCCTCGCGTGCCCTCAGATATGGCTCCGCGTGCCACAGGTTCGCCATCACGGCCCTATACCATTCCAGACAAATGGCCAATCTCTTCTTAAAAACCTCCAATGTTGGAGCACCCATAATTTCTGGAGGCAAGCAGTTCCACTGATTCACTGTCCTCGCTGTCAGGAAATTTCTCTTTATTTCTAGGTCGGATCTCTCCTTGATTAGTTTCCATCCGTTGCTTCTTGTTCTGCCTCCAGAAGTTGTGGGTGCTTCAACATTGGAGGTTTTTAAGAAGAGATTGGACAACCACTTGTCTGGAATGTTACAGGGTTTCCTGCTTGAGCTGGACTAGAAGACCTCCAAGGTCCCTTCCAGCTCTATTCTCATTGATTGAATTGAAGAGAATAATATAGTTGGAAGGGACCTTGGAGGCTTTCTAGTCCAACCCCCTGCTCAACCAGGAAACCCTGTAACATTCCAGACAAGTGGTTGTCCAATCTCTTCTTAAAAACCTGCAGTGTTGAAGCACCCACAACTTCTAGAGGCAAGCAGTTCCACTGGTTAATTGTCCTCACTGTCAGGAAATTCCTCCTTAGTTCTAAGTTGCTTCTCTCCTTGATTAGTTTCCATCCATTTCTTCTAGTCCTGCCTTCAGGTGCTTTGAAGAATAGGTTGACCCCCTCTTCTTTGTGGCAGCCTCTCAAATAGTGGATGCCTGCTAGCATATCTAAGAGCCGTGGTTAGAATGCAGTATAGGTAGTCCTTGACTTACAACAGTTCATTTAGTGACTATTCCAAGTTACAACAGCAACGAAAAAAGCAATTTTTGATCATTTTTCACACTTATGACTGTTGCAGCATCCCCATGGACACGTGATTTACCTTCGGATGCTTGACCACTGGTTCATATTTATGACCGTGGCAGTGCCCCGGGGTTGTGTGATGACCTTTTGCATCCTTCGGACAAGCAAAATTCAGACTGCTGGCAACTGTCTCATATTTATGACGGTTGCAGTGTCCCGGAATTACGTGATCCCCTTTTGCGACCTTCTGACAAGCAAAGCCAATGGATAAACCAGATTCACTTAACAACCGTGTTACTAAATTTATATTTACTGACAAACAAATAAAGGGAGACTAGTATAGGTCTATTTCAAGCTATTGAGCTCTTGTCAGCTAGCCATAACCTTCTGGGATTCGAACTCGGGCTACTCACATATTAGGTAGATGTATTAACCTTTAAGCTACGGGCTCTCCTCGCTTTGTCGGCTATACCAGGTGAAAGATTTAAGTGTTTTTTATCAGGGCAACCTGGTCTACTCAAATATGGGACGGAGCATACTGCTTCCGCTTTTGCCTTTCAGCCCCTGCCTTCGCAGGCAGTCGCTTTCGCGACAAACTATTTTGCGGAATAGTTGTGGAAGTAGTAGGTGTTGTGGCCCGCCAGCAGATTCGGACAGTGAGGAGGTTGGGGAGGAACATGGGCCAGTCCTAGAGTCTGGGGAAGGCTCTGATGAGTCAGAGGCAGAGATGGGGCCAGGGCCGTATGACAGTTATCAGCTGCCTCCGGAGTCGGACATCAGTGAGGCAGACGAACAGCTGGAGCCTGTTCCCAGTGTGCGCATGTGCAGAGTTGCCAGACGAAGGGAACAGCTAAGGAACAAAGGTCGCACAGGTGGACGATGAATGGCCCCTCCCATAGGGAATAAAAGAGGAGCGAAAGGGGAGGGGTGTTTGCAGGAGACAATTAGTTCATTTGGGCAAAGATCTGTTCCTGCATTCTTGCCAAGTATTGTCTGTTATAGTGTGGAGTCTGAAAGATATCGGCTTGGCAGCTCTTCAAGCCTGATAAAGGTCTGTAATTGGGAAATACCTTGAAAAACTGTTGGCCGGGACTTTGCTGGAGAGGAATTCACTGTAAACTAAATAAAAGGGGTTTTATTGGGACGTGGAGTCGGCTTCGTGCTTTTGGGGAAGCCTAGGTCAGAACAATAGGCTCCGTCCCATATTTGGGTAGACCAGGTTGCCCTGATAAAAAACACTTAACCGTGTTACTAAACTTAACAGCTTCAGTGATACACTTCACAACTCTGGCAAGAAAGGCACGGACCAAAGTTACCGCTGCGGCTACCGTTGTGTCAATGCAGAGAAACGGGGTCATTCAGCATCCAGAAAATAGGTTGTGCTTTTTGTGGAAAAACTCCCGATGTTTTGGCTTCCAAGGGCATCTCTTGCGTGCTCCCGCTAAGGAGACAAGGGTGAGCAAATGGTCATTTTCCCACGATCTATTTCTCCAACAGAAACTAGGTTTTGTTTTTGTTTTTTTAAAGCTGGGTTTCTCCAGCCGGAGAGATTTAATAATAGCAGTTTGTCTGTATATTCCTCGGTCAGTCATTTTGCCGAGCTGAGCGCTTAGTGGGTTGTTTATCCAAGGGGTTATTAAAAGCCAAAAGTCGCTTGATTTACTACTCAGCAGATCCTCCAGGAATGAATGACTTCCTTGGAAACCGTCCAGTTCTGTCATCGTCAACTTTCCAGAACGTCCTGGAAAAGAGATGGAGAGATTTGGGCAGAGCGAAGAGACACCAGATGAGAATTCCTTTCCAGGGTTGGCTAAACTTGCTGCTGTGGGAGAAGCATCCAGAGATGTCCATGGAGATAGTCCCAAAAAGCCACGATGGCCACCACGGTCAAATCGAAGCTGGCACCAGGGGCTTGGAAGCACCTGAGGATGGCAAGGACGATCCAGCTGCAGGTCAGCCGACGTTCAGATTTATGGCCTTGGAAGAGCACCAGATCTTCTGGCAAGGCCAAAAGTTATCATGTCAAGTGATCTTGAAGAAAAGGAAGTCACAAACCTCTGATCTCAAAGCTATTTTGAGCTCTTGGAGGGCCCAACAACCCCACTGGGACGGCATCTAGCCTTAGTGGAGGAGCGAGCAGGTTGATTTGGATGGCAGGGATCCACCGCGAGATCTGACAGTTTTGGTAGCTTGATCCTTCAACCATGGCCATGACGTTTTGTTGGTTACGAGCTTGAGATGGCGTTTTCCTTCTAAACCACATTTCCAACCCAAGATTCTCCTGATAAGGTCAGGATGTCAACTTGTAGAATCCCCAAATTTCATCCATGCCAGTGAGGAATTCTGGGAATTCATTTGGGCACTCAATCCTCCCCACATTTGGGCACCACCAGATTGGGGGAGGTGGAAACAGACTATCTGAGAGGTGTCATTCATTCATCATTCATTCATTCATTCATTCATTCATTCGTTCCTTCCTTCC
>QLTV01000204.1:284844-303376 GCA_003457575.1 Thermophis baileyi | reverse complement strand
AAGGAAGGAAGGAAGGAAGGAAGGAAGGAAGGAAGGAAGGAAGGAAGGGGAAGGGGAAGGGGAAGGGGAAGGGGAAGGGGAAGGGGAAGGGAAAGGGAAAGGGAAAGGGAAAGGGAAAGGGAAAGGGAAAGGGAAAGGGAAAGGAAAGAGCAATGGGTGGCAGCTCCTCAGAGGGAGATCAAACCTAGAACTAAGGAGAAATTTCCTGACAGTGAGAACAATTAACCAGTGGAACTACTTGCCTCCAGAAGTTGCAAGTGCTCCAACACTGGAAGTTTTTACGAAGAGATTGGACAACCATTTGTCTGAAATGGGATAGGGTTTCCTGCCTAAGCAGGGGGTTGGACTAGAAGACCTTCAAGGCCCCTTCCAACTCTGTTACTCTATTCTGCTCTGAAACACTTCAGGCTTGTTTCTGTGTAGAAAACATGAACGTCCGTGCATACACCTCTATGGTGCTTCAGGCAGTGCTTGACTTAAACGATCAGCTACTTAGCTATCATGTGAAGTTATGACAGACCCTCCCTAAAGCTACAGGCAGTCCTTGACTTACGACCGCAATGGAGCCCAAAATTTCTCTTGCTGAGACATTTGTTAAGTGAGTTTTGCCCCATTTTACGACCTTTCTTGCCACGGTTGTTAAGTGAAGCACTGCCGTTGTTAAGGTAGTAAGAGACTTGTGAAGTGAATCTGGCTTCCTCATTGGCTTTGCTAGTCAGAAGGTCCCAAAAGGGGATCACGTGACCCCTGGGGACACTGCGACCGTCATAAATAGGAACCAGTGGCCAAGCGTCTGAATTTTGATTCCGTGACCCTGGGGATGCTGCTGCAACGGCCGTAAGTGTGAAAAAAATGGGCATAAGTCCCTTTTTTCAGTGCCGTTTTAACTTCCAACGGTCACCAAACAAACTGTTGTAAGTCGAGGACTAGCTGTACTTAACAGAATAAGAGAGTACTTACAACCTGGTTTCAAAGTTACAACCGCTGCAGTGTTCCTGGAGTTACCACCGGCCCCCCGGGGGACATTCTCCCTCCCCACCTGTCTCCCCATCCACCCCTAACTCAGCATAGATGGCTGAGGAATTCTGGGAGTTGAAGTCCTTAAGTCTTCAAGTTAGAAAACCACGCGCTACTGACGTCACCTGTTTGGCCAGCTGTTCCCACTGTCTTGGGAAGAACCGGGGGAGTGAAGAATCAGAACTTCAGCAACTGACTGGACCTCCGGGTCAGCTCCAAGGCGCATCAAGGACCTCCCAGAAGCTTCGGTTTCAACTGTCATTTGGGGAAAAGGGGACATTTTTTTGTTGTTGCTTTGTTTATTATTGTCATTCCGTAGGTTGCAGGGCACATCGGAAAAGCTCAGGAGGATCGTCAGCCAACACGAACACACGTGCACACGTCAAACCCAAGAATACACTAAGGCAGTGAGCCCTGTGCAGATCTGTGCATTGGGGAAACAAAACAGCCACTTCACAAACGCATGGCACAACCTAGGAGGACAATCCCATCAGGACTAGATCCAGCAGTCCGTCTGCATTTAAAAGACACAGGCCACGCTTTTGAAGACGGCAAAGTCCACATTTTGGACAGAGAGGACCGCTGGTTTGAAAGAGGGGTCCAAGAGGCCATCTATGTCAGAATTGAACAGCGTCAACAGAGAGGGAGGAATACGGCATTATCTATCTCCAGTCTACAACACAGTCCTTTCAGAAGTTTCAAGAAGGCTCCCATTTGCACTGCTCAGGTGACCCTGAGGACACAGATAAACTTCCAAGTGGCCTTAACGGCCCTCTAAAAGGATGCAAATGACCAGCTGTCTGCAAGGAGTATCAATCCTTCCCTTCCCCACCATCTAGTCAGAGCTGAAGAAGCTCCTTGGATGAGAAGCGAAACGTCTTCAAAAGAAAAAACCAGAAAGTCCAGTGGCCTCTTGAAAAAAAAAAAGCACCTTTGGGTCATATTACAACCTTTCTTGCCACATTTGTTAAGTGACGAGTTGATAAGCTAGTCACCCGGTTGTTAAGTGAATCCGGCTTCCCCCCACCCCCCATGGGCTTTGCTTGTCAGAAAGTCGCAAAAGGGGATCGCACGACCTTGGGACACAGCAACGGTCGTTAAGTACGAACCAGTGGCCAAACATCTGAATTTTGAACACAAGGATCATGGGGATGCCACAAAGGTTGTAACTGTGAAAAATGGATATAGGTCACTTTTTTTCAGTGCCGTTGTAACTTTGAACCGTCACTAAATGAACAGTTGTTAAGTCGAGGGCTAACTCTAATCTTACACAGGTAGTCCTCGATTTACAACCGTTCATTTAGTGACTGAAGTTACAACAGCACTGAAAAAAGTGACTTGCAAGGGGTCCTTGCACTTAGGACTGTTTGCCGTGATCATGTGATCAAAATTCAGATGCTTGGCAACTGGCGTGTATTTATGACGGTTGCAGGGTCCTGGGTCATGTGACCTTCCCACACGGCTTCTGACAAGCAAAATCAATGGGGGGGGGGGGGAAAGGGAAAGCCCAGATTCGCTTAACGACTGGGTGATTCACTTAACAACTGCAGTGCTTTGCTTAACAACCGTGGCAAAAAAAAAAAGAGGTCATAAAAACGGGTGCGACTCAACGACCGCCTTGTTTAGCAAGAGTAATTCTGTTCCCAATTGCGGTCGTAAGTAGAGGACTACCTTAGTAACATTGCTATAACCCTCTGGAACATCCCTTCCCTTGAAGAGGGAGTTTCATTTTTGTTCGCCTTCCAGAAAACTTTGAAAAACGTTTCTTTCGTCAACCCTGAGATCTATGGGGAGCCGGCTAAGTGACTGAATGAGGCTCATTCATTCATTCATTCATTCATTCATTCTTTCATTCATTTAATTTCTATAGCCACCCATTTCAATCAGTGACTCTGGGAGGCTTCGCATTTAAAAAAAAATTATAGTTGTCCTCTTGCTATGTTGGGATTGTTTTACGTTTTTATTCGTTTCTGCTTTTATTTCTGTTGTTGTTTATGCCTAATGTTTTTATATCCTGGGTGGGTTTTGTTAGTTTGCTCCTAAGCCTCCCAGAGTTCCTTTTTGTGACAAAAAAAAAAGAAAGAAAGAAATTAAAATTTCAAAATAAAATAATATAAATAAAATATGGTAGAAAAATTAAATAAAAATAAAATAAAAATGAAATAAAATAATGAAATAAAAAAATAAAATAAAATACATCATTATTCTGTATTTTATTTTATTTTTTTATTTCATTATTTTATTTCATTTTTATTTTATTTTTATTAAATTAAATTAAATAATAAATAAAAATAAATAAATTCAGTTTAGTAGGTGGGAAAGGAACCGAGTCTGTCTCCTGATTCTTTCCAGCATAGAATCATGGGATCTACAGTAGGATAAGGCCATCGAGGTCATGCAGTCCACCCCCACTTTAACTCAATTAAAGCATCCTCAACATACAACTGTCTAGCCTCTGTATGACACACTGAATAAAGGGGGAACTTACTCCCTCTCTGTCAATTGTTTTTCCTACAAGGTTTTTTTCCCCTCCCTAACAATGAATTTGAATCTACTACTTTCACCTAGAATTCACTGTTCTTATTCTAGAGCCGTGATGGCGAACCTATGGCACGCGGAGTCATATCTGCGGGCACGTGAGCCATTGCCCTAGCTCAGCTCCAGCGCGCATCGGCCAACTGATTTTCGACTGGGTCCGCCCACACCACCCCTCCCAGGAATCTCCACGCGGCCCGTTTTGGATGCCAGGTAAGTACAGGTCTCACACGGAGGCTCGGGGAGGGCGTTTTCGGCCTCTGGAGGGGCTCCGGGGGGGGGGACGGGCGGGGAGGCCGTTTTTGCGCGGGGGAGCGCAGGGGGTGGGGCAGCGCGGGGGTGTGTGTGTCACGCGTGCATGCTCAGGGGGGGCAGGGCGCGTGGGGGGGCACTGAATTATGGGTGTGGGCACGCGTGCGCGCACACACACTTTCGGCACCCGAGGGCAAAAAGGTTTGCCATCCCTGTTCTAGAGCGACACAGAACTGACTGGCAAGAAACCACTGGACCACTGACAGCAGGGGTGTCAAACTCAAGGATGCGGCCCACGGGCTGCTTAGATCTGGCCCGCGAGGCCGGCCTGGAAATATCAAATCTTGTTTAGATGTGGCCCGTTTTCGGCTGGCAGAGTGCTGTAGGAAGCAGCACCTCCTCCGCCTTCTTTTTAGCAGCATCTACCACCTAGAACTAGTTCCCCCGCAAGATCTGGATGGCTGTTGTTCAGAAGAGCCAAAAACATCTGGCTCTTCACCCAGGTCTTTGATGAGAGAGAGAGAGAGAGAGAGAGAGAGAGAGAGAGAGAGAGAGCCTCCTCGTATCACTGAGTTTGTCATCTTTTATCTTAATCTTTGACCTGTGATTGATTTAATTGTAATTTTTTTTTTGATTGTTGTGAGCCACCCAGGGTCATTGAGAATTGGGTGGTATATCAATTTGGTAAATTATTACTAATATTAAGTCCTCCTCTAGGGCTGTGTCAGAGGTAGTAACAAAGATTTGATAGACTTGTTGGACAGACGGTTTTTAGAGACATCTGGAGAAATTGTCAGTTCATTTGTGCTCTGCTCCTATACAAAAGAGTCAAGCCCCATAGCAGCTGGGGACTCTACGTGTCTTTAATCTCTACATCAGGGGTCCCCAAACTTGGCAACTTTAAGACTTGTGGACTTCAACTCCCAGAATTCTCCAGCCAGCTGGAGAATTCTGGGAGTTGAAGTCCACAAGTCTTAAAGTTGCCAAGTTTGGGGACCCCTGCTCTACATTATGGAATTGAGATGATTTGTGCTAGAAAGTAAATCTCCCTTTGTCTGGAATAGCTGTTTTGAATGCAAAGGGGGGGGAAAATGCAACTTAAGCCTGTGTCAAATGCCCACCCCGGCCACGCCCACCCCAGCCACGCCCACCCCGGCCCTCCGAGGTCAAACACAACCCTGATGTGGCCCTCAATGAAATCGAGTTTGACACCCCCAACTTAACAGGTAGGCCTTGACTTGCAACCATTCGTTTAGTGATCATTTGAAGTTACAACGGCCCTGGGGGAAAAAAGTGACTTTTGACCATTTTTCACACTTAATGACCACTGCACCATCCCCCACGGTCACCTGATCCAAATTCGGACTCTTGGCAATTGACTCGTATTTATGACGGTTGCAGTGTCCCGGTTGACGGTTACTCTGGGAGGATATTCTGGGAGTTGAAGTCCACAAATCTGAAAGTTGCCAAGTTTGAAGACCTCTGGACTAGGACAAAGCCAGCTCTTCGGGGATTTCACCTCTGAGCTGCTCGAACTCAAGACTTACACGACGAGGAGAACGGGACCTCCGAAAGAGAGCTGGGCCTCCTCCCGCTGCGTGTCGGAGGCCGGGAATTTGAGCACCGTGGAGCGTATATCTCTTTGCTGCTGGAAGACGTGGCTTCGTTTTCCAACCTGAAAATGAAGAAAACAAGATGGCAGAGGGATGAATGCCGGGGTCATTAAACTGTTATCGCTGGGTGGATTCTTACCTTCCCAATTTTCTGTAATTGAGAAGAGGATCATTTAGAATTACAGATTAGTGCCAGGGTCATGACAGTTTCGTTCTCAGAATAGAGCTGGAGTTGGGGTAGGCGTTGAAACAGTTTATGTCTAAATTATGAAGGGTCAGAATAATAGGATAACAGAGTTGCAAAGGACCTTGGAGGTCTTCTAGTCCAGCCCCCTGCACAAGCAGGAGACCCTATCCCATTTCAGAAAAGTGACTGTCCAGTCTCTTCTTAAAAACCTCCAGTGATGAAGCATCCAAAACTTCTGGTGGCAAGCTGTTCCACTGGTTAATTGTCCTCACTGTTAGGAAGTTTCTCCTCAATTCCAGGTTGCTTCTCTCCTGGATTAGTTTCCATCCGTTGCTTCTTGTCTTGCTTTCTGCTGCTTAGAATGTTTTAGAGTAGAATAGAGCTGGAAGGGACCTTGGAGGCCTTCTAGTCCAACCCCCTGCTCAAGCAGAAGACCCTATACCATTTCAATCCAATCTCTTCTTAGAAACCTCCAATGATGGAGCACCCACAATTTCATGAGGCAAGCTGTTCCACTGGTTAATTGTCCACATCAGGGGTCTCCAACCTTGGCAACTTTAAGACTTGTGGACTTCAACTCCCAGAATTCCTCAGCCAGCAAAACTTTAAGTCTTGTGGACTTAACTCCCAGAATTCCTCAGCCAGCTGGCTGAGGAATTCTGGGAGTTGAAGTCCACAAGTCTTAAAGTTGCCAAGGTTGGAGACCCCTGGTCCACACTGTCCTAGCAGTGTGGACAATTAACCAGTGGAACAGCTTGCCACCAGAAGTTGTGGGTTAGACGTTTCTCTTAACAGTTTTTCTCTTTCCTTCCAGAAGTGGAACCAAAAGTTATACAGGTAGTCATCAACTTACAACGCTTCATATAGTGACCGTTTGAAGTTACGGCACTGAAAAAAATGACTTATGACCATTTTTCACACTTACGACTGTTGCAGCATCCCCGATTAAATTTGGATGCTTGACAACTGGTTCATACTTATGACGGTTGCAGTGTCCCGGGGTCCCGTAATCCCCTTTTGTGACCTTCTGGCAAGCAAAGTCAATGGGGAAGCCAGATTCACTTAACAACCGTGTGACTAATTTAACAACTGCAGTGATTCACTTAACAGATGGGGGAAGAAAAGTTGTAAAATGGGGCAAAAGTCACTTAGCAAATTTCTCACTTAGCAACAAAGATTTAGGGCTCAATTGTGGTCGTAAGTTGAGGTACAGATCTCCCTGACCATGCTGGCTGGGAACGATGGGAATAGATGAGAGTCAGTTTGGAGTAGTGGTTAAGGGGCTGCCTAGAAACCAGGAAATGGTGAGTTCTAGTCTCGCTTTAGGCTCAAAAGCTGGCTGGGTGGGCCCATGGGCCAATCAGCAGCAGACTGTGAGTACTAGTCCCGCCTTAGACATGAAAGACAGTTTGGTTACTTTGGGCCAATCACCAGGAGGTGATACGTTTTAGTCCCACTTTAGGTCTAGAATCTACAGTAGGTGAGTTCTAGTCCATTTTAGGCATGGAAGCCAGCTGGGTGACCTTGGGCCAATCAGCAGGAGACAGTGAGTTGTAGTCCCGCCTTATGCTTGAAAGCCTGCTGGGTGACTTTGGGCCAATCACCAGGAGACGTTGAGTTCTAGGCCCGCCTCAGGCATGAAGGATGGTTGGGTGACTGTGGGCCAATCGCCAGGAGATAAATGAGTTCTAGTCCCGCCTTACGCATGAAAACCAACTGGGTGACTTTGGGCCAGTCCCTCTCTCTCAGCCCAAACCCACCTCACAGGGTTGTTGTTGTGGGGAAAATAGGCAGAGGAGGGAGCATTATGTATGTTTGCCCCCTTGAATTATTTAGAATCTGGCTCCATTACCTCACAGCTCAGTTCTGTAGGTCGCCCAGAAGCCTCAACCACCTGGTGGGACATTCACACAACACACTTGCAGGGACTCTGTCGTGGGGTCCTGCTGTAGGAATTTAGCACCTACCCCCCTCCTAGAGGAATGAAATATTTTAGGAAATATTTAAAAAGGCAGAATATTATATTTCCCTGGCTGAGAAATGGAGAAACAGTTTTTTAGGCAGAAAATAGACTAACTCTTAATAGCCCCCACCTTTGTCAATGGACCATCAAGACCAGAGCAAACTCACTCACCCCCCCACCTTTGTCAATGGGCAGTCTATTCGACATAACAAAGATAGGATTAGCCCTCTGCCTCATGGCACCTGGGAAGATTGCATCAGCCAGCACTCAAACTAGTTTGGTATTCAGGACAGCCTACAGAGTTGCCCCCTGGGAGTCTGACAGCCAATGGGATACATTTCTGTACAGGAACAGGAGACTAAGAGGTGGGGGCCCAACAGAGGTCATAAAACCAAGAGACTCAGCCTCTTTGCTTTTCCTTTTCTCCTCTCCCAACATCTGGAAGCATGTGATCCACCTTTTCTGTTCAGGAGCCCCTGCCATGCGCTCCTGTCCACCATTAAACCTTCTTTCCAAGCAACTTCCAGGAATCCAGTGTCTTCTTTCCCACTTGGAACCGAACCCAGAAGGACATTCCTTACAACAGGTAGGTAGATGGATGGATGGACGGATGAAAATAAATAAATAAATAAATAAATAAACAAACAAACATATAAATAAATAAATCTTGCTGGATTTCCGCCTGTTGTCTCAGAGCTGGCAGGAAAAAACTATCTAAGTTCAGTTTCATCAAAACGGGCTTAACGTCGTTCTGAATGAATTCATTTTCCGGATGCGCATAATTCCACCAACAATGCAAAACTCAAAAGGGGCTGGGTGTGCACGATCGCGCCAAACCCAAACCAAAGCAACAACAGCAGATTAAATTAACCGAGTTTCGCTGAGCACCATGCAGCTGGCTAGTTTTTCAACTGCCTGAACCCCACTTTCATCAACGCAAACACAAGGAAGCAAGCTTTTGGTGCGTGATCCTGGGATGACTTCGGATGGGGGAAACACCTCTTCGAAGAACTGACAAGTAGAGAAAGGGACCGTGTGAAGCCTCAGTGCTTCCTCCTTGAGCAGGATTCCAATGAGGTGCCTTCTCCAAAGGCCCTCGACGAGGAATAGCAGAATAACAGAGCTGGAAGGGACCTTGGAGGTCTTCTAGTCCAACCCCCTGCTCAAGCAGGACACCCCATACCAGTGATGGCGAACCTTTTTCTTCTTGTGTGCCAAAAATGGGAGTGCGCGTGCGCTAGCTGGCACACAACCCCCCCACGCGTGCCACACTGCATGCACGCATGCCCGCGCATGCGTCCCCCCGTTGGGCCGTTTTTCACCCTCAGGCTTCCCTGAAGCCTCCGGAGTGCGAAAAACGGCCCAACAGGCAAACCGGAAGTTCGGAAAAACGGAAGGGGAAGCCTCCTGAAGCCTGGGGAGGGCGAAAATCAGCTGGCCAGCGCGCGCATGCGCACTGGAGCTGACATAGGGCAACACCTTGCGTGCCCTCAGATATGGCTCCGCGTGCCACCTGTGGCACATGTGCCACAGGTTTGCAATCACTGACCTATACCATCTCAGTCAAATGGTTGTCCAATCTCTTCTTAAAAACTTCCAGTGATGGAGCAGCCACAACTTCTGGAGGCAAGTTGTTCCATCCATCCATCCCTTTGTCTATCATATTTACCTATCTCAGAATCATAGAATCACAGGAAGGGACTTTGGAGGTCTTCTAGTCCAACCCCCTGCTCAAGCAGGAGACCCTATACTCTTTTAGACAAATGGTTGTCCAATCTTCTTGAAAACCTCCAGTGATGGTGGCAAGCTGTTCCACTGGTTAATTGTCCTCACTGTTAGGAAGTTTCTCCTTAATTCCAGGTTCCTTCTCTCCTTGATTAGTTTCCACCCATTATTTCTTATCCTACCCTCAGGTGCTTTGGAGAATAGCTTGACTCCCTCTTTGGGGCAGCCGCTCAAATATTGGAACACTGCTATCATGTCTCCCCTAGTCCTCCTTTTCATTAAACTAGACATACCCAGTTCCTGCAACCGCTTTTCGTATGTTTTAGCCTCCAGCCCCCTAAATCCTCTTTGTTGCTCCACATCTGGCAATGTGATCCCTGAGACCAAAGTAATCTGGTCGCTTTGCCGTGTCCCCTTCTCAGATTTCTCCTACCAAGCTTAAGCAACGGGAGGAGACCAGGTTGGCCAATGGTGTGGGATTTCTTGTACTGGGCACTAGAGATGGCCAACCTCTTCTGGATACTCACTAACTTTCCAGGTTGGGTGGCTCCAGAGAAGGTGGCAAGTAATCCTTCAGGGCGTCTTGAGGGACTTTAGGATGGAGCCATCTCATAATACCTCAAAAATCTGAGTTGGCGGTGGTGGTGGGGATGCTACAGGCAATCCAAAAACTGGGCCACCCTGGAAGGATTTGACCAACTCTGGGGGAGAAGGCTGAGAGAAGCCAATATGGATTCAAAGACACCCAAGTTGCTTTGCAAACTCCACTCTTTGCTTTGAAAGCTGGTGAGCCTCCAGAAGAGGCAAGTAGATCAGGCATGGCTAGTAGAGTTGCTTGGCCCTCAGAAAGTTTGGGAGAACTATCTTCTCTAAATCATAGAATAACAGAACCGGAAGGGACCTTGAAGGTCATAAAGCGGGCGAAAACTCACTCAACAACGGTCTCGCTTAGCAACGGACATTTTCGGGCTCCATTGTGGTCGTTAAGTCGAGGACCCCCTGTACTTACAAAGAGCCACTTTTCCACCCTCTGCCTATCTGAATTGGAACCAGTTCCTTGGCCCATCAGTCACTAAGCAATCGTAGAGCCTTTGTTAAGTGAATCTGGCTTCCATCAGAGCAATGCTGGCTGGGGAATTCTGGAAATTGAAGTCTATTCGCCTTAAAAGTTGCTCAGGTCGAGAAACACAGATATAGATATTAATTCGTGGACAGGGGTGAGTTCTAACTTACCTCGCCACCGGTTCGCTTCCTCCCGCGCCGCGTGGGCACACGCGCGCATGCGCAGTGCCGAAAGCCCAGCTTCTGCGCATGCGCAGAAGCCAAAAACAAAATGGCACCTCCTACGGCGCTGCCGAGAGCTGGTTCATGGGCGTGGCCAACCGGCGATCGCTCCCGGTTCGGCGAACGGGGGAAAATTCCCGCTACCGGTTCTAAAGAACCGGTCCGAACCGGGAGCAACCCACCTCTGTTCGTGGACATCCCAAAGGTGCTTTTTTTCCAAGAGGCAACTGGGCTTTCTGGAAAGTCCAGTTGCCTCTTGAAAAAAAGCACCTTTGGGACAACCATGACCTGGATGACTCCATAGATAACTAATTTGTGGAGCTGAAACCAATCTTTACGCACCCACAATAGAATAGAATAGAATAATAACTTTATTGTCACTTGGAATGTACCCTAATCGGGGTCCATTAAAGTGAAATTTCGTTGCAACCAGTTCTCAAAGGGTCGCCACCGCCAATATACACCACAGAATATAACAGAATAAATAAATACAGATAAAATGCCAATTCTACAGAAGGTCTCAAGGCTTCTCTAGAACAGGAGACCTTAGAGATAAGAAACGAGCCTTTGGAACAGAATGCCTCTGCTTTCCAGCTGACGCTTTGGAAACATGACCAAGAAATGGAAATAAAGCGACGCATGCAATTTATAAGAGAGGCCGTCCCTAGCTGAGGGCGAGGGAGTTTGCAAATCCAGCTGAAAAGGAAATTGCAATTTCCCGTTGCTTGGAAAACGCCATAAAGTCAGTCATGTGCCAAATGTTCTTTCGGTTTATGAACTGGACCTCAGATCTCAAAAAAAAAAAAAAAAAAAAAAAAAAAAAAAAAAAAAAAAAAAAAAAAAAAAAAAAAAAAAAAAAAAAGGTATCTTTTGGGAAAACCAGAGAACATTAAAAACTCGAGTCTTCATCTTAAGGGTACATCACCCTAGGAAGTTTATTCAAAAGTTGAATTTCATCCTCTCTCTCTGTTTTTTTCCTGGGGAGAAAAACTCTGCATATGCGTGGTTACTAAGCGCAGGTGTTCCTCGACTTACGACCACAATGGAGCCCACAATTTCTCTTGTTAAGTGAGTTTTGCCCCTTTTTACGACCTTTCCTTGCCACAAGTGGTTAAGTGAATCACTGCCGTTGCTAAGTTAGTAAGCTGGTTGTTAAGTGAATCTGGCTTCCTCGTTGATTTTGCTTGTCGGAAGGTCGCAAAATGGGATTACGTGACCCCAGGGACACTGCAACCATCATAAGTATGAACCGGTTGCCAAGGATCTGAATTTCGATCACGTGACCGTCGGGAATGCTGCAAAGGTTGTAACTGTGAAACATGGTCATAAGTCCCTTTTTTCAGTGCCGTTTTAACTTTGAATGGTCACTAAATGAACTGTTGTAAATTGAGGATTACCTGTATTCTATTTTAGCTTGCTCGTATGTATTGCCTAAATGCCATTAAATCATTGAATTTTTTTATTTAAAGTTTGTAACTGTTGCCTTCCAGATATATTGGTCAAGGTTGACTCAGCCTTCCATCCTTCCGAGGTGGGTAAAATGAGGAGCCAGATTGTTGGGGGCAAGAGGCTGACTCTGTAAACCGCTTAGAGAGGGCTGGAAAGCACTGTGAAGCGGCATATAAGTGCCAAGTGCTATTGCTATATAAGGTACATATACGTATAAAGTCATTTGAAAGGCTTCTTTTAAAGGAAATTTATCAAGGATTTTTGTTCTATATGCAGGATTGGAGAATAAATAAGTTGCTCTTTCCATATATTTAGAATATTGGACATGCTTTCGATCAATGCATTTTTTTTTTTGTCTGAGCTACGGTAGCAAATACAGTGTCTCCCGTTTTATTTTTATTTTTCCCCCTCTATAGCTGGTTTGAAGAAACTTTCAGCTGCGTAATAGGGCCCAACGTCACCCAGCCGGCTTTCATGCCACCTCCTGGCAATTCATTTATTTATTATTTGTTTATTTATTTATCACCTTTATTAAGAGGCATGGTGGTCAAGTACGCTTGCCTCCCACTCAGAAGGTTGAGAGTTCAATCCTAGGTAGCGGCAGATGTTTTTCTCTCTCAGGGCACAAAGAGAAAATATCTGCTGCGAACTCCATGTAGGCGTCAGGAAGGGCATCCGGCTAGTAAACCCTCAACTCCATCCAGAAGCCCCGACTCTACCCTGAATAATTAAGGGATTACAGGGTTGTAAAAATTGAGATTTATCACCTTTATTATTTCTGTAAGTAACTCTGGGTTACAAACATAGCTAATACTCCTTCCTCCTCCTATTTCCCCCAAAACAACAACCCTGTGAGGTGGGACAGAGAGGGATTGGCCCAAAGTCATGCAGTTGGCTTTGATGCCTAAGGCGGGACTAGAACTCCCAATCTCTTGGTGATTGGCCCAAAGTCACCCAGCTGGTTTTCCTGCCCAAGGCAGGACTAGAACTCCCAATCTCTTGGTGATTGGCCCAAAGTCACCCAGTTGGCTTTGATGCCTAAGGCAGGACTAGAACTCCCGATCTCTTGGTGATTGGCCCACAGCCACCCAGCTGGTTTTCATGCCTAAGGCAGGACTAGAACTCCCAATCTCTTGGTGATTGGCCCAAAGTCACCCAGTTGGCTTTGATGCCTAAGGCAGGATTAGAATTCCGAGTCTCCTGGTGAGTGACCCAAAGTCACCCAGCTGGTTTTCATGCCTAAGGCAGGACTAGAAATCCCAATCTCTTGGTGATTGGCCCAAAGTCACGCAGCTGGTTTTCCTGCCTAAGGCGGGACTAGAACTCCCAATCTCTTGGTGATTGGCCCAAAGTCACCCAGCTGGTTTTCCTGCCTAAGGCGGGACTAGAACTCCCAATCTCTTGGTGATTGGCCCAAAGTCACCCAGCTGGCTTTCCTGCCTATGGCGGGACTAGAACTCCCAGTCTCCTGGTTTCTAGGCCAGCAACTTAAACCAGTAGAGCAAGCTGGCTCTCAGTGCTGCAACTCCTTCCACCCAGTTTTATGGGCTCTGTAAATGGGATCTCAAGATAAAAGCTACAAGGTCAGGCCACAAAACAAGGCTTTTCAGGATGATGGTGTGAGTCCAGTGTCTTTCTGGAATGAACCTGTCTCTGACAAGCGCAATTCCAGACAACGGGTTGTTCGGCCTTCTTATCATAAAAAAGGAGGCAGCCATGCTTGCTAGCCACAGAGACCAGCACCTGTTACTTCCTGAATGCAGCTACCTTACGCAAGTTTAAGAAAGTTCCCCGGTTGTGGGAATGAAACAAAGCGATGCTTGGAAATATTTTACAAATTCTATAGAGGAGAACATAGAATAACAGAATTGGAAGGGACCTTGGAGGTCTTCTAGCCCAACCCCCTGCTCGAGCAGGAGACCCTAGACCATTTCAGACAAGTGGCTGTCCAGTCTCTTCTTAAAAGCCTCCAGTGATGGAGCACCCACAACTTCTGGTGGCAAGCTGTTCCACTGGTTAATTCTTCCGGCTGTCGGGAAATTCCTCCTTAGTTCTAGGTTGGATCTCTCCTTCATGAGTTTCTATCCCTTGCTCCTTGTTCTGCCTTTAGGTGCTTTGGAGAATAAGTCAATCCCTTCTTCGGTGACAGTACAGGTAGTCCTCGACTTACGACCACAACGGAGCCCAAAATTTATGTTGCTGAGTGAGAAATGTGTTAAGTGAGTTCTGTCCCATTTTACCACATTTCTTAAGTGAATCACTGCAGTTTTTAACTTAGTCACACGGTCGTTAAGTGAATCTGGCTTCCCCGTTGACTCTGCTTGTCAGAAGGTCGCAAAAGATGATCACATGACCCCGGGACACTGTCATAAATACGAGTCAGTTGTCAAGCATCCGAATGTAAACCACGTGACCACGGGGATGCTGCAACGGTCGTAAGTGTGAAAAATGGTCGTAAGTCCCTTTTTTCAGTGCCGTTGTAACTTTGAATGGTCACCAAACGAACTTTTGTAAGTCGAGGACTCCCTGTACTGGAAGATACTATCACACCATCCCTAATCCTTGTCTTCATTAGACTGCACGTACTTACAATAGTTCCCTCTATTGTTCATCATAAGATTAGATCCCTTCTTAGGTTCCCTTATAAATAAGATCCCTTATTTATGAAAATCCCTTCATAAATCTGCTGGCTTTTCCAATCTGTCCCAGCATAGGAGCTGCCTAGATTTGAAAACAAGGGAATGGAATGGAACAGAAAACATGGAATGGGATGGGATAGGAGGGGAGGGGAGGGGAGGGGAGAGGAGAGACAGAGAGAAGAGAAGAGAAGAGAAGAGAAGAGAAGAGACAGAGGGAAGGGAAGGGGAGGGGAGGGGAGTAGAGAGGAGAGGAGAAGAAAGAGGGAAGGGAAGAGACAGAGGGGAGGGAAGTGGAGGGGAGGAGAGGGGAGAGACAGAGAGAAGAGACAGAGGGAAGGGGAGGGGAGGGGAGGGAAGGAGAGAGGAGAGGGAAGAGGGGAGGGAGGGGAGAGGAGAGGAGAGGAGAGGAGAGGAGAGGATAACGGAAAGGACCTTGGAGGTCTTCTAGTCCAACTCCCTACTTATGGCAGGAGACCCTATTTCAGACAAATGCCTGCCCAATCTCTTCTTCAAAGACGTTTTGGGTGTTGGAGCACCCAAAACGTCTGGAGGCAAGCCAGCCGTTCCAGTGGTTAATGGTTCTAACTGGTAAGGTAAGGAGCAAAGTCTTAGAAACAGGATGGTTTCTTAAAAAAACAACAACAGAGCAATAAAAGTAAAAAAATAATGGCAGCAGTTTTGAAAAACAGGTGGACGATTATCTCCCCATAAATCTCTGATTTGTGAGCACCTGAGCTTTCAAGGAGCAGGAGCAGGGTGTATCTCCTCACAATCTTTACATTCTTCCTGGCTTTCAATCTCTCTTAATTTGTTTATTTTGGCTGGGTAGCATTTAGCTGCTTCGGTTGGGTTCCCTCTGGTACAAACCCGAAGGGAAAGATCTCGCACCAGAGGTTGGAAAGTCCACGGGGAGGCCAGATTCACTTAACAACCGTGCTACAATTTAACAACTGCAGTGATTCACTTAACAACCGTGCTACAACTTAACAACTGCAGCGGTTCACTTAACAACTGTGGCAAGAAAGGTCGTAAAATGGGGCAAAGCTGACTTTAAAAATGTCTCGCTTAGCAACAGAAATTCTGGGCTCAATTGTGGTCATAAGTCGAGGACTAACTGTTTTTTCTGGCCCCCCTTTTTCTATAGGAACCTTCTTTTAAAAAAAAACCCCAAAAAACAAAACACACCACAATAAGCTCCATTTCCTCGTGGCTGTGGTTGCCTTTTATTTCATCAGTACCGTTTCATATCTGAATTACATCTCTATGAATCAGAAGCAGAACTAAAAGAAAAAAGCTCTCCAGGTTTTGGTGGGTCTGCCCAGACTTACGTTGGGTAATGTGCCCTGTGATAGCCAGGGGTCACGGGTCTCTGAAGAGGCTCATCCACACTGTGCCGGAGGCTGGGCATGGCCTTCTTCCGTGTTTTTGGTGTGTTGGTCATGATCTGAGATGAGAAGAGAAGAGACAGAGAAGAGCAGTGAAAAAAAGGAGAAAAGTTGGCCTGGTTTTGCTAGCATTCATTCAAAGACCACTTCGGGGGGGGGGGGGGGGAATTGTGGGGCCCTTGATGCTCTCTGGCTTGGGGGCTTTCTTGCAGACATTTCATGACCTAACTGGGTAACGTCATCCGTGCTACAAGGGAAGAGGAGGAGGACTTGTGAGATATGTGGTGCTCTGTGAGCTTGGTTGCTTTCTTGCAGACATTTCATGACCTAACTGGGTAACGTCATCCGTGCTACAAGGGAAGAGGAGGAGGACTTGTGAGATATGTGGTGCTCTGTGAGCTTGGTTGCTGTCTTGCAGACATTTCATGACCTACCTAGGTAACATAATCAGTGAAAGAAGAGAAGAGAAGAGAAGAGAAGAGAAGAGAAGAGAAGAGAAGAGAAGAGAAGAGAAGAGAAGAGAAGAGAAGAGAAGAAGGAAGAGGACTGTAAGATATGTTGTGCTCTCTTGATTTCTTGCAGACATTTCATGACCTAACTAGGTAACAACATCAGTGACAGAAGAGAGAAGGAGGAAAGGTGGAGGGGAACTGTGAGATCCTTGATGCTCTCTAGGCTTGGTTTCTTGCAGACATTTCATGACCTAACTGGGTAACATCATCAGTGCTACAAGGGAGGAGGAGGCGGCGGACGAGAAGGAGGAGGACACTGACAACAAGAATGACAGCCATCTTTGGTGGCTGAGGAATTCTGGGAGTTGAAGTCCACACCACACATCTTCAAACTGCCAAGGCCTCAACGTAGAGGAGCTGGGGAGCCTTCTAGTGTACCCCAAAAATCCAAATTAACTGGAAGAGTCCAGTTTGGTCTTTAGGAGAAAGGAGTGATCAGCCAGTCTTGTAAGCCACAGAGGGCAACAGGACTGTGCATCAAGCACACAACACTTTGGGGCCACAACCACCATCTCTTTCCCCCACTCCAAACACTGGGTTTTGCAAAGGCCCAGGTCTTCTATGAATGTGTGAAGACCCATCAGCACTTAGGGCAGGTACACGGAGCTTCGAAGCTCAGAGAAGCCACTTTCCACTGACCGAGCATTGAAAATATAGCCCGTGAAGCCTTATGGGCTGCGGAGTCTTGCCATCGTACGTACTCCAATCTCATCCGAACTGCGGTACTTACTCCCAAGTATTCGGTGGTCAGGAGTTTTTCTCCAGAAAGTTCGCCCTGCTGGGCTTGAAATACTTCATCTTTGTCCAGATCGGCCTCCATGCTGTTGTGGTCCTCCTGCCACGAGAAAGCGCCGGACAGAGTCACTGATTTATGTATTTATTAGATTTGATGCTGACTTTATTACTTTGTAGGTAACTCAAGGTGGTAAACGTAACTAATACTTCTTCCTTCTCCGCTTTTCCCTACAACAACAACCCTGTGAGGTAGATTGGGCTGAACAAGGGACTGACCAAGGATACCCAACTGGCTTTCATGCCTAAGGCAGGACTAGAACTCACCTTCTCCTGGTGATTGGCCCAAAGATACCCAGCTGGCTTTCATGCCTAAGGCAGGACTAGAACTCACCTTCTCCTGGTGATTGGCCCAAAGTCACCTAGCTGGCTTTTGTATCTTAGGCAGTACTAGAACTCACTGTCTCCTGGTGCTTAGCCCAAGGTCTCCCAACTGGCTTTCATGTCTAAGGCGGGACTAGAACTCCCTGTCTCCTGGTGATTGGCCCAAGGTCTCCCAGCCGACTTTCATGCTTAAGGCAGAACTAGAACTCTCGGTCTCCCAATTTCCAGGTCAGCATCTTAACAACTACAGATAGTCCTCGACTTACAACAGTTCATTTCATGACCGTTCAAAGTTACAACGGCACTGAAAAAAGTGACTTATGACCATTTTTCACACTTAGCATCCCCATGGTCACACGGTCAAATTTCAGAGGCAACCGACTCATCTTTATGACGCTGGCAGGTGGTTGCCGGTCCGTGGGGGCTGCCATCTTTTTACTTTAATTTTTTTCGAATTTTTTTTTTGTTTGTTTTCTGAGCATGCTCAGAAGGTGACTTCCAGCACTGTGCATGCGGTCGCCATCTTTTTTTGGCTTTATTTGTTTTATTTTTATTTTTTTTCAAATTGAAGCCCAGTAGCACCTCTACCTAGGATCGAACTCACAACCTCCTGATTGTGAGGCAAAAGTTCTACCTCTAAGCCACAGCAGCTATGGCTGGAGAATGTCCAATTTTGCCTGCTACTAAATGGCTGTTTTTTTTTCCTTTATGCTTTTAATGGTTTTTTTAAAAGGATATTTTATTAATTTTTTTCAGGGCATTTCGTTGTTTTTAGGAAATGTTTTTTTAAAAAATAATTTATTGTTTTTAGGAAATGTTTTATTTGTATTGGAGTATCCTTCTTTTAAGTGCGGG
>QLTV01000204.1:258018-279992 GCA_003457575.1 Thermophis baileyi | reverse complement strand
CACCCGGATGCCTCGCAGAAGCAGACAGGTAGGCCCGAAAGGCAGCTGAGCCCCCCCCCCCCGGGGTCCGCGGGATTTAAAATTATGAATTTGGTGGTCCCCGAAGTCCAAAAGGTTGGAGAACCCTGATTTAGTAGTTTGAGTGCACCTAATCATGGAGGTTCTATTTACTAATATCCTACCGTTTTTACTCCCAGCTCAATCCTTCTCTTTTTACTCTGAGCCCCACATTGGTGTTGCCAAATGAGAAATTCGTTAAGTGAGTTTTGCCCCCGTTTTACGACTTTTCTCGCCACATTTGTTAAGTGGATCGCCGCAGTCCTTAAGTTAGTCACACGGTTGTTGAGTGAATCTGGCTTCCCTGTTGACTTTTGCTTTGGCAGGGGGTTTCCAGGAGGAGATCACATGGCCCATGTGCGCATGACACTGCGACCGTCATAAATGTCAGTCAGTCGCCAAGCATCCGAACGTAATTCACGTCATCGTGGGGATGCTGCAACGGTCGTAAGTGTGCAAAAATGGTCCTCGGTCCCTTCTTTTTCACTGCCGTCGTAACTTTGAACGGTCACTAAGCCAACAGTTGTAAGTCGAGGACTACCCGCATCCTGTTATCAGAAGGCTGAACTACCCCAGCCGAGAGCTGCATCAGATGTTTCCAGAGGGGACGCAGCTCAGAAACCCAACTGCCTGTCAAATCATGAAAGGACCGGAATGGAAGCACCAGAGCCCTGGCTTGCCAAACTCCCGATAAACATCTGCCTTTCTGCAGGAAATGAAGGCACTGACTCTCCCCTGCGGTTGGCGGTTGCTGAACCCAGGAGACACGACTCAGCATGTGGTGCGTCGAGAGAGTGAAGAGGATGAGACCCTGGCTCAGTACAACGGTCTGTGACGTACAGAAGACGGAATCCGAGGGCTGGGAGGGACCTTGGCTCAATTGCGGTCATACGTCGAGGGCTATCGATGTTCCATTGATTAACTTAACTCTTCTCACAATCAGAAAATTTCTCCTTACTTCTAGGTTGGGTTTCTCCTTAACAAGCTTCCACCCGTTACTTCTTGTCCTGCCCTCTGGTCCTTTGGAGAAGAAGCTCCATTGCCTTTTCTCTGTGACAGCCCCTCAAGTACTGGAAGACTATTATCATCCGCCCGTCCGTCCGTCCGTCCGTCTCTCTCGCATCTGCCTATTTATCTATCCATTTTCTATCTATCCATTTTTTTCTCTCTCTCATCCATCATCTATCTAATCAATCTATCAATCAAGAGCCGAGGTGGCGCAGTGGTTAGAGTGCAGCACTGCAGGCTACTTCAGCTGACTGCTAGCTGCAGTTCGGCGGTTCAAATCTCATCAGGCTCAAGGTTGACCCAGATTGTTGGGGGCAATAGGCTGACTTTGTGAACTGCTTAGAGAGGGCTGTAAAGCACTGTAAAGCGGTATATAAGTCTAAGTGCTAAGTGCTATAATCAGAATTTTCTAGCATGATAAGAATTCCAATTGGAAAGAACACATTTATTGTAAAGGCTAACATCAGCAGGGGCAATAAAAGAGCCGTGGTGGCGGAGGGGTTAGAATGCAGTATTGCAGGCTAATTCTGCCAACTGCCAGGGGTTCAATCCTCACCAGCTCAAGGTTGACTCAGCCTTCCATCCTTCCGAGGTGGGTAAAATGAGGACCCAGATTGTTGGGGGCAAGAGGCTGACTCTGTGAACCGCTTAGAGAGGGCTGTAAAAGCACTATGAAGCGGTATATAAGTCTAAGTGCTATTGCTAATCTATCTTCTATTGTTACTACCTATGTCTTTCCCCCCCTCACCTATTTATCTATCCATCATCAATCCATCTGTCTATCTCTATTGTTTCTCTCTCTCTCTCTCTCTCTCTCTCTCTCTCTTTCTCCCTCCCTCCCTCCCTCCCTTCCTCCCTCTGAAATTCATTTGCCACCCATCTCATATCCAAAGACTCCGGGGTGGCTTACACCATAAAAGCAGACTTAGCTCCTGATAGCTCCTGGGTGGAGGAAACCCACCCAGCCTGTTCTCACTGGGCGAGCGGAAACTATTTTGGCCAGGCAGTTCTTCCAATCATTGGGCTCCATGCCAGGTAGTGCTTTAGATATAATAAGCAGTACCTTGAAATGCACCCGGAAAACAATTGGTGACCAAATAGGCACACCATGGCACGCTTATCAATGCTTCCGTTATTCTTTGGCTGTGTTGGCACGAACTACTTTTCCAGGAATTTGATCCGGTTGAGTTCCAAAAAATTGGCCAGATATCACTGTATGCTTAACTATCTGATCACTGATAGTTTAACTATCTGAAAAGACAAATCACCTTTAGACTGACCTCTTCAGTGTGTGTTGTGGGTGTGAGTGTGTGCGTGTGTGCGTGTGTGTGTGTGTGTGTGTGTGTGAGGGGCCCTGGGTAGGCCACATGTCAGCTGGGGAGGGGCTGCAGTGTGGCCTCCCCCACCCCAAGATCCATTTAACGATCTCACAATGGGGAGAGCCAGCATTGTGGTCGTTAAGTGAGGGGATCACATGGGTGTCTTGCTTAATGACCACGACTGACCACCATAATTCCGACCTCCATTGTGGTCGTAAGTCGAGGACTACCTGTAATCCTGGGTGTCCACTGCAAGGAATGCACAGCTGGCTTTCTCTGACCTCTGTTGTCCAAATTCCTCTGGCTACTCCTGGGGTTGCAGATCTAAAGGTTGATCTTTTACAATACAGGTAGTCCTCGACTTATGACCACAATTGAGCCCAAAATTCCTGTTGCTAAGCGAGACAGGGGTTAACTGAGTTTTGCTCCATTTTTGCGACTTTTCTTGCCATCGTTGTTAGCTGAATCACTGCATTGTTCAGCTAGTAAAACAGTTGTTAAGTGAATCTGGCTTCCCTGTTGACTTGGCTTGTCAGAAGGTCGCAAAAGGAGATCGCGTGACTCCGGGACACTGCCACCGTCATAAATGTGAATCAGTTGTCAAGCATCTGAATGTAAATCACGTGATCATAGGGATGCTGCAATGGTCGTAAGTGTGGGAAACTGGTCATAAGTCCCTTTTTTCAGCGCTGTTGTAACGGTCACTAAGCGAACTGTTGCTAAGTCGAGGACTAGCTATATCTGATTCATTTCCCTCTCGTGATGCCTGATCTTCACAGGCCACATTTTCAACCCAGAAATTAGATTTCAAAAAGATTTGCAGGCACCATCCCAGGAATTTCCCACACCTGCACTTGCCCTTCCTAATGGAACTTGGAAATCCTGCCTCCCAGGAAGAAGTTAATTCCAATGAAGGACTGGCATGGCCCAGCCCAGCCCAGCCCAGCCCCACCCACCCTATTCTGACCCATCAGTGGGTCAGAATAGAGCTGGAAGAGACCTTGGAGGTCTTCTAGTCCAACCCCCTGCTCAAGCAGGAGATCAAGCAGTCTCTGCTTAAAAACTTCCAGTGTTGGAGCATTCACGCCCCCCACGCACGCACGTGACCCGCCCCTGCACATGCGCCCCCGCGCACGTGTATATGCATCACTGCACGCGCCCCTGCGCATGCACCCCTGCACATGCCCTGTGCCCCACGCATGCGTGCGCGAGCCCCCTGCACACGCCCCACCCCCGTGCATGCCAGCTGGCCGGCGGGAGGCGCGTGTGCATGTGCATCGGAGCTGAACTGGGGCGACGGCTCGCATGCCATCAGAGAGGGCGCTGTGTGCCACCTCTGGCACTCACGGCCCTATACCATTCTGAACAAATGGCTGTGCAGTCTCTTCTTTAAAACCTCCAGTGATGAAGCACCCACAACTTCTGGTGGCAAGCTGTTCCACTGGTTAATTGTCCTCACTGTTAGGAAGTTTCTCCTTAGTTCCAGGTTGCTTCTCTCCTTGATTAGTTTCCATCCATTGTTTCTTATCCTGCCCTTTAGTGCTTTGGGAAATAAGTCGACCCCTTTTTCTTTGGGGCAGCCCCTCAAATACTGGAAGACTGCTATCATGTCCCCCCAGTCCTTCTTTTCTCTAGACTGGCCAAGTCCAATTCCTGCAATCTTTCTTCCGATGTTTTTGTCTCCAGGCCTTTAATCATCGTAGCTGCCCTTCCTAATGGAACTTGGAAATCCTGCCTCCCAGGAAGACATTAATTCCAAGGAAGGACTGGCCCAGCCCAGCCCAGCCCAGCCCAGTCCCATCCATCATCCAAGAGACACTCCATAGCAGAGATCACCTTCTAGGTCAGTGCAACTTTTTACAGGTAGTCCTTGACTTGCAACAGTTCATTTAGTGACCGTTCCAAGTTACAACAGCACTGGAAAAAGTGACTTAGGACCGTTTTTCACACCATCCCCATGGTCACGTGATTTACGTTCGGACGCTTGGCAACTGGTTCATATTTCATATTTATGACGGTTGCAGTGTCCTGGGGTCGCGTCATTCCCCTTTTGCGACCTTCCGACAAGCAAAGTCAACGGGGAAGCCGGATTCACTTAACAACTGGGTTACTAATTTGACAACTGTGGTAAGAAAAGTCGTAAAAATGAGGCAAAACTCACTTCGCAAATGTCTCACTTAGCAACAGAAATTTTGGACTCAATTGCGGTCGTAAGTCAAGGAATACCTGTATAGTCTGGGTCTGCAGGCCTATTCGTAGCTAAGGAGCTTTTCCACGCAATGATTGTACAGAAATTATGTATCATCACATTTTTTTGCAAGCCATCTCGAGCACCAATTCAGAAATGAATAAATGTAGAACACGAACTGAGCAAATAACAAAACACTTTTGTTACTCAAAGGCTCAAAATTCAAACTTGCTTTGCAGATCCACTTTGCTAATTAAAATTGCCAGCTTCTCAACAACACCAGCAGAGAAGTTGCTTTAGTGTAAAAACTGAAAAGTCAATATTTTGTTTGACAACGACATAAGCCTCTCCTTTTCTTAGATGATTTATTAACCGACAAGGCAATACATACATATATCTAATGTTCTTTTAATCTAATGACTATAGCCCTTATTTTATTTTTTTCCGGTGACATCTGCTTCTGATTTTAATACTGTGACTTAATCACATAAAGCATAATTATGTAATTCCATTTAATAAATGACTCCAGCCCAGGTGGAATATTTGGTGTGATTAATGCAAACAAAGGAGAAACGGAAATGAACGGAAGCAGCAACATGATGACAATGTGGCTTAGATGGGCCATGTTCTTAAGGTTTTTTTAAAAAATGGTAGAAATTGCTTGTTTTAACCTTAAAAAGCCCTTAGCCTAAGAAGTACAGGTAGTCCTTGACTTACGACCACAATTGAGCCCAAAATTCCCATTGCTAGGCAAGACAGTGGTTAAGTGAGTTTTGCCCCGTTTTACGACCGTTCTTGCCACAGTTGCTAAGTGAATCACGCCAGTTATTAAGTTAGTAACACGGCCGTTAAATGAATCCGGTTTCCCCACCGATTTTTTCTCGTCAGAAGGTCGCAAAAGGGGATCACGTGACCTTGGGATGGATGCTGCAACCGTCATAAGTACACGCCAGTTGCCAAGCATCTGGATTTTGATCACCTGACCCTGGAGATGCTGCAACGGTCGTAACTGTGAAAAACTGTCATAAGTCACTTTTTTCAGTACCATTGTAACTTTGAACGGTCACTAAACGAATAGTTGTAAGTTGAGGACTATCTGTATCAGAAACTGCAGGCTGGACTGGGGTACAAACAAGTCCTCAGTTTGCCCTCAGAAAGAATGACACACAATGCCCTGTTGTTTAAATACTGCAATTAAAATCCTTGCCTTCTGGGTGTGATATTCAAGGCTGAAATAGCAATAGCAATAGCACTTGGACTTATATACCGCTTCGCAGTGCTTCACAGCAGGGGTGAAATGCTCCCGGTTCGGCCGTGGTCGGAGAATCGGAAGCGACGGCAGTGCGAGGCTTCGCCCACCCGCTCGGATGCCACCATTTGGGTTTTTTTGCCCTCTGCGCATGTGCAGAACGCTTTGCGTATGCGCAGAGGGTAAAAAAACCCAAATGGCAGCGTCCGGGCGGGTGGGCGAAGCCTCGCGCTGCCGTCGCTTCCGATTCTCCGACCACCGGCAGGCAGGCACGCCCGAACTGGGAGCATTTCACCCCTGCTTCACAGCCCTCTCTAAGCGGTTTACAGAGTCAGCCTCTTGCCCGCCCAACAATCTGGGTCCTCATTTTACCCACCTCGGAAGGAGGGAAGGCTGAGTTCAACCTGGAGCCTGGTGAGATTCAAACTCCAGACTGTGGGCAGGGTTTGCAATAGTGCATTCTAACCACTGCGCCAGGAAGGAAGGAAGGAAGGAAGGAAGGAAGGAAGGAAGGAAGGAAGGAAGGAAGGAAGGAAGGAAGGAAGGAAGGAAGGAAGGAAGGAAGGAAGGGCAAACAATAGCAATAGCACTTAGACTTATATACCGCTTCACTGTGCTTTACAGTCCTCTCTAAGCGGTTTACAAATTCAGCCTCTTGCCCCCAACAATTTGGGTCCTCATTTTACCCACCTCAGAAGGAGGGAAGGCTGAGTTCAACCTGGAGCCGGGTGAGATTCAAACTTGGGCAGGTTGGCAGGGTTTGCAATAGTGCATTCTAACCACTGCGCCAGGAAGGAAGGAAGGAAGGAAGGAAGGAAGGAAGGAAGGAAGGAAGGAAGGAAGGAAGGAAGGAAGGAAGGAAGGAAGGAAGGAAGGGCAATAGCACTTAGACTTATATACCGCTTCATAGTGCTTTACAGCCCTCTCTAAGCGGTTCACAGAGTCAGCCTCTTGACCCCCAACAATCTGGGTCCTCATTTTACCCACCTCAGAAGGATGGAAGGCTGAGTCAACCTTGAGCCGGTGAGATTTGAACCGCCGAACTGCAACTAGCAGTCAGCTGAAGTAGCCTGCAGTGCTGCACTCTAACCACTGCGCCACCTCGGCTCCTAATATACTGCCCCGTAGCCCTTTATAGCGCTCTCTGGGCAGTTTACAGTGGAAAAGCATTATTTGCTTATTGTCCCCCAACAATCTGGGTCCTCATTTTACCCACCTCGGAAGGATGGAAGGCTGAGTCAACCTTGAGCCTGGTGAGATTCGAACTGCCAAATTGCAGGCAGCCGGCAGTCAGCAGAAGGAGCCTGCAGTACTGCACTCTAACCACTGCGCCCACCGCGGCTCTTAAATCTTGCTCGACACGGGGGCCGCACTGAATGGTCTTAGGTAAATGACCCTTAGCCTCTCAAATACAGGTGGTCCTCAAGTTACGGCCACAACTGAGCCCAAAATTTATGTTGCTAAGTGAAACACATTGGTTAAGTGAGTTTTGCCCCATTTTTTACCACTTTTCTTGCCACGGTTGTTAAGTGAATCGTTTCATTTGTGAAGTTAGTAACGTGGTTGTTCAGTGAATCTGGCTTCCCCGTTGACTTTGCTTGTCAGAAGGTCGCAAAAGGGGATCACGGGGACCCTGTAACCATCATAAATATGAACCAGCTGCTCAGCGTCTGAATTTTGATTACGTGACCCTGCAATGGTTCTAGGTGTGAAAAATGGTCATAAGTCACTTTTTTCAGTGCCATTGTTAACTCTGAACGGTCACTAAATGAACTGTTGTAAATCGAGGACTACCTGTAACACTGAAAAGTAGTTAGAAAACGTCGTTAATCTCATTTATTTCCTCTCAACATTTCAGCTGCACAAATTTAACTCTTTATGGTCATTTGCATCCTTTTAGAGGGTCGTTGAGGCCACTTGGAGGTTTGTCTGTGTCCTCAGAGTCACCTGAGTGGTGCAAATGGGTGTGGAGCCTCACCGACCTCATCTATCTCCAGTCTACAAAACAGTCCTTTCAGCAGTTCCCAGAAGGCTCCCCACCCATTTGCACCACTTTAAATCCTAGAAGCACGAGGCCGAAGACACAAGCCTGATAACCAGCCTGATGACGACGAATGAGACTTCGTCGAAACGTCGCAACCACATCTCCAATTTCACGTGGGAGAAAACCCGAATAACCATAGACCTATATATTCAGTTTTCATGTCAGCTGGAAATCTGCATCTGCACAAAGCCTTAATGGGTAAATGTGATTACAGCTTTGGACAACAGAATTTCCTTCTTGCTCTGCTTCTCCAGTAAATTTGCATGCAAGATTTAGCACATTCAAAGTCACCGGACACTATATATAATTTATATATATATATATATATATTAGGTATCTGCATGTGTGCACCCTCACAGCCCTTTGTCTCAGCCTTCCACAACAATTCCAGTTTCTCATGTGGCCACTTGTGGAAATTAATTGCCCACAGACAGAGATGATAAAGGCCAAGAAACTCTCATCTATCCTGTGATTATATCTAGATTTCCAAGGGTTTCGCATCCATACTCACTTCAGCATTGTCTTCCTTCTCCTCATCGTCAGATTCTGCGCTATCGTCCTGTGGCTCTTCTATAAGGGAACACAGAAGTGCTTATAAATCAGCCAAAGAACCTCCTTTTTAATCCTAAATTTATTGTTTTAATAGATGAGGAAGATGAGGAAGATATCTAATTGTCCTTCCTCCTCCTATTTTCCCCACAACACCAACCCTGTGAGGTGGGTTGAGACTGATCCGTAGTCACTCGGCCGGCTTTCATGCCTAAGGCGTGATTAGAGCTCACCGTCTCCTGTGGGACCGAAACTTTACAGCTGGGAATTATCCGGCCTTAAGACTGGAGCCATAAAGACGAAATTAAATGAACAAAATGCCCTTTATAGATGTCTTAAATGAATTATTTATATTATGCCACAACGCTGGTGTTTGTTTCCAAATGCAGGTAAGTCCTCGACTTATGACCGCAATGGAGCCCAAACTTTCCGTTGTTAAGCAAGAGAGTTTTGCCTCAACTTTATGACTTTTCTTGCCACAGTTGTTAAGTGGATCATTACCAAGTTAAGCTAGTAACCCGGTTGTTAAGTGAATCGGGCTTCCCCGCTGACTTTGCTTGTCAGAAGGTCGCAAAAGGGGATCATGTGACTCCGGGACACTGTGACGACCGTCATAAATACGAGCCGGTTTGCCAAGTGTCCAAATTTGGATCGCGTGACCGTGGGGATGCTGGAAGAGTTGTTAAGTGTGAAAAATGGTCGTTTTAAAGTCATTTTTTCCCCAGTGACATCGTAACTTCATGGCTTGGGACCAGGTTATCTGAGGGACCGTCTCTTGCTGGTCACACCTACCCCGACCCACCAGAGCCAGGAGGCAGGGAATGCTGTGGGTCCCAACCCCTAGGGAGATACACCTGGTGGGACCCAGGAGAAGGGCCTTCTCTGGTGGCTCCCTCTCTCTGGAACATCATTCCCCCAGAGATTAGAACGGCCCCCACTCTGACACTCTTCCGGAAGGCGCTACTTCGATTGGACGCTGAATGAACGGTTGTAAATGGAGGAACACAGGTAAAGAGATTTAGGAAAAGAGCTGCTGATTTGCAAACCTAACGCAGGCACTGAAAACTAAGGATATTTATTTCTGGCTTAACAGGACTAGCACTGACTGTTATGTGAACAGATTGCGGAACACGCATGATAAAACAATATAATTTGCTTTTAAGAAGCTTTCTTTTTAATGCTTCTTAAAGCATTAAAGCCGCCCAGAGTCCTTCGGGAGTTGGGCGGCATACAAATTTTATTAAATAAATAAATTAAATAAAATAAATAAATGCTGAGCTCCGCCTTCCTCTCACCTGATTGCAGCTGCTTGATTTTTTTTATTTTATTTTTTTACATTTGACTTTTTATTAGTTTGTCAAAGCATAAAATACAAAGAAAAAAAAAGTGCAAAACTAAGAAAAGGGGGAGGAAAAAGAAATATAGTGTAAAGGGAGAAAAGGAAAAAGGCACCGACTTCCAACTCTCTTTAGCACAGTAGAAGATCGTAACATTACAACCGCAACTTTTTGCTTTTACACAACAGAATGCACAAGCCATTTCTATAACAATAAGCCTAACTAGTTAACAAAAACAAAATCAAAGTTTCTTTTCTTTTTTCTTTTTTTTTCATCGCAAGCACAAAATCCGGAAACAATTTCAAAACAGAAACAAAGTTAGAGATGTTCTCTTCTTTGGATAAAAGAATCAATTTGTCCATCTCTGCTTCTCTTTGCTGTGGGGAATAATATACCAATTTTTACCTGATTGCAGCTGCTTGATAATAAACTCAATCTGCTGGATCATATCGGCATTTCCTTCCTCGATGTAGCATCGGAGAATGTCTTCCATTTCCTGAACGGGTTGCAAAACAAACTTGTGTTAGTTGATCCGAGGGATGACGTGGCCCGGGGTCATTTTTGCCGGTGATGCACATAGGCCTGGGGGCAGAGGGACAGACCCAGCAGAAGAGGTCCTGTTTACAGAACAAACAGAAGGTGAATTCGAAGGGGCTGCCCCAGAAAAGACGGGGGGGTCAACCTGTTCTCCAAAGCACCTGAAGGACAAGAAGAAACGGATGGAAACTAATCAAGGAGAGAAGCAATCTAGAACTAAGGAGGAATTTCCATACAGTGAGAACAATTCATCAGTGGAACAGCTTGCCACCAGAAGTTGTGGCTGCTTCAACACTGGAGGTTTTTTAAAAAGAGACTGGACAGCCACTTGTCTGAAATGGTATGGAATCTCTTGCTTGGGGTTGGACTAGAAGACCTCCAAGATCCCTTCCAATTCCATCTCTGTTATTCTGTTAAGGACTAGGGGAGGCATGATAGCAGTGTTCCGATATCGGAGTAGCTGCCATAAAAAAAAGGGGGGGAAGGGCAAAAGACAGCACACAAGTTATTAGTACTGCTTTATAAAGCCTTAGTAAGACCACACCTGGAATACTACATCCAGTTTTGGTCACCACATTACAAAAAAAGATGTTGAGATTTTGGAAAAAGTGCAAAGAGCAACTAAGGTGATTAAGAGCCTGGAGACAAAAACATATGAAGAACAGTTGCAAGAATTGGGTATGGCAAGTCCAAAGAAAAGAAGGATTAAGGGTGACATCATAGCAGTATTCCAGTATTTGAGGGACTGCCACAAAGAAAAAGAGGCCAACTTATTTTCCCAAGCACCAGAAGGCAAGATAAGAAACAATAGGTGGAAACTACTCAAGGAGAGAAGCAACCTGGAATTAAGGAGAAACTTCCTGATAGTGAGGACAATTAACCAGTGGAACAGCTTGCCACCAGAAGTTGTGGGTGCTCCATCACTGGAGGTTTTTAAGAAGAGATTGGACAACCATTTATCTGGAATGGTATAGGGCCATGATGGAGAACCTATGGCACGCGTGCCACAGGTGGCACGCGGAGCCATATCTGAGGGCACACGAGGCGTTGCTCAATGTCAGCTCCAGTGCGCATGCGCGCGCTGGCCAGCTGATTTTTGGCCTTGGGGAAGGCCATTTTCTCCCTCCCCAGGCTTCAGGAGGCTTCCCTGAAGCCTCCAGAGGGTTAAAAACGGCCCAATGGGAGGGGGCATGCATGGGGATGCGTGCATGCGCAGTGCGGCACGAGTGGGGGGGGGTTATGTGCCGGCACGCACGCGCGCTCCCATTTTTGGCACCAAGAAGAAAAAGTTTGCCATCACTGGTATAGGGTCTCCTGCCTGAGCTAGGGGGTTGGACTAGAAGACCTCTAAGGTCCCTTCCAACTCTGTTATTCTGTTACTCTGAATGAAAGCCATCCTCCTTGGATACACAGATCTCGTCCGCAGCACCACAACCAGTATTTCAAGTCTGGTACCAGTGTTGCAATTTCCCAGGCGTAAAACAATAGCACTGAATGAAGGTTACACTGAGGTTACTACGGTTTTGATGGTGAAAAAGAGTAAGAATGAGACCAGTGTTTCTCAACCTTGCCAACTTGAACATGTGTGGATTTCAACTCTCAGAATTTCCCAGCCAGGCAGGCTTATTTCAATCCCGAGGACGCGGATTGTTGGGGGTAAGAGGCTGACTCTGTAAACCACTTAGAAAGGGCTGTAAAGCACTGTGAAGTGGCATATAAGTCTAAGTGCTATTGCTATTCCTTCCTTCCTTCCTTCCTTCCTTCCTTCCTTCCTTCCTTCCTTCCTTCCTTCCTTCCTTCCTTCCTTCCTTTCCTCCCTTCCTCCCTCCCTCCCTCCCTTCCCCTTCCTTCCTTGAGCCATAGTGGCGTACTGGTTAAAATGCAGCATTGCAGGCTAATTCTGCCCACAGCCAGCCTGACTGGCTCAAGGTTGACTCAGCCTTCCGAAGTGGGTAAAATGAGGACCCAGAATGTTGGGGTCAAGAGGCTGACTCTGTAAACCACTTAGAAAGGGTTGTAAAAGCACTGTGAAGCGATATATAAGTCTAAGGGCTATTGCTATCGCTATTGGTGACATGTGCCATCTATAAAACATTTTATACATATTTTCTTTATATGCCGTAGACATGGTTAGTTTATTTAGTTCCTTCCGTCCTTCCTTCCTTCCCTCCTTCCTTCCTTCCTTCCTTCCTTCCTTCCTTCCTTCCTTCCTTCCTTCCTTCCTTCCTTCCTTCCACCATAGTGGTGTACTGGTTAGAATGCAGCATTGCAGGCTAATTCTGCCCACAGCCAGACTGACCGGCTCAAGGTTGACTCAGCCTTCTGAGGTGGGTAAAATGAGGACCCAGATTGTTGGGGGGCAAGAGGCTGACTCTGCAAACCGCTTAGAGAGGGCTGTAAAAGCACTGTGAAGCGGCATATAAGTCTAAGTGCTATTGCTGTTCTCTTCCATCCCTAAGTGAACAGTTCACAGAGCAATTCCCAGAATTAAAGACAAAGAAAGAATGGATGGCTCCGTGATTATAGTCATAAAAATATATTCCGACCATCCTCCCGTTGGGAATTTTGTTCCGGCTTGCATGTTTCCCTCTGAACCTCTAAATAAGATTGCCTTCAAATTCATGGCAAATAAAAGGTTTCTCTTGCAGGCTGTTTGTGTTCTAAACAAAATGACAACCCTTTCAAATCCTATAAACGACCGGCGATGGAAAAACGTGCCATTTGAGTCTCCCGTTAAAAAAAACAAAACAAAACCCTGGGTCTTGAGAGATAACCTGGGAGAACAAGCAAGGGAAGATAAGTATCGCAGGAAAGTGGACAGCATCATCCATCAGGCTTCACACTGAAAACGATCCCACATAATGGCCGAGAAAGTGAGAGCTGGACGCATCGGGGCGAGATATCAGCTTCTGTACAAATCGGAAGAGATTCCGGCTTTTTTGTCTGCCTTTTAGTGGCGGGAAACTTATCTTTCTTAAATAGCCGGCAGCATTTCTGCCAGGTGGAAAATTTATCGCCTGCCCCATTCGTCACGAGGCACGACCAAAATAACAAATGAAATCCGCCATCCCTTTCTTTGACTTACAATTCGATCACGGTTCAAAACATTGTTAAGTAAACTAAAAGACCCAGCAGCCCCAGAAGAAAGAAAAAAACAGGAGTCATCTACTATATACAGTCTAAGCACTGTAACAGGCACCATGTAGGATAAATGGGTTAAAGACTAGCAGAATGTAACCATGAACACCAATTAGCAGTCAGAAAACAGGATGAAAACTCCTTAATTTCACAACACATGGACAAACTCAACTATAGTTCAACTGAGAAACTGTGAGCATTCTAGGCACCAAGCCAAGTCCAAAAAACGCTGGAGAATTCCTGGAAGCCTGACACACAGAAACATCAGCCATCAACAGACACATAGAGAGAAACAACATCTACACACCATTGAAAAGAGACAATGAAAAATCCCAAAAGGAAACCAAAAAAAAAGCAAACACCTCTTTACCAGGAATCAACATCCAGATAATCAGAGATTAACACCAAGATTAACACTAGACCAACAATCAAGAAGCAAACAATACCCCAATCAACGAAATATCAACTCAGACAAACAAGAATCAGAATAGAATCTGGAAGGGACCTTGGAGGTCTTCTAGTCCAGCCCTCTGCTCAAGCAGGAGACCCTATACCATTTCAGACAAGTGACTGTCCAGTTTCTTCTTAAAAACCTCCAGCTCCAGGGATGAAGCACCCACAACTTCTTGTGGCAAGCTGTTCCACTGGCTAATTGTCCTCACTGTTAGGAAGTTTCTCCTCAATTCCAGGTTGCTTCTCTCCTTCATTAGTTTACAATGGCGTAATCAAGGAACTACCAAGACCACTCTCACTAACACTGACAAGGCAAGCCAGTGGTATATAAAATGAGAATAAACCCCACTCCCTTCTAGCACTGATGATGTTACCTAGTTTGGTAATGAAACGTCTGCAAAAAACAACCAAGCTCAGGGAGCACCAAGGATCCCACAGTGCCTATTTAGCATTGAGAATTCCTGACACCGTTTAGGCTATGCTATGAACCTATATCAGTAGGGTGCTCACACAATGTATTAGATCAGGCCACAACAGAGTTGTAACCGAGCTTTTGTTTCTGCATGTTGTGTGAACCAGGCCACTATTAGCCATCATGCGATATATTTATTTGGATGCTGCATGACATGTGAAAGTAGCAATTGTGGTGCATTAACCTGACTTTGGAGGGTTGTACAAACTCAGGCTGTTTGACACAGGAGGAAACCATGTCAGACCTGCGGCAGGGGATAATGGGACTTCGTCACCTTAGGAAGACCAGTTTTGTAGATGGCCGGGGATGATCAGGGAGGTGATTTACAATGTAAAATAGTTTCTACGTAGCTGGTTTCTGTGCTTGGCTGCTGTTAGTCTAGCCCAGTGTTTCTCCACCTTGGCGATTTGAAGATGTGTGGGCTTCAGGCCCCAGATTCTGGCTGGCTGGGGAATGCTGGGAGTTGAAGTTCACACAAGTCGCCAGGTTGAGAAACATTGGTCTGGCCCATTGAATCTCGAAGAACCTTTTGGCCTCTTACCATTGCTCGAGCTTCGTCTCTTATGGATGGAATAGCAAGGATACTATAAAGGGCTCCATTTACATAGGGATGAATCTGCAACAAAGGAGATAAAATTACCCATCATTCAAAGGGGAGCTGCCCCTCATTTATCCCGCCCCCCAGGTCTGGGGACTCAAAGTTTTACAGAACAACTGATGGTGGAGGAGCAGGAGGAGGAGAAGCTGATGCAGAAGAGGAGAAGGAGGAGAAGCAGAAGAAAAAGAAGAAAGAAGAAGAGGAGTAGTAGAAGTTGAAGCAGAAGAAGCAGAACAAGAAGAGGAGGAGCTGAAGCAGAAGCAGAAGCAGAGGAGAAGGAGGAGGAGGAGGAGGAGGAGGAGAAGCAGAAGAAGAAGAAAAAGAAAAAGAAGAAAGAAGAAAGAAGAAGAGGAGGAGTAGAAGTTGAAGCAGAGGAAGCAGAAGCAGAACAAGAAGAGGAGGAGGAGCTGAAGCAGAAGCAGAGGAGGAGGAGGAGGAGGAGATGAAGATGAAGAGGAGGAGAAGGAGGAGGGAGGAGGAGAAGGAGGAGGAGAAGGAGAAGGAGAAGGAGAAGGAGAAGGAGGAGGAGGAGGAGGAGGAGGAGGAGGAGGAGAAGAAGAAGAAGAAGAAGAAGAAGAAGAAGAAGAAGAAGAAGAAGAAGAAGAAGAAGAAGAATTACACCTGAGATTTATTGCACTGTTTGCAAATATTGGTATTGGTAGCATGCATTAGACCTTTCAGGGAACCTACTGCGTGCATTAGTGTTTGATTAACTTTTCTCAAAGAGCGAACTTGAGAGGAGGAGGAGGAGGAGGAGGAGGAGGAAGGAGAAGCAGAACAAGAAGAGGAGGAGGAGGAGGAGGAGGAGGAGGAGGAGGAGGAGGAGGAGAAGAAGGAGGAGAAGAAGAAGGAGAAGAAGAAGAAGAAGGAGAAGGAGGAGGAGAAGAAGAAGAAGAAGAAGAAGAAGAAGATCATCATCATCATCATCATCATCATCTCCACAGAATCCAGATGATATTATGAGATTTAAGAATTTCATGTGGCCCTCAGAAGATTATCGGCCAGAATCAAGACATCCCAAGATCAAGGTATCTGGAATAAGCGAGACATGCTCAGTTTGGTTTTCCCAAAACCGGTCCTCTTCACCAACCCTCGAAAATGATCACTGTGGCAGTACCTCGTGGTTCTCGTGGCCAAGGAGATCCGAGAGAACTTTGAGAATCTCGTTGGCAATTTTCGCACACATCTTCTTCCCTGCAGAGGTTTTAAAAGTAGACACAAGGTGCCAGGTGTCAGCTCCAAACAGCCACCCATCCACAAGACCTCAGCAGGACTAGAATAGCCATTCAATACATCCCAAAAAGACCATGGGCAGAACAAGCGAGCAACCAGTGCAGTTCGCACAACAGGGGCGCCTCCTGGGTCACACGAGGGCCCCCAAAAAACTGTCTGCGCAGCTGCCTTCTGCGTAAACGGTGTAGCTTCCGAATACAGGTAATCCTCAACTTACCACCATTCGTTTAGTGACCATTCAAGGTTACAATGGAAAAAGTGACATGGCCTTTTTTCGCACTTACAACTGTTGTCACGTGATCCACATTTGGACACTTGGCAACTGGAATGTACTGTATTTATGACGGCTGCAGTGTCCCTCGGGGTCACGTGATCCCCTTTTGCGACCTTCTGAGAAGCCAAGTCAATGGGGAAGCCAGATTCACTTAACAACCGTGTTACTCGCTTAACAGCTGTAGTGATTCAGTTAACGACTGTGGCAAGAAAGGTCGTAAGATGGGACGGAACTCACTGAACAACCGTCTTGCTTAGCAATGGAAATTTGGCGCTCAATTGTGGCCGTAAGTCGAGGATTACCTTACTCGTCAAAGGTATAGTTGATGTCCCAAAGGTGCTTTTTTTTTTTAAGGAGGCAACTGGACTTTCTGGTTTTTCTTTGAAGACGTTTCGCTTCTCCTCCAAGAAGCTTCTTTAGCTCTGACTGGGTGGTGGGGAATGGAAGGATTTATACTCCTTCCATTCAGCTGGTCATTTGCATCCTTTTTAGAGAATTGTTGAGGCCACTTGGAGGTTTGTCTGTGTCCTCAGGGACACCTGAGTGGTGCAAATAGTTGTGGAACCTTCTTGGCTGCAGGATGTTTTTCTGCCCTGTGTCCCTTCCCTGTTGAAGGCAGGTGCAAGGCTGTTGGGGACGAGTCTGTGTTGTCCAAGAAGGCTCCGCACCCATTTGCACCACTCAGGTGACCCTGAGGACACCGACAAACCTCCAAGTGGCCTCAACGACTCTCTAAAAGGATGCAAATGACCAGCTGTCTGCAAGGAGTATCAATCCTTCCCTTCCCCACCATCCAGTCAGAGCTGAAGAAGCTTCTTGGATGAGAAGCGAAACGTCTTCAAAAGAAAAAAACAAGAGAGTCCAGTTGCCTCCTGAAAAAGCACCTTTGGGACAACCACGGCCTGGATGACGGAGAATCTCCCTAGGTACAGTTGATGGTTCATGCTTTCTCCAAGGCCTGTTTCCAATCGCACCCCCTTTAGCGCAGAATACCTGAACTCCGAAGGCAGAGGTTCATGAGCAAAGCGACCGAGTAGGCCAGGGTGTAATCAGACATGGAGTCCGTATCCTTTAGGGCCTCCACCAACCATGGTATGAGCCCATCCTTAATCATCGTCGACTGCAAAGCCCGCCTGGGAATTCAGAAAAACACCAATATATTGTAATATTCGAATTCTGTTCCAATATATAACGTTATAATATATAATATACAGGTAGTCCTCAACTTACAGCAGTTCATTTAGTGACTGTTCAAAGTTACAACGGCACGGAAAAAAAGTGTCGTAGGACCGTTTTCCACACTTATGACCGTTACAGCATCCCCATGCTCACGTGATCAAAATCCAGATGCTTGGCTACTGACTTGTATTTATGACGGGAGCAGTGTCCTTGGGGGGTCACATGATCACCTCTTGTGACCTTCTGACAAGCAAAGTCAGTGGGGAAGCCAGATCCACTTAACAACCGTGACTAACTTAACAATTGCATGATTCACTGTCTTCTGGTGCTTTGCCCCCCCCTCTTCTTTGGGGCAACCCCAAGATATCGGAACACCGCGATCATGTCATCCCTGGTCCTTCTTTCCATTGAACTAGACATACCCAGTTCCTGCAACTGTGAACAGAATAACAGAGTTGGAAGGGATCTTGGAGGTCTTCTAGTCAAGCCCCCTGCACCAGCCGGAGACCCTATAACGTTATGGACAAATGGCTGTCCAATCTTTTCTTTAAAACCTCCAGTGATGGAGCATTCAGAACTTCTGAAGTTCCACTGGTTAATTCTTCTAACTGTCAGGAAATTCCTCCTTAGTTCCAGGTTGCTTCTCTCCTTGATTAGTTTCCATCCGTTGCTTCTTCTCCTGCCCTCAGGTGCTTTGGAGAATAGGTTGACCCCCTCTTCTTTGGGGCAGCCCCTCAAATACTGGAACATGCTATCATGTCACCCCTAGCCCTTCTTTTCATTAAACTAGACACACCCAGTTCCTGCAACCGTTCATTGTATGTTTTAGCCTCCAGCCCCCTAAATCATCTTTGTTGTCCTTCTCTGCACTTGCTAAAGACAAAACTGAAAACAATGCAGGAGAGGCATTCAGCCAGCATCTGCCTTCTGACACTTCTGCTTCTAATCGCCCCGAGCTGCAGTGATTCACTTAAACAACGGTGGCAAGAAAGGTCGTAAAATGGAGCAAAACTCACTTGACAAATGTCCCACTCTTCTGCGACCCACTGAAACCTTTCACAACAGAATTTGGGCCCCCAACTGCGGGAGAAAGTCAACTTAAACCAACGGGTCCCCAACCTTTCCAGCTTCGCAGCCTGGCCCGGCGCGAGTGGTGGGGCCTGTGAGTGGCAGGCGCACATGCGTACACTGCTCCGTTTGCGTGAGTGGTACGTGAGCCCTCGACTCACCCAAACAGAGCTTCATGCGCGAGCGGAGGGTGGTGGTGCGAGTGGCAAGTGGTTGCACGAGTGGCAGGTGGGTGCGCGAGAGGAGGGTGGGTGCGCCAGTGGAGGGCGGTTGTGCGAGCGCGTGAACCTCCACTTAGATACCAAACATCAGGCACTTAGCTCCACTCGCTTGAGCGGAGTCTGCTTGCGCTAGCAGCTCCATTCATGCGAATGGAGCTTCGCGCATGAACGCAAACGCCCTCGGCTCATGCGCGCTTTCCCATTTCTCCTGTGGCCCAGTTTCGAACAGGGCATGGGCCAGGAGTAGGCCGCAGACCAGGGCGCTGGGGACCCCTGACTCTAGACAACATGATTCAGAGAAATGGCCCTCCGATAGTTCTCTGCTCCCGAAGGAAACCAGAATCCGTGAAGGGAGAGAGGTAACTTTTTTGTGCTGAGCTCAGGTGCTGAGCTCATACACGGAGGATCTGATAGCGGCCCAAAAGTTAATGTTTCACCGAGCAGGCAGAAATAGTTGATCATAATTATGCAACCATCCTTCTTTTCTCCCCGTGAACGATAAGCCATAAAAAGTGAGGGGAAAAAAGTGACAAATTTATTGCCCAGAACCTATTACTATTAGCTCAGCCGATACTGCCTAGTTCACCTGTTCCATTCTCAGGTGGCTATTTCGCCTGTTTTAACTCTTCACTCCCCCACACGCGCCTTGCACGGGTTTGCCACCAACCGGCACTTCCCAGCACACTTGTCAGGGTCTCTGGTGCTCGTCATCGTGTGGCTTAATGGGTTTCACTAACAGGTAGTCCGGTTCGTTTAGCGTCCGTTGAAAGTTACGACGGCACTGAAAAACGTCACCTGGGACCGTTTTTCAAAAGTTACGGCCTTTGCAGGATCGTGGGATCAAAATTCGTATGCTTGGAAACGGGTTCATATTTATGACCTGTTGCTGTGTCCCAGGGTCACGTGATCCCCTTTTGCGACCTTCTGACCAGCGAAGTCCATGGGGAAGCCAGATTCAATTAACAACCGGGTTACTAACTTATCAACTGCAGTGATTCACTTAAACAACCGTGGCGAGGAAGGTCGTAAAATGGGGCAAAACGCACTTAACAAATGTCTCGCTTAGCAACAGAAATGTTGGGCTCACTCAACAACAGAAATTTCGGTCGTAAGTCGAGGACTACCTGTACAAATAAAGAAAAGACAGAAGCGTCTGAAGGCAGCTTGTCAAAGCTAAGCCATGTGTCTTTCAGCCCTCGGAGTCTTTAGCTAATGACTGCAGAAATGGGAAGTCCTTGGGGCTCTCTCTGTGCTTGGCTGTTTCACTGCAGACGTTTCATGACCCAACTAGGTAACGTCATCAGTGCTAGAAGGGATTGAGGTCTGTGCAGTGGAGGCGGGGAGGGGGAGGACTGTGGGGTCCTTGGTGCTCCCTGAACTGGGTGGTTTTCTTGCAGACATTTCATGACCCAACTTGGTAACATCACCAGTGCTAGAAGGGAGAACGGTTTGCTAGGAGGAGGAGGAGGAGGAGGAGGAGGAGGAGGAGGAGGAGGAGGAGGAGGACGACTGTGGGGTTGTTAGTGCTCTCTAGTTTTCTTGCAGACGTTTCATGACTCAACTAGGTAACATCATCAATGCTAGAAGGGAGGGACATTGCTCTTTGTTTATATACAATATAACCAGGGGTGGGTTCCACTTACCTTCCCTACCGGTTCGCATCGCGACGGAAGTGCGCGTTTTGCATGCGCACTTTGCTCGCGCGCCTACGTCACGTTGGGGAAATGACCCTCTGCACATGCGCAGAAGCCTCTGCGCATGCGCAGAGGGTTCTTTGCCAGCCACGGCGACCGGAGAACCGGTTCGGGGCGTGGACAGCCGGCCATCACTGCCGGTTCGGCGAGCGGGTGAAAATTTCCGCCACCGGTACGGGCGAACCGGCAGCAACCCACCACTGAATATAACCCCGCTTTCTTTTAGCACTGATGATGTTACCTAGTTGGGTGATGAAATGTCTGCAAAAAAACCCCAACCAAACTCAAAGAGCACCAAGGACCACACAGTCCTCCCCTCCTCCTCCCCGCAATCAATCCCCACTCCCTCGTAGCACTGATGATGTTACCTAACTGGGTGATGAAATGTCTGCAAGAAAACAGCCAAGCTCAGAGAGCACCAAGGACCCCACAGTCCAATCCTGAGCTACAAACATCCCCTTCTATTGGAACCCCACCAATGTGGAAGGTCAGAATCAGGATCAGAAGTCGAGTTGGAAGGGACCTTGGTGGTCTTCTAGTCCAGCCTCCTGCTCAAGCAGGAGATCCTATACCATTTCAGACGAGGGTCGAGGTCTGCAGATGGGTGCTACGGAAGCCATGCTGGCAAGCCCAGCATAAACCAGTTTAGGACAAAGAAATACACCAGTAATTTTTCCAGCAAGCAGTCGGATTGGGCATTTTTTTGTCTCACCACGACTGATATATTCTCAGGCTTTAGTTTCTAAGTAGGGGAGGGAGCAAATTCAAACGCAGGTGTTTCTCCTTTTAACCTACTCAAGAGAGGAAGGATCTGGTTTTAGGAAGTCAGTGCATTAGGGAAAGTGTTAATTTATTGAGGGCCTTTGGAAATCCCACAGGAAAGAAATAGATATAATTGGCCATAATCTGGAGTGTCCTTTTTTCCTTTTTCGACTCATTCCTTTTTTTATTATTATTTTCCTTAAAGTCAGAAAAGTATAAAATATATGTGAAAATAAAGACAGTGGGGAAGGGAGAAAAGGGGAAGGCAGAAGTGTGGGTTAAAGGAAAATAAAAATAAAAATGAAAAAAGCCTTATCTCCCAACACTGTGCAGTGCAGTAGAATAAAGATAGTAACCTGAGAGCCTCAAATGTTTACTTTTGCATACTTAATATACACTAGCTGTTGCTATAGCAACCAATCGATCTAATCGGCAAATCGCACCAAAGTCCCAGTTAGAAGCAGTTTTGAAATAGAAATGAAATTGGAGGTATTCTTTTTTTTTATTGTATCAGTTAGTTTAGCCATATATCATATTCACTCCTTCGTAACAAATACATTTTTTGCAATAGGAAGAAAAGAAAGAAAGAAAGAA
>QLTV01000204.1:229615-244273 GCA_003457575.1 Thermophis baileyi | reverse complement strand
TCCGACCCGGATCGGTGGTTGCTGGTCCGTGGGGGCCGCCGTCTTTTTTTTAAAAAAAAATCGAATTTTTTTAATTTTTTTTCTGAGCATGCTCAGAAGCCGACTTCCGGCACTGTGCATGTGGTCGCCATATTTTTTTTTGGCTTTTTTTTTTTTTGGCTTTTTTGTTACTGCGCGCGCGAAGTGCGTGTGCGCCCATGAGGTGCGCCCCCGTGGCGCGGGAGGGAGCGAACCGGCAGCGAGGTAAGTTGGAACCCACCCCTGGTATACTCCACTCACAAAAAAACCCTCCAAAACTAAATACACGATACACATCCAGAGAAACCAGATCAACTCAACCTAAAAATCTTATAAGGCCTCACTTCTATCAAACGGCTGCAGCAAGCGTCGCCATCAATAAACCAGTTTTGCACTCTTCCCAAGGATCTCTAAACTTGGCAACTTTAAGACTTGTGGACTTCAACTCCCAGAGTTGGAAGGGGCCTTGGAGGTCTTCTAGTTCAACCCCCTGCTCAGGCAGGAGACCCTATACCATTCCAGACAAGTGGCTGTCCAGTCTCTTCTTAAAAACCTCCAGTGATGGAGCACTCACAACTTCTGGAGGCAAGTCGTTTCACTGGTTAATTGTCCTCGCTGTTAGGAAGTTTCTCCTCAATTCCAGGTTGCTTCTCTCCTTGGTTAGTTTCCATCCGTTGCTTCTTGTCCTGCTCTTCAGGGACTTTGGAGAATAGGCTGACCCCCTCCTCTTTGTGGCAACCCCTGAAATATTGGAAAACCGAGAACTAACCCTAATCCTAACCCCCTCTTCCACAAAGAAGAAGTCCCTCAAATATTGGAAGACTGCTCTCATGTTAACCCTAGTCCTTCTTTTCATTAAACTAGAAATACCCAATCCCTGCACCAGTTAACAGAATAACTGAGTTGGAGGGGAACCTTGGAGGTCTTCTAGTCCAACCCCCTGCTCAGGCAGGAGACTCTACACCATTTCACACAAGTGACTGTCCAATCTCTTCTTAAAAACCTCCAGTGTTGGAGCATTTACAGCTTCTGGAGGCAAGCTGTTCCACTGGTTAATTGTCCTCACTGTCAGGAAATTTCTCCTTAGTTCTAAGTTGCTTCTCTCCTTGATGAGTTTCCATCCGTTGCTTCTTGTCCTGCCTTCAGGTGCTTTGGAGAATAGGTTGACCCCCTCTTCTTTGGGGCAGCCCCCCAAATATTAGAAGACTGCTGTCATGTCTCCCCTGGTCCTTCTTTTCACTAAACTAGACGGGTCTGCAGATATCTTCCCAGCCCTCCATCTGGACACCAGGCAGAACATTCCTGGAAAGGCCATATCAATGAGCCTGATGGGGGTCACCAATTCCCCATCTTTCTGAGCCCACCCCCCAACTGTCTCCTCCCTCCCTTTCATGGCAGCTTCTATAATCGGTGCCCATTAAAAGCCACCCAGCTGGGAAAGGCCGGGAGGACAAAAGCACAAAAATGTCAAAAGGCAGATTGCATTACTCCTGTTTCCGCATACCATCCGGACGCTCGGGCCGCCACAAAGCCACGCTGTGTAACACAAGAGCATCGTTCTCACCGACGGGGGGGAAAAAAAGTGCGGGGAAAGCCGTTTCAGAGGTGGCGTCCATCGAGACGTGATGATACCGAATAGGCAATTGAAAAGCCCCCGAAGCACAATGCTCGCCATTCATGGCAGGACCGGTTTGCAGATGGATTGGGTTCTATCTCACTGCATTGATCTGTCACTCATTTTGATTTCTGTCCCTGGGTATTTTTGTAATAATGAGACACACCCCCCCCAGTGGTTCTTAGGGGCACCTGCGACCCCGTTCCTTCCAGGGACGTTGACTAACAGGACTTGTAAAATGTATGTTTGCACCAGTTCATAAGATCAAGCCATTAAAAGGGTGGGTTTTTAATTTGCTTTGTGCTTAATATAACACAGGTAGTCCTCGGACTTACAACAGATCGTTTAGGGATCGTTCGAAGTTAGAACGGCACTGAAAAATATGACTTAGGACTATCTTTCACACTTAACGACCGCGGCAGCGGTGATGGGATCAAAATTCAGATGCTTGGTAACTGACTCATATTTATGACGGTTGCAGTGCCTTGGGGTCATGTGATCTCCTTTTGCGACCTTCTCACGAGCAAAGTCAATGGGGGAAGCCAGATTCGCTTAACAACTGTGGCAAGAAAGGTCGTAAAACGAGGCACAGCTCGCTTAACAAATATTGCATTTAGCAACAGAAATGTTGGGCTCAATTGTGGTCATAAGTTGAGGAACACCTGCATATGAATCCTGCCATTATGACTGAAACCCAGGTTCAAATCACGGTGAAAGAACCATGCAAAAGGCATTTGAACCCTTCTTATTTCCTGGGTCCTTTTTTGAAGTCTTTGGCTACAGCTGCTCCTCGACTTACGACGCACAAGTGAGTCCCAAATTTATGTTGCTAAGCGAAACATTTCTTAAGGGAGTTTTGCCCCATTTTACGACCTTTCATTCTACAGTTGTTAAGCTGAGCACTGCAGGTGTTAAGCTAGTCACACGGTTGTTAAGTGAATCTGGCTTCCTCACTGACTTTGTCAGAGGGTTGCAAAAGGGAATCGCATGACCCCCGGGACACTGCAACCGTCATAAGTACATGCCAGTTGCCAAGTGGCCAAATTTTGATCAAGTGACCCTGGTCATAAGTGTGAAAAATGTTCTGATAAGTCACTTTTTTCAATGCCAACGTAACTTTGAACGGTCACTAAAAGAATGGTTGTAAATCAAGGACTACCTGCAGTTTTTGAGATTAAACAGGTGAGTTATAAATTCGTTCTAATTTTTTAGGATGATTTTTATATCGCATGCAGAAGTGGGACAACATAAAAATTCCAGCAAACGAAGAAACATCCTTCTTCCCCTGATGAACAAAACCTGTCTGCTAACCTGAACAGACAAAAATAATTCAAATATATACATTTAAAACCACCTGGGTGACAACTCATGCTGAAGAAGAGGCTCAGAAATAAACATATAAAGTGCCATACAGAGGCGTAATTGTCGAGTGTTGTTTTTAATTCGGTTAAGTTTTCCATGCAATCATTCAAATGAATCGAGTTGCCCATACAAACATGCTCCGGCACAAAATGTAGCAGAGAGAAAGACAGGACAGGTTGCACAGAGAAATGTGAAAAGATTAAAATAAAAAATAAAAAAAGGAGATGTGGGAACTTACATATTCATCCTTACAGGGCCTCATACAGCCATATTCCTTTAGAGGGGTAAACAGGCACACATTCAATAAAAGAGATTAAGAGAGAGAAAAAAAAGTTAAGAGAAAAACCACAGAAATAGAGCATAACGTATAAAATAAATGTTTTTTAAAAATGAAAAGTTGATTAAGAAGAGAAAAACACACTGGAGAGATCCTTGAGCAGACCAGAGGTGGGTTCCTACCGGTTCTATCCAGTTCTTTAGAACTGTTAGTAACTTGGCGATGACGTCACGGAGCCGGTTCTGTCGGTGTCTCCGTGGGCGCCGCCATCTTGGATTTTGCTTCTGCGCATGCGCAGAAGCTAATTTTTGCTTCTGCACATGCGCAGAAGCTATTTTTTGATTGCTGCGGGCCCTGAGCAAACCGGCAGCAAAAGGATCCAGAACCCACCCCTGGCGCAGAGATGTCGATTTCTTGATGTTTACGAAGGGTCCTTGATGCTCTCCGAGCTTGGCTGCTTTCTTGGCTGCATTCATTCCTCACTCCCTTCTTGCACTGATGGTGTTACCTAGTTGGGTAATGAAATGTCTGCAAGAAAGCAACCAAGCTCAGAGAGCACCAATGACCCCACACTCCTCCTCCTCCTCCTTTTCCTCTCCTCCTCCTCCTTCCTCTTCTCCTTCTCCTTCTCTTCCTCCTCCACCCTGCACATCCCACTTCCTTCCAGCACTGATGACGTTACCTAGTTGGGTCCTGAAACGTCTGCAAGAAAGCCACCAAGCTCAGAGAGCACCAAGGACCTCACAACCCTCCTCCTGCTCCTCCTCTTCCTCCCATATCCTTCCTAGCACTGACAATGTTACCTAGTCGGGTCATTAAATGTCTGCAAAAAAACAACCAAGCTCAGAGAACACCAAAGACCCCACAGTTCTCCTCCTGCTCCTCCTCTTCCTCCCACATCCCTTCTAGCACTGACGGTGTTACCTAGTTGGATCATTAAACGTCTGCAAGAAAACCACCAAGCTCACAGAGTACACATAATCCTCAACTTACAACAGTTCATTTTGTGACCGTGCGAAGTTGCAACAGCACTGAAAAAAGTGACATATGACCATTTTTCACACTTAATGACTGTTGCCTCTCCATGGTCATGGGATCAAAATTCCGACACTTGGCAACCAGTTCATATTTATGACGGTTGCACTGCCCCCGGGTCGTGTGACCCCCTTTTGCGACCTTCTGACAAGCAAAGTCAAGGGGGAAGCCAGGTTCACTTAACAACCGTGTCACTAACTTAACAATTGTAGTGATTCGCTTAACCACTGGGGCAAGAAAGGTCGTAAAATGAGGCAAAACTCACTTAGCAAATGTCTCACTTAGCAATATTAATTTTAGGCACAATTGTGATTGTAAGTGGAAGACTGCCGGTACCAAGAACCCCTCCGTTCAACCCTGAGCTAGAAGCATTCTCTTCTATAGAGCTGAGGTGGCGCAGTGGTTAGAGTATAGTACTGCAGGCTACTTCTGCTGATCACCGGCTGCCAGCAGTTTGGCAGATCGAATCTCACCAGGCTCAAGGTTGACTCAGCCTTCCATCCTTCCGAGGTGGGTAAAATGAGGACCCAGATTGTTGGGGGCAATATGCTGACTCTGTGAACCGCTTAGAGAGGGCTGTAAAGCACTATGAAGCGGTATAGAAGTCTAAGTGCTATTGCTCTTCCTTCCTTCCTTCCTTCCTTCCTTCCTTCCTTCCCTTCACTCACTCACTCACTCACTCACTTTTGTGGTGACACAGTGGTTAAAATCCAGTATTGCAGGCTGACTCTGCCCACTGCCAGAAGTTTGATCCTCACCAGGCTCAAGGTCGACTCAGCCTTCCATCCTTCCGAGGTGGGTCAAATGAGGACACAGATTGTTGGGGGTCAAGAGCCTGACTCTGTAAACCGCTTAGAGAGGGCTGTAAAAGCACTATGAAGCGGTGTATAAGTGCTATTGCTATTAATATTCATGTTCTCTAACAAATATTTCTTATAATGTGGGGCTGGGGAAAAGGGTGACTGATAATAAACAGGTGAGCCAATAGCCATTAAACTGCCCTCTTTAGGGGATGCAAGGAGTGAATTATACACTGTCATGTGATCAAACTTCAGGCACTTGGCCACTGATTCATATTTATGACGGTTGCAGTGTCCCAGGGTCACGTAATCCCCTTTTGCCACCTTCTGACGAGCAAAGTCCACGGGGAAGCCAGATTCACTTAAGAACTGTGTTACGAACTTAACAACTGCAGCCATTCACTTAACAGCTGTGGCAAGGAAGGTCGTAAAAGGGGGCAAAACTCGCTAAACAAATGTCTCACTTAACAAGAGAGATTTTGGGCTCCATTGTGGTCGCAAGCTGAGGACTACCTGGCACAACTGAAGGGCAGGCTGTTCAACAAATCCACAACATGTTGTGCCACAAGGCAGACAGGAAGCCACCCGCTCCAAATAATTAAGAAATTTGCTATTTTTGAGCTTCAATTAGGGCTTGGCAACCCGCTGTAAAAACATCGCCTGCGTTTCTATTGAATTGAAGGCCGAGAGGATGACGGCTCAAAGCGCTGGGTTTAGAAAGTGCTCTTGATGAGAAATCTACCAATTAAAACAAAAAACCAAACAAACAAAAAAAATCCCAAGATCGCGCATATTTTTATGTGGCTTTCTTCAGCCGTGAACACAAAACAAGCTGAATTGAAACGATCTTTAAAAGGGCGCAGGGAGGCAGGGCTTCCGCTCGGGGAAACTTAGCGATGCGATCGCCGTTGCGTCTTGTGGTTCCCTCAGAGGAAATCACATGGGACTTCCAAGATGGTTCAGCATCCTCCCGCTGGGTACCAGGGACCCACGCACACCCTTGGAAAATAATTTGGGAGGAGTGCTTTGGAGGGAAGGTACAGCTCAGGAGATCCACTCATAGAAGGGTTTTGCTTTCATTCATTAGCTGAGTAATGCCAGTGGTGTCCATACAATCATGAAGCCGGAAGGGACCTTGGAGGTCTTCTAGTCCAACCCCTTGGCCAAGGCAGGAGTGTTGTGGCCCGCCAGCTGCCAGCGGAGCTGGCGGCAGACTGGGACGATAAGGAGGGTTAGGGAGGAACGTGGGCCAGCTCTGGAGCCTGGGGAAGGCTCTGATGGATGCGCTGTGTCGGACGCAGAGATAGAGCCAGGGCCGTCCGACATTTCCCAGCCACCGGAGAGGCAGCTGCTTTTGGAGGCTGAGATAAGTGGGGAGGAAGAACAGCTGGGGCCTGTTCCAGATGCGCCTATGCGCAGAGCAGATAGGAGAGGTGAACAACAGAGGACAAGGAGTCGACTCAGGAAGCAAAACAAACATGGACGCTGACTGGCCCCTCCCTGGCTGGGGAATAAATAGGAGGAAAAGGGAGTGGTTTGGTTGTCGCAGACAACCGTTCTCGCATTTCTGGAAAGTTTGCTCCTTGTGTGTTTCCTGCGACAAAGACTGCCTTGCCAGAACTGAGGTTTGTCTATTTCTCTGTCTGAACTGACTTCATTTGCAGCCACCCGGCTAGGAGCTCACAGCCTGGCCTTTATCCTAGGACTATTGTTTCAGTTAACTCCTTGCAGGACTCTTGCCTGGACTTTCTGTTGGTGAAGGCAGTTAATTCCCAATGTCTAAATAAAGAAGGGTTTTTCTTTGCGGGGAGTCCGTTTCTTGCTTCTGCGAAGGCCGGGTCAGAACAAGGAGTCCTTATACCATCCCGGACAAATGCCTGTCCAATCTTTTCTTGATGACCTCCAGGAATAGAACATCCACAACTCCAGAAGACAAGTCGTTCCATCGATTAATTGTTCTCTCAGGAAATTCCTCATGCCCAGGTTCTCTCTTCCTCTGACGACCTTCGGCCCTTGCTTCTTGTCCTGCCCTCAGGTGCTCTGGAGAACAAATCTAGGTTTTTTCCCCTGGGACAGCCCTTCAAGGATTGGAAAAAGGCTAAGATTTTTTTGGGGGGTGGGGGGGAATTTGGAACGCTGATCTTATTATATATGTCAATGGCAGCAGGGCTGCTGTACGCACACAAACGGAAGGACGTTTCGATTCCCACCATGGAGGAATGGCTGCAAAAGTTGATGGAGCTGGCAGAGATGGCAAAATTGACCGTTTGGATCAAAGAAAAGAACATAAGTGCTTTCGTTTCTATTTGGAAACCGCTTCTGGACTTTGTGCTCGAAGAGGGGGAAAAAAATGAACTTTGATTTTGGGTTTTACTGATTAGATTGATTGGTCGTTATAGAAAATGGCGAGTTTATACTATTATGGAAAAGTAAAAAGTTGAGGTTTAAAGTTAATGCCTTATTCTACTGCAACAGAGGGAGTCGGAAGTCCATGCCTTTTTTTCCCCTTTTCTCCATCATTTCCACACTTCTCTCTTCCTGTTCTCCTCCTTTGTGTCCTACTATTTACTGAATAGAATAGAATAGAATAGAAAAGAAAAGAAAATAGACTTGGAAGTCTTCTAGTCCTGTGATGGCGAACCTATGGCAAGCGTGCCAGAGGTGGCACGCAGAGCCCTCTCTGCTGGCATGCGCGCCGTCGCCCCAGGTCAGATCTCCGGGGCGTTTCTTTCATGAGCTTCTGTTTCCCTGCAAACAACGAAACAGAAGCTCACAAAAAATAAGATCTTACCTCTTGCCGCGCTGCCGGTGTTGGGATGCCCCGCCTCCCGCCGGCCAGCTGCTCTTCGGGTCTCTGCTGCACATGCAGGCATGTCCGCACATGTGTGCATTTGCACGCGTGTGCACCTTTCAGTTTGGGCATGCGCGCGCACGCAGTTTGGGCACTCGGTGCCTAAAAGGTTCGCCATCACTGTTCTAGTCCAACCCCCTGCTCAGGCAGGAGACCCTATACCATTCCAGACAAATGGCTGTCCAATCTCTTCTTAAAAACCTCCAGTGATGGAGCACCCACAACTTCTGGTGGCAAGTCGTTCCACTGATTAATTGTTCTGAGTGTCAGGAAATTTCTTCTTAGTTCTAGGTTGCTTCTCTCCTTGATTAGTTTCCATCTGTTGCTTCTTGTCCTGCCTTCAGGTGCTCTGGAGAATAGCTTGACTCCCTCTTCTTTGTGGCAGCCCCTGAGATATTGGAACACTGCTATCATGTCACCCCCTACTCCTTCTTTTAATTAAACTAGACATACCCAGTTCCTTCAACCGTTCTTCATGTGTTTTAGCCTCCAGTCCCCTAATCCTCTTTCTTGCTCTTCTCTGCACTCTTTCTAGAGTCTCCACATCTTTTTTACATCGTGGTGACCAAAACTGGACGCAGGATTCCAAGTGTGGCCTTACCAAGGCATTTTTGTATTTTATACTATAAACTAATAATAATTTAAAAAGATTGGAAGAAGGCCATCAAGTCTCCCCTAAGCTTTCTCTTTATTAGCCTCAATGTACCTAATTCTGATCATCGTACAGTAGAACCTCTGGCCACGACCACCATTCGTTGCGTAACTTCGGTCGCAACCCGATTTGGTCGTGACCCGAAATTAATGCAGCGGCCACACGTGGGCCGCTGTGGTTTGTAAACAAACAACAGGAAATTTGGCGCTTACAAAAAAAAAAAAATAATGGCGCGGAAGGGGAAATCGCCCGCGGCCGTGTTTGATCGCCACCCGAGTATGTGTTCGTGACCAGATTCAAACATTTTGTGAATTTTTTGGTCGGAACCCGATTTGGTCGTGGTCAAGAAGCGTTCGTGACCAGAGGTTCTACTGTATGTTTGAGCCTCCAGAGCTTCTGATCATTTTGGCTGCTCTTCTCTGCAATCTTTCTAGGGCCTCGGCATCTGGCTGGAAGAAAAGGAGCTTCCCCCCATCAAGTGTTCCACCTAAGAACGTCTGCCTGGTGGAACACAAGCCATGAGAACCCAGCTCCGAGCATACGGTACCCAACACCCAGTAATGGGGTTTGGCTATGGGGTTTGCCAGCTGAAATTTGATCAACAATTCAACAGTACATGGCTTATCGCAAGATGAGAACTAAGGCTTTGCTTCTCACTGTTTCTGGCTAAACCAGAGTCAAATAGCAAGAGGTTCTAGACCAGGGGTCCCCAAACTTGGAAACTTTAAGACTTGTGGACTTCAACTCCCAGAATTCTCCAGCCAGCATAGCTGGGAGTTGAAGTCCACAAGTCTTATAGTTGCCAAGTATGAAGACCTCTGTTCTAGACTTTGATGTCAGCAGCTGCAGGTCACCTGTTCAAAGAGAGCTGCTGTTTTTTCCCCCCAAGTTATGACACAATGTTCTTCCTGGAAACTAAGGTTGAAGGACAAGCTAACCTGTACAGGTACTTCCCGACTTAAATGGCCACAACTGAACTCAACATTTTGCATTGCTAAGCAGGGCGGTTGTTCACCGAGCTGTGTCCCACTTTACAACCTGTTTTGCACAGTGGTTAAGCAAATCGCTACCGTTGTTAAGTGAATCACACAGTTGTTAAGCAACTCTGGCTTGCCCCACTGATTTTGCTCGTCAGAAACTCTCTAGGAAGGTTGCGGATGACAATCCCAAGAACTTGGGATGCTACAAACGTTGTAAATACATGCCGGTTGCCAAGCAACTAAGTTCGATCACGTGGCTGTGGGGATGCTGCAACGGCCACAAGTGTGAGAACTGGTCATAAGCCAGATCCACTTAACATCTGTGTTAATTTAACTGCTGCAGCAATTCACTTACCGACTGTGAAAGAAAGGTCGTAAAATGGGGCCAAACTCACTTAACAATCGTCTCGCTTAGCAGCAAAAATTTTGGACTCCATTATGGTCTTAAGTGGAGGACAACCTTCAAGATTCCGGTTAATAGGTAAGCAGCAATAAACATACCATTTTATTCAATGTTGTCCTGGTGCCTTGCACCTGACACTATCCAAGGTTAACCTGCTCTCTTAGATGCACCTGTGCCAAATCCAGTATGGCTGTGAGAGGGATCTTGGAGTCTTAGTGGACAACCAGCTAAATATGAACCAACAGTATGCGGCGGCAGCCAAAAAAGCCAACGCAATCCTAAGTTGCATTAACAGAGGGATACAATCAAGCTCAAGGGAGGTACTAATACCACTCTATAAAGCCTTAGTAAGGCCACACCTGGAGTACTGCATCCAGTTTTGGTCACCACACTATAAAAAAGAGGTTGAGACTCTAGAAAGAGTGCAGAGAAGAGCAACCAGGATGATGAGGGGACTGGAGACTAAAACATATGAAGAACGGTTACAGGAACTGGGCATGGTTAGTCTAGAGAAGAGAAGGACCAGGGGAGACAGGATAGCAGTCTTCCAATATTTGAGGGGCTGCCCCAGAGAGGAGGGGGTTAGTCTCACCTGAAGGCCAGCCAAGGAATAATGGATGGAAACTGATCAAGGAGAGATTCAACCTGGAAATAAGGAGGAATTTCCTGACATTGAAAGCAATCAACCAGTGGAAGAGAAGTTGCCTTCGGAAGTTGTGGGAGCTTCATCACTGGAAGCTTTCAAGAAGAGACTGGGCTGCCATCTGTCAGAAATGGTGTAGTAGGGGGGCAGGGGGTTGGACTAGAAGACCTCCAAGGTCCCTTCCAACTCTGCTAATCTGTAAAAATCCCCTGCTCTCTCTGAACACTAAGGTGACTCCGATCCTGTGAGCGTCCCGGTTCAGAGTTGGGATGGGCGGAGACAGAACCAGGGTTACGATTGTGTTTTGCCACAGCAAGTGGGGTCAGCTGGTCTGCTTCTGCACTCTTTCTAGAGTCTCAACATCTTTTTTACATCGTGATGATCAAAACTGGATGCAATATTCCAGTGTGGTCTTAATAAGGCTTTGTAAAGCTGTGCTAGAAAATGGATTTCTTCTGTTGCATACCTCTCTTCTACCCAAAATTATCCAAGATAAAACTTCTGGTAGATCGGATTGAAATTCCTGATGAAACTCTGCTCAAAACCACGAAAGACACTGCCCTCTCTGCATTTAGGCCTATATGGCTATTTCCACCGGATAGCCAAAGATTGGCTGGGAGTCATAAATCTAAAACACGTGGCCTTGGCCAAGCCACACCCTTTGCAATCTTGTTCTCCAAGTGTAAAATAGGAACAAAGAATTGCGCTGTGCGGTGTAAAGAAACTAGATAAAAGAGGCAAAGCCAGCATTTTAGGACTTTGTACAGAGATGCCGTTTCACTGTAAGGGAAGTGTAAGGAAAGGCTCTGTGCTGACCATCGCGGAAGCCAGTAAGAAATATCTCTGTGTGGGTCTAAAGGTTGAATCTTGGCAGGAGACTTTGATGCCCACAAGGGATGAATGGCTGCAAAAGTTGATGGCGTTAGCAGAGATGGCGAAACTGATTGCTTTGATTAAAGGGAACCCCCCCCCCCCCCCGTCCACAATTAATTTTGTTACTACTTGGAAACCGCTTCTGGACTTTATGCTCGAGGTGGGAAAAAAGAAAAGAGAAACTTTGATTTTGGGTTTTACCGATTAGATTGGTTTGTTGTTATAGAAATGGCTAGTTTATACTATTATGTAAAGTAAAAAAGTTGAGGTTTGTGGCTCTTACAGGTAGTCCTCGACTTACGACAGTTCGTTTAGTGACCGTTCAATGTTACAACGGCGCTGAAAAAAAGGGACCTATGACCAATTTTCACATTTATGACTGTTGCAGCATCCCCATGGTCATAGGATTTACATTCGGATGCTTAACAACTGGTTCATATTTACGACGGGTTGCAGTATCCCGGGGTGACGTGATCTCATTTTGCGACCTTCTGACAAGCAAAGTCAACGGGGAGGCCACATTCACTTAACAACCGTGTTACTGACTTAACCACTGCAGTGATTCACTTAACAAATGTGGCAAGAAAGGCCGTCAAAATGGAGGCAAAACTCCCTTAACACATTTCTCACTTAGCAACATCAATTTTGGGCTCAAAATTGTGGTTGTAAGTCAAGGACTACCTGTATCTTATTCTACTGCACCACAAGGAGTCAGAAGTTGCCTTTTCTTTCTTTTTTCCCTTTTCACTATACTTTTCCCTTCCCCTTCTCCCTTCCTTATTTTCCCACTTCTTTCTTTTTTTGTATTTTATATTATAAACTAATTTAAAAAAATCGAAATAAAGGTTGAATCGTGGCAACTGGACAAATTTTTGTGAGCTTGAGATGTTTCGCTGCTCGTCCAAGGAGCTTCACCACTCACCGCGAGTCAGTTAGGCAGAAAGTTGATGGAACGTACCAATTCTTACCACACCAACTTCAGGGGTTTCCTCCCTAAAATTCATTGCAATATGTCAATGAAAACTCTCAGTCAGCGGTCCCCAACCCCAAGCGGCCTATTCACAAGCAGGCTGCAGGAAAGATCGGCTGGCATGTGCACATGCACACAGCCCCACTCACACGAGTGGGTGCTCGCGGCCCCACTTGCGCGAGTGTCGAAGGCGCTCAGGGCCTCACTCACGCGAGCTTCCGGGGGTTCGGAGCCTCACTCGCGCGAGTGTTGCGGGCCCTCACGGCCCCTCACACGAGCATTGTGGGGGCTTGTGGTCTTACTCACGTGAGCTTCTGGGGGTTCGGAGCCTCACTCGGGCGAGTGTTGTGGGCCCTCACGGCACCTCTCACGCAAGCATCGTGGGGGCTTGTGGCCTTACTCACGCGAGCTTCCGGGGGTTCGGAGCCTCACTCGGGCGAGTGTTGTGGGCCCTCACGGCACCTCTCACGCAAGCATCGTGGGGGCTTGTGGCCTTACTCACGCGAGGAACACAGTGTGGGGGAGCCTCCAGCCCAAACGCACAGTAACACAACACAGGTAGCATCCACAAATGAAGTCACAATTATACTTACAGTTCCGGGCCTGGTGAAGTCTATGCTGTGTGCGACGCTTTGCTTCATCTGATTGCTAAAGAGACGCATGCAGACGCTCTGCAGGTCTTCCGGGGTGATCTGAGATAAGCAAGAAACCCCCCAAAAGGAAAGTTAGAACTCGTTTGCCTTTAAAAACACAACTGGAAGGATAAACAGGTTTTGTGGGGTTGTCGAGAAGGCCGACCACAAATCTTGCCACTGATGGGGGAGGAAAATAGCAGAAGTGCTCAGGGCACACCAGTAAAGGAGCTTCGAAATACAGGTAGTCCTCGACTTACGACTGCAATGGAGCCCAAAATTTCTGTCACTAAGCGAGACATTCGTTAAGTGAGTTCTGCCCCATTTTACGACCCTTCTTGTTAAGCGAAATCACCTTTTGCGACCTCCTGACAAAGCAAAGTCAACGGGGAAGCCAGGTTCACTTAACAACCGGGTCACTGATTTATCAACTCCGGTGATTCACTTAACAAATGTGGCAAGAAAAGTCGTAAAATAGGGCAAAACTCACGTAGCAACATCAATTTTGGGCTCAATTGCGGTCGCAAGTTGAGGTTGCAAGTTGTATTCTATTTTCAAACCTCTCTGAACTTGGAGAGAGCCATCCTGACACTCAACGCAACAGTGACACCTCCTGGTGAGAACTGGGGGAACAGCTTAAATGGTTCCTCGCCCAAAGTGGGGATTTTCAGGCCGAATAAAGAGGGAAATGGGAACAATGGGTTACACTGACTTAGTTTGTTTTTATTTATTAGATGTATATGCTACCCATCTCATTATCAAGCAGACTTGCAATGTCAGAAATACAGGTAGTCCTTGACTTACGGCCACAATTGAGCCCAAAATTTACATTGCTAAGGGAGACATTTATTAAGTGAGTTTTGCCCCATTTTACGACTTCTTGCCGCACTTGTTAAGTGAATCACTGCAGATGTTAAGTTAGTAGCACGGTTGTTAAGTGAATCGGCTTCCCCGTTGACTTTGCTTGTCAGACGGTCGCAAAGGGGGATCACGTGACCCCGGGACACTGCGACCGTCATAAATGAGTTCCCAAATATCTGAATTTTGATCACATGACCATGGGGATGCTGCAACCGTCATAAGTGTGAAAAATGGTCATGTCACTTTGTTCAGTGCCTTTGTCACTTTGAACGGTCACTAAACGAACTGTTGTAAATCGAGGCCCACCTATATCAGCATAAAATGATTAGAAGGTTAAAAACATTAAGACATTAGGCATTAAAAGGTAAAAAAACATTAACATTTAGAAAATTACGAGAATGTGGTTACTAAGATAGATGATAGATAGATAGATAGATAGATAGATAGATAGATAGATAGATAGATAGATAGATAGATAGATAGATAGATAGATAGATGATGGATAGATAGATACTTAGACAGACAGACAGACAGACAGACAGACAGACAGACAGAGGATAGAACAGAACAGAACAGAACAGAATAACAGAGTTGGAAAGGACCTTGGAGGTGTTCTATAGTCCAACCCCCTGCTCAGGCAGGAAAACCTATCCTATTTCAGACAAATGGTCCTCCAATCTCCTCTT
>QLTV01000204.1:211669-221949 GCA_003457575.1 Thermophis baileyi | reverse complement strand
ATAGAATAGAATAGAATAGAATAGAATAGAATAGAATAGAATAGAATAGAATAGAATAGAATAGAATAGAATAGAATAGAATTCTTTATTGGTCAAGTGTGATTGGACACACAAGGAATTTGTCTTTGGTGCCTATGCTCTCAGTGTACATAAAAAGACAAGATACATTCGTCAAGAATCATAAGGTACAACACTTAGTGACAAATAAGCAATCAGTTCTGCAAGGAATCACTCTTTAAACTCAACATCTGATATTCAGCCTCCATGTGTGCTATTAGGTTGAGGTTGAGACTCTGGAAAGAGTGCAGAGAAGAGCAACAAAGAGGATTAGGGACTGGAAGATAAAACATACGGTATGAAGAATGGTTGCTGGAACTGGGTTTGGCTAGTCTAGTGAAGAGAAGGACCAGGGGTGACATGACAGCAGTGTTCTGATATCTGAGGGGCTGCCACAAAGAAGAGGGGGTCCACCTGTTCTCCAAAGCACCCAAAGGCACAAGCAGAAGCAACGCATGGAAACTCATCAAGGGGAAAAACAACCTGGAACTAAGGAGGAATTTCCTGACAGTGAGGACAATTAGCCAAACAATTAATCAGTGGAGCCACTTGCCTCCAGAAGTTATGAATGCTCCAACACTGGAAGTTTTTAAGAAGAGACTAGACAACCATTTGACTGACATGGTATAGGGTTTCCTGCCTGAGCAGGGGGTTGGACTAGAAGACCTCCAAGGTCCCTTCCACCTCTGTTATTCTATTCTACATTGTAGGAATGTATGTATGTATGTATGTATGTATGTATATATGTATGTATGTATCCATCCATCCATCCATCCATCCATCCATCCATCCATCCATCCATCCATCCATCCAATCTATATCTCGGTTGCTTCTATCTATCTATCTAGACAGATAGTCTAGACAGATAGATGAGATAGAGATAGAGATAGAGATAGATAGAGGGAGGGAGGGGCAGGCAGGCAGGCAGGCGGGCGGGCAAGCAGACAGATAGAGTAACTTTATTGTCACTTTGAATGTACACTAATCGGCATACATTAAAACGAAATTTCGTTGCATACAGCTCTCAAAGGGTCACCACCTCCAATATCTATGGAGGAATTTCCTGACAATGAGAACAATTAACCAGTGGAACAGCTTCCCTCCTGAAGTTGTGGGTGCTCCATCACTGGAGGTTTTCAAGAAGAGATTGGATATAACCATTTTTCTGAAATGGTATAGGCAGGGCTTCCCGCCTGAGAAGGTGGTTGGACTGGAAGGCCTCCAAGTTCCCTTCCAACTCTGTTATTCTTGTAAATACTTGCAATTTTGGACAAAGGCAACCAGCCAAGCCCACTTTAATGTTTACCCAGCAGTTTTAATTGAGTGGGGACTGGAACCAAAAAGAGAGACAGCCACCCAGCAAGGTTTGCCTTCTGTGAGATAACATCAATTCTCACCTCTTCCATCAAGCAGGCAGCCTGCAGGTGAGTTTCTGGCAGCAGGAAAACAGATTTGCGCAGCCAACTGAGCTATCTGGGTATCCGATTACTAAAGCAGCCTGCCACAACTTTGGAAGTGGGCAGCGTGCCAGTCCACCCCATTAAAAGCTTTTGTTTCTTCCCTTCAATGTAATCTTGAATGGTGAGAAAAATCACACCTTCCCACGACCCACCAGCGGACGAGAAAAAAATTGCCATTTGGTTTGGAACAGACCCAGTTCCCCTGCGGTCTAAACGTCCCACTGGCAGCAAATAATATCAGAAGAAAGATACTCAAACCCTGTTTGGCTTTTGCAGAAAGAGAAACAAGATACCGCCAGTCCTTGACTTACGACCATAATTGAGCTCAACATTTCTGTTGCTAAGCGAGACAGTTGTTAAGCGAGTCTTGCCCCATTTTACGACCTCTGTGGCCATCATTGGTGAATCACAGCAATTGTTAAGAGTTAGTAACACGGTTATTAAGTGAATCTGGCTTCCCATTTGGCTTGTCAGCAGGTATTGTATTTTATTCCAGTTTCATTTTAAATTGTTTTTATGGGATTTTATTAATAATTTGTACTTGGAATTCTATATTTTGATCAATAAAGTAAACTAGCTAACTAATAAAAGCTTGTCAGGTGGTCCCAAAATGGAATCACGTGACCCCGGGACACTGCAACCGTCATAAATACATGCCAGTTGCCAATCGCATGTGAGAAGGTCGCAAAAGATAATCACACGACCCTGGGACACTGTAACCGTCATAAATATGAGTCAGTTGCCAAACATCTGAATTTTTGATCACATGTCCATGTGATGCTGCAACAGTTGTGTGAAAAACTCGTCACTTTTTCCAGTGCCGTTGTAACTTTGAACGGTCACTAAATGAACGGTTATAAGTCAAGGACTACCAGTACCAGTGCATTTGGGATCCACTCCAGTTCCAGGCAGCCTTTTTTCAGAATTAAGTTCCACTGCCTTCAATGAGGTTTACTCCCTGGTAAAACAATCTGAGGAATGCACCCCTAGGACAGGGGTCGGCAACCTTAAACACTCAAAGAGCCACAAAGGTCCTAACCGGAAGCCCCACCCCCACCCCCCCATTCAATTCTGGAGCTGACCGGAAGTCCGGTTCCCCCCCACCATAGAGTCTCCTCCTAGCACGGCGTCCTTTTTCCTCTACCAGTCCTAACCGAAAGCCCTATCAATTGTGGAGCTGACCGGAAAACCCGCCCCTTGCCATAGAGTCTCCTCCTGGCACGCCCTGTTTCCACCCTCCCCCAACCGGAAGCTCCTCTCAAAATTGTGGTGCCGACCAGCTACAGGGAGCCGCAGCAGAGGGATGAAGGAGCCACATGCGGCTCCAGAGCCGCAGGTTGCTGACCCCTGCCCTAGGCCATAGTGCTGAGGTGGTAAAGCCACAATCAGCTTTCCTGCAAACTGACGTTACCCCCCCCCTTCAGATAAATTGGGAGCAATCCCAGAATTACCAGTTAGCATGAGGGGTGAGATCACAATACTGGTAGTCCTTGACTTACGACCATAATTGGAACTAAAACTTCCATTGCTAGGCGACTGTTAAATGAGCCGCATTTCAATCAGAAGAAGAATGCTGGAAGGGACCTTGGAGGTCTTCTAGTCCAACCCCCTGCTCAAGCAGGAGACCCTATACCATTTCAGACAAGTTAAGTGGCTGTCTAGTCTTTTCTTAAAAACCTCCAGTGATGGAGCAGCCACAACCTCTAGTGGCAAGCTGTTCCACTGGTTAATTATCCTCACTGTTAGGAAGTTTCTCCTCAATTCCAGGTTGCTTCTCTCCTTGATTAGTTTCCATCCGTTGCTTCTTGTCCTGCTCTTCAGGGGCTTTGGAAAATAAGTTGACCCCTTCTTCTTTGGGGCAGCCCCTCAAATACTGGAATACTACAAAAGGTTGCATTTGATTTTACAACCTCGGTGCCCTGGTTGTTAAGCAAATCACGGCAGTCGTTAAGTGAATCTGCTTTCCTCCCCCCCCCCCAACTTTGCTTGCCAGAAGCTGGCTAGGAAGGCCATAAATGGTGATCACATGACCCTGGGACAGAGTACAACGGATGTAAATACATGTCAGTTGCCAAGCATTTGAATTCTGATCATGTGGCTCGGGGGGGGGATGCTGCGACAGTCGTAAGTGCGAGGACCGGTCCTAAGTCACTTTTTTCAGTGCTGTTGTAACTTCAAATGGTCCCTAAACAAACAGTTGTTAAGTCAAGAACCATTTGTATACCTGAAGCCACTGAACTAGGAAAGCTGATCTGGAAAATTAGGAACAAGCATTCATGAATTTTAGGGTTCCCCCCCATCTCCCGCCATATAAAAGGAAAACAAAGATCAACATTTCCCCTCTTGAGAGCAAACTACAGGTAGTCCTCGACTTACGACCACAATGGGGCCCAAAATTTCTGTTGTTAAGTGAGACATTTGTTAAGCCAGTTTTGGCCCATTTTCCGACCTTTCTTGCCACGGTTCTTAAGTGAATCACTGCAGTTGATAAGTTAGTAACCCGGCTTCCCCCGTTGATAAGTGAATCCGGCTTCCCCCGTTGACTTTGCTCATCAGAAGGTCGCAAAAGGGGACCGCGTGACCCGGGGACGCTGCAACCGTCATAAATATGAGTCAGTTGCCAAGCGCCCGAATTTTGATCACATGACCACTACTGCAAAGGTTGTAACTGTGAAAAACGGTCATAAGTCACTTTTTTCAGTGCTACGTGTACCTTTTTTTTTTTTTAAAAAATTAATACCCCAATGAACCAAACAATGGCTGGATCAAGACATATCGTATCAAACATGCCAGCAGGCAGCATTAAAATGAAAATATAGTTCAACATCTCGAGTTTGCAAGCGAGCAGCGGTTGGAAGAAATTAAGAGACCGGACGTGAATTGTGAACAGTGATATGCTGCGGAACAGAAAACAGACGTTTCTCATTTCCTACTTTGCAGAGAGGCACACGGAGGATTGTGTACCCAAGGGGGCTGTAGAGAGGAAGACGAAGCGAGTCCAGCTTCTGGGCTAGGCCCTGATGGAACGGTGCTCAAATCAAATCAAACTTTCATTAAGGCCTTTGGGCCAGAGAAATGGAAAGAAGCATTGCAATTAAAAACACACACACACACACAAAGACCCACATGCTAGAATGGAGGCACAAGGCAATAAAAGAAAAAAACAAGAAAGTCCAGTTGCCTCTTGCAAAAAAAGCACCTTTGGGACAACCAGGACCTGGATGACTGAGAATCTCTACGGACTTTAAGGCAATAAAAGCCTTTTTCAAGCATCTAATTTTAGAGGAGGAGGGGTTTCGGATGTCATTTCTTGGGAAAAGGAGCTGTTATGGTTGGTCCTTGACATACAACCAGTGGTGAAATCTACAAATTTTCCCTACCGGTTCTGTGGGCGTGGCTTATTTTGTGGGCGTGGCTTGGAGGTCAGGTGGGCGTGGCTTCAGGTAGGCATGGCTTGGTGGTCATGTGACTCGGTGGGTGCGGCCAATTTAGCAGTCCATTTTGCCAGGGAGCAGCGGGTTGGACTAGATGCCCTCTGAGGTCCCTTCCAAGTCTGTGATTTCTGTCAGGGTCTCCTGTTCTTTCTTTCTTTCTTTCTTTCTTTCTTTCTTTCTTTCTTTCTTTCCCTTTCTTCTTTCTTTCCTTTCTTTTTTCTTTCTTTCCTTCCTTCTTTTTCTTTCCTTTCTTTCTTCCTTCCCCCCCCTCTCTCCCTTCCTTCCCTTTCCTTTCCTTTCGTTTCCTTTCCTTTCTTTCTCTCTTTCTTTGTCTCTTTCTCTCTTTCTTTCTTATCTCTCTCTCCCTTCCTTCTTTCCTCTTTCTTTCTTTCTTTCTTTCTCTTTCTTTCTTGTCTCTCTCTCTTCCTTCCTCTTTCGTGCTTTCTTTCTTTCTTTCTCTTTTTCTTTCTTTCTCTTTTTTCTTGTCTCTGTCTCTGTCTCTGTCTCTGTCTCTGTCTCTCTCTCTCTCTCTCCCTTTCCAAGAGGAACCATTTATTTGCCCACGGCCGAAGGCCAGCGCTTGTGGAGTGAGGCCTTCGTGCAACACGCCTCCCTTGGGTTACATCGCAGCTGGGCTCCTGTCACCGCCGGGGATCGCGCTGAAAAGACTCTTCCCCAGGCCGCAGTTGCTCAGCAACGCAGCGCCGCGTCTGCCTCGCGCATTGTGCATGTCGCCTTTTTCCAGGGCCGCCCTGATAGCGTTACCGGCCGGGCCACCGAAAGAGCCTCACTTCAGCCGACCACTTCCACTGAACAGGGTGCTGGCTTTTCCTCCTTGCTTCGCCCGTCGCACACTTAAAAAACGAGCCCTTCTGCCCGGATGCTTCTGTCCACTTTCCCACATCCCACCTATTCTCAATCTGCCCGGACTTTTCCCCGCGCTCTCTTCCCCGTTCCACGCTCAGTTCGTTTCCCTTCCACGCAACCACGGCGGTGGTGCTCCGGGAGGCCAGGCGGACGTCTGCAGCCAGGCGGGAAGGGAGGGCGGTGAGAGCGGCGGGTTGTTCCAGGAGGGGCCTGGCGTTTCCCTCAGCTGCAAACACTGAGATTTGAGGTCTACAAATCGTGTTAAAGGGCAAGCTATTGATGGTTGCGTGGAAGGAAAACGAACTGAGCGTGGGATGGAGAGAGCGCGGGGAAAAGTCTAGGCGGATTGAGAAGGAGCAATAGAACTTGCACAGGACTCCCTGTCGCCTGTCACGTTTACTTAGGGGGAGGGTTCGAATCCCGGAGCGACGGGGAAACGAGCACCTTTTAGCTGGTTGCCAACGCCTCAGGGTTGGGGTGCGTGCTAGCTCCTCACCTGAACCCCCCGAGCCTCCATCGGCACTGCACACGGAGCTGAAGACTTCATAGGCGGACTGCGGCGGGATGATGCCGTTGGCCGCAGCCAGGGCCAGCCCCACACTCTCTCCATCCCACGCTCAGTTCGTTTTCTTTCCATGCAACCATCAATAGCTCACCCTTTAACACGATTTGTAGACCTCAAATCTCAGCGTTTGCAGCTGAGGGAAACGCCAGGCTCTTCCTGGAACAACCTGCCGCTCTCGCCGCCCTGCCTCCCCGCCTGGCTGCAGACGTCCGCCTGGCCTCTTGGAGCGCAGCCGTTCACTTTCTTCCTTCTCCCGCCGGGAAACGAAAGTGAACGGCACCGCCATGGTGGTGTTCCGGGAGGGGAGGCGTGCGCATGGCGCCTGCCCTACCGGAGCACCACTGTGGTGGCGCCGTTCGCTTTCGTTTCGCGGCTGTGTCTCCACCAAGGGCCCCCCGCCCACTCACTGGCCGGGCTGGATGCCGACCTCGGAAGGCAAGCGGGCGTGGGTGACCGCCGGGAAGGCTGCGTGGAAGGCAGGAAAGCATGTCGGGGCAGCGGGGAAGGGAGTAGGCTGCTAGCTCCCTTCCCCGCCGCCCCGACATGCTTTCCTGCCTTCCACGTGGCCTTCCGCTTGCCTGCCTTCGCAAGCTGGCCACGGGGAAACCGGGAAGGCCGCGTGGAAGGCAGGAAAGCATGTCGGGGCTGTGGGCCGCGGGGAATGAAGTAGCGAAGGCAGGCTGGGATGGTGGGGGGTGGAGCAGGGGCAGCTAGGTAGGCCGTGACTTTGCAGGCTTACCTGGCAGGCAGATCGGGGCGCAGCGCTTCAGGCAGGCAAGCTGCAGAGCGGAGACTGGCGGGGCAGGGCGAGTGAGCGGTGAGCGGCGGACCAGTTTGGGGGCGTGGCCAGCCAGCTGTCACTACTGGCTCGGCGAACCACCGGCAGCAGCCGCTACCGGTATGCCCGATCCGGTCCGAACCGGGAGCATTTCACCCCTGCATACAACCATCTGTTGAATGACCATTCAATGTTACAGCGGCACTGGAAAAAGGGACTTACGACCGGTTTTCACACTTATGACTGTGGTAGCATCCCCACAGTCACGTGATCAAAATTCAGACACTTGGCAACTGACCCATATTTACGATGGTTGCAGTGTCCTGGGGGGGTCACGTGATCCCCTTTTGCGACCTTCCGACAAACAAAGTCCGTGGGGAAGCCAGATTCACTTAACAACCGTGTGACTAGTTTAACAACTGCAGGGATTCACTTAACCACGGTGGCAAGAAAGGTCGTAAAACGGAGTGAAACTCACTTAACGACTGTCGTGCTTAGCAACGGAAATTTTGGGTCATCAGTCAAGGACCACCGATAATTTCAGGATAATACAGGTAGTCCTCGACTTACGACCCCCATTGAGCCCAACGTTGCGAGACATTTATTACGTGAATTTGCTCCTTTTTACGATCTTTCTTGCCGCCATTGGAAGTGAATTCCTGCAGTCATTAAGTTAATCACACAGCACTGAAGTGCTTATCAGGAGGTCGCAGAAGGTGATCACACGAGGCCGGGACACTGGAACCGTCATAAACCGATTCGCAGCCGCTCATTTCAACAAAAAAAATTTAGGACAGGTGATTTAGAGAAGAAAATTTGGAGTGGTGCGGTGGCCTAGAGGTGGAGCTCTCGCCTCACAATCAGGAGGCTGTGAGTTCGATCCTAGGTAGAGGCAGATATTTCTCTCTCTCTGGGCACACTGAGAATATATCTGCTGAACGAAACTCCGCACTGGCGACAGGAAGGGCATCCGGCCATTAAAAAACACTCTGCTAGCTCCATTCAGTTGCCCAGACTCCACCCTGCAAGGGATTATGGGGTCGTTAAATGAAGATGAAGATTTAGAGATGAAAATTTACGGGCTTCCCCACGGCGTGCTTCAGCAGGAAGATGGCGAAGTGGATGTGAAGGTAGAACTCCAGCTTCTGAGCCATGGCTTCTTGCTCTCGGACGGAGGAAGGGATGCGCTCTTCCCACAGTTCAAAGAAGACGTCCTGGTCTCCATCACTAAAGGACATCAGCAGATCCTTCCGGAGAGAGAGAGAGAGAGAGAAGAAAGGTTAGTTCTTTGAGAAATTATTTAAGACGGTGGAAAATAAGTGGAAATTTGTCTTATTTTGCATGTACCAATACCCACTTTGGGTTTTGGCCAGGAACCAGGAGACGGTGAGTTCTAGTCCTGTATGAAGTCAGCTGGTGATTTTTGGACCAATCACAGGGGATAGTGAATTCTAGTCCCGCCTTAGGCACGAAAGCTGATTTGGGTACATTGGGCCAATCACCAGGAGACTGTGAGTTCTACTCCCACCTCAGGTGTGAAAGACAGCTGGGTGACTGGGCCAATCACCAGGAAATTGGGAGTTCTAGTCCCACCTTAGGCATGGAAGGCTGGCTAGGTGACTTTGGTTCAATCACCAGGAGATTGGGAGTTCTAGACCCACTTTAGGCATAAAAGCCGTCTGGGTGATTTTGGTCCAATCACCAGGAAATTGGAAATTCTAGTCCCACCTTAGGCATGAAAGCCAGCTGGGTGACTGGGTCAATCACCAGGTAATTTGGAGTTCTAGTCCCACCTTAAGCATGGAAGTCTGGCTGGGTGACTTTGGTCCAATCACTCTCTGTCAGCCCAACTCATCCCACAAGGTTTTTGTGGTGAGGAAAATAGGAGGAGGAAGCAGTTGAGTTATTTATAAACAGTAATAAAGCTAAGATACAATTGAAATAAATAAACAAACCCTGCTCATTGAAGTCAACAGTGATTAAGATCAGAACAGAGGTTATACAGCATTCTTGTTCCCAAAAATCAGCTGGACTTCTTGAAAAATCCAGAAGCAGAGTACAACAGTAGTCCTCAACTTACAACAGTTCATTGAGTGACCGTTCAAAGTTACAACAGACTGAAAAAAAGTGACTCATGGCCATTTCTCACAACTGTTGCAGCATCCCGTGATCAAAATTTAGATGCTTGGCAACTGACTCATATTTATGACAGCTGCAGTGTCACGTAATCCCCAGAATATGACATATTCTGTTTGTAGGCTAAAAGGATGCTTCAGAGACACTATGCCTAGAATAGGGAGGGTTCAATTTAGCCACAAGGCTAATTAGTGACTTCATCAATCAATAGATCCAAATAAAGAACTGACAATAAAGGTGAAGACAGACAAACATCAAGCGTACCCTGTAGAAAATGAATGCAAAGAGCCTCCAGATTTAAACTGGGATGCTAATCTGTTAATCAAATAACATTTGTAGAGACATCTTCTGCACCATTTTCATGAGTTATCACAAATGTTGTTCTTTAACTGAAGATGCTAAAAAAAAAAAAAAAATTCTCCCACAGCAAATAACTTAGGAATACATAAACGCCTTGTAAAAATGTTAACTGCTGCAGCCTCTAGGTGTCAGTTTTAAACGATAAAACCCCAACACAGGCATGGTATAGGGTCTCCCGCTTGAGCAGGGGGTTGGACTAGAAGACCTCCAAGGTCCCTTCCAACTCTGATGATGATGGTGATGGTGACACACCCACACCCATATTTATTTATTTATTTATTTATTTATTTATTTATTTATTAAATTTGTATGCCGCCCAACTCCCAAGGGACCCATAAAGGAAGCATTACCTGAATGATTAGGGCCTTGGAGTCTTTAGCAGAATTGCTTCTAGTTTTGGGGAGCGGTTTCCCTTTTATTTTACATTCTTTGGTAAATGTTTTCACCGTGTCTTCAAATTCCGCAAAATCCAAATACTGCAAAGGCAAGAAGGCAAAGGAGAATCTGTAACACGTTCCCCATTAAAGACCATCGGCAAAGAAATATTACAGAAAACGTCTATGGAGATTCAGTCCTCCAGGTCCTGGTTGTCCCAAAGGTGCTTTTTCAAGAGGCCACTGGAC
>QLTV01000204.1:188084-203380 GCA_003457575.1 Thermophis baileyi | reverse complement strand
GTGGGGGGGGAGAATTGTGAGGTCCTTGATGCTCTCTGGCTTGGTGGCTTTCTTGCAGACATTTCATGACCTAACTGGGTAACGTCATCCGTGCTACAAGGGAAGAGGAGGAGGACTTGTGAGATATGTGGTGCTCTGTGAGCTTGGTTGCTGTCTTGCAGACATTTCATGACCAGAAGAGAAGAGAAGAGAAGAGAAAGAAGAGAAGAGAAGAGAAGAGAAGAGAAGAGAAGAGAAGAGAAGAGAAGAGAAGAGAAGAGAAGAGAAGAGAAGAGAATTGTATTATTGTATTGTATTCTTTTCTTTTTTCTATTCATAAAGCATAATTAAGTAAACTACAGTTTCATGCAAACACACGTGATGGCACCCTGCAAAAGTACAGCCCATCTAAACTCATCCAGAATATTCTGAGAAAAGAAGGAAGATCAAGAGGGGTTCTTAAATAACTTGCAAATGCTAATTATTCCTTATGTGAAATAGTAATTTATAAAAACTAGTGGTACAGAAAGAGTAATTTAAAAGTAATTTTTAAAAAAATAATAGCTTAACTCTTGGAGAGGGTTGATTTTTAATTTTTTTGTGTACTATTTTTGTGCCAAGAAACTATTTCCCCCCCCTGAACTCTTAACTGGGTCTGGATTCTAATCCCCAAAGCCTTTCATTTTAAACTCCAAGCTCTGCAAAACGACAGGTAGTCCTCGACTTACAACAGTTTACTTAGTGACCGTTCAAAGTTACAACAGCACTGAAAAAAGGGACTTATGACCATTTTTCACACTTATGACCTTTGCAGCATCCCCATAATCACGTGTTCAAAATTCAGACGCTTGGCAAATGACTCCTATTTATGACGGTTGCAGTGTCCCCGGGGTCACGTGATCCCCTTTTGCAACCTTCTGACAAGCGGAGTCAGCAGGGAAGCCAGATTCACTTAACAACCATTACAAATTTAACAACGGCAGTGATTCACTTAACAACTGCGGCAAAAACGGTCCAAAAATGGGGCAAAACTCACTTAACAAATGACTCACTTAACAACAGAAACGTTGGGCTCAATTGTGGTCGTAAGTCGAGGACTACCTGTACTGATGTTTGGCCTTGGAACAGGCAGACGCTCAACAGGTAAAGCTTTCCCAGGCAGAGATGCTGGGTAGCCATTTGGCCTTCTTGGCTGGCCAAGAATACGTCATTAGGCAATTACCCTGAGCATGTGCAGAGTGCCACTCAAAGTCAATATCAGAATACAGCGGCCCTTCAGTTGCATGGGACTACAACCTCCATGTTCCCCCGCCACGACGGCTGAAGGTCCCGGGATTTGGCGCTGTGGGGATTAGCACAGCTCTCCCCACCCCACACTCGGTATTGGACTCCAAAGGCGAGCAGTCCAACCCCCTCTCGCACCGGCTGTGGAGCATGGGTGTTGTAGTCCGGCACAACGTTGGAAGGGCCGGAGTAGGGCGTCGGAGAGGCGGCTTCCAATCGCCCACTCCCGACGGGCCGGGAGTTCCTTCCACGGGTCCTCCCGGCGGCGGGGGGCATCGCCGGTCTCCCCTCCCGCCTTACCTGCCGCAACGGATATCGCCGAGCAGGCCGCGGCCTCCCTCGCTCTCGTCGCCTAGCAACGGCGACTGGGCCGCTTTTTCCAGGCAGCGTCGTGGCTTTACTCGCGGCCAATGGGCGACGAGGCGTCTGGTCATGTGACTCTGCGAGATCCGGGATGGGGAAAAAAAACTGCGAGGCGTCTGGTCATGTGACTCTGCGAGGTCCGGGATGGGGAAAAAAAAACTGCGTCTCCTAGCAACGGCGATTCTCGAAGGGTGGCAGGTGTGGAGCGTTCCGCTTAGCCTCTCCAACCGGGCGCCCTTCAGATATCCTGAGTGCCTTCCATTATCCCCTGTGGATGGGATTCCTGGCGCCCCATTTCGGGAAGGGGAAACTGGGACCCACAATACACTGAGCCTGTACAAAGCAAAGGGTTCCTACAAACTGCCCCTCAACCTTGGCCACTTTAAGAGGGGTGGACTTCAACTCTAAAATAAATAAATAAATAAAACGTCCAGAATTCCCCAGCCAGCATGGGAGGCTAGAGAATTCTGGGAGATAACATCTGAATTTGGATCATGTGACTGGGGATGCTTCAACAGTCATAAGTTTGAGGACCAGACATAAGTCACTTTTTTCAGTGCCATTGCAACTTCAGTCAACACTAAACAAATGGTCATAAGTCGAGGATTATTCGTATCACGTTTCTCCCCATTTATATTTTCTTCCAAACCAGAAATCTTTAAGCTTGGCAAGTTTAATATTTGTGGACTTCAGCTCCCAGAATTCCCCAGCCAGCCATGCTGGCTGGGGAATTCTGGGAGTTGAAGTCCACCCCTCTTAAAGTGGCCAAGGTTGAGAAAATGGAGCTACAATAGATGGACAGTTGCAGAGAAACGATTCTAAGAGCTAAAGACGAGATTCGGGGATCATTTAGTTAATATTTGCAAGTAAAAATAACTTATTTCCACATTTTAAAAAAAATAACACACAACCAAGGAGAGGACTAGTTTGGGTCCCGTTTGCATGTAAACACATCAACAACCCAGTTTTTAAAGTCACATCAAATCTCGAGCTCCAGCAAGAACAATGGGATATCAATTTAATATTTTATGTTGTCTACCTTTGTCTTCGTGACATTTATAAGCCACCAAAGTTGCTTGACAATGAGATGGGCGGCATCTAAATTTAATAATAAATAAATGAAAATGATAAAAACAAATTAACAAAACATCTGGCTGACTAGGTGGCCTACCATAAATTGAACAAAACAATGTTTTGAAACAATGGATGAAAACTAATCAAGTAATCAAGGAAACTAATCAAGGAGAGAAGCAACCTGGAATTAATGAGAAACTTCCTCAATTAACCAGTGGAACAGCTTGCCACCAGAAGTTGTGGATGCTCCAACACTGGACGTTTTTAAGAAAAGACTGAACAGCCACCTGTCTGAAATGGCATAAGGTCTCCTGCTTGAACAGGGGGTTGGACTAGAAGACCTCCAAAGTCCCTTCCAGCCCTGTTCTGATTGAAATAAGTAACTTTACCAACAGCAGTGCAAGATTTGATGAAACTGTTGGCACAGCTCCCTTTCATCTATTTTAATTGAAGTATTATTTCACACAGGGGTCTCCAAACTTGGCAACTTTTAAGGTTTGCCGACTTTAGCTCCCAGAATTCCCCAGCCAGCCATGTTGAATTCTGGGAGTTGAAGTCCACAAGTCTTAAAAATGGCCAAGTTTAGAGACTTCTGATTTATCATAGAGCAATGGCTTTTTGGGGGATGATGCTTTGCATCTGTTGGGGTGGTTATCCATTGGTTGAACTGCTTTGTTAGGCAGGGATGACAGCAATAGATGGAGGCCAGATCATCTGCCTTCCTGCCCAAGAATGCCCATTTATTAAGGTGATGGACAAGCCCCTGGTATGAAGTCACTTAGGAATGCTTTTAGTGCAGGGATGTGATTGATCAGATGAAAGTTGTAGCATCCCTTGTAGGGTCTGGTTGAACTGTTGTTACTATGACTCCTGAAATATATGCATTATGGATTGTGTTGCTATTTATTACTGGTTTAGTGTGATGCAGGCTCCCAGGATTGGTCCATGGCAATATACATTTCCAAAATTGTATAAAAGGGGGTCCACTCCGAGCAAGGGTGTGCCCCTTTGGGACTTGCTTCTGGGTATTATTTCTATTTTATTTTATATTTATTTGTAAATAAAAAGTCTTGTTCGTATGCACCTATTTTGGCGAGGTTCATCGGTCTTGCAAGGCAGGTCAAAAGATCTGACCTTTCTGGGAAAAAGAAAAATGTGTCTCAAAATATATACAAATCTGAATGAAAATGTTTAAAAACACCCTTTAAAAAAAAAAAAGAAAGGGAACTTTTGAGAGATTTGTTAAAGTAGGAAACTTGGAGAAGCCAAAATCGGCAGACTGGTCCCATCTTCGTCAGTGCAATTCTTCTTTTTCGCTAATCCTCATTTGAGACCCTTGGAACTTCCGACTTGCGAATAGAGAGGATTTTTCAAATATTTCTGGAGTGATTTAAGAAGCCTGATTCAATATGATTTTTCTCCTCTTGGCTAATCCACAAAGAACAGAACGTGTTTAAGTGTGTGAGTGTGCACTCTGCCAATCCAGGAAGATTCAAAGCGGATGCCGCCCTCGGACACGCACCAACCCTGTTTATTCCAGAAACAGCTGGTTTTTCTTCCAGACTCTACCATCTACGCAATCGTTTGGCTTTCTGGATGTTCTTGACCCCAAAAATGTTGCTCTGGACAGTGTTGGTGGAAGCTTTAAAAAGAAGCAAGCTCTCTGCAATCAACTTGTGCTTGGACGGCGGGGGGGGGGGGGGCTAGGCTAGATGACCTGCAAGATCCCTTCCAACTCTGTTAATCTGTATCTGTATCTAACTGAAGACCAATGTTCTCATCGTAAACTGCCCAGAGTCTCTTAGGAAAGACGGACAGTATATAAATCCGATCAATCAATTAAATTCCAACAAAAGAAAACAACTTTCCTTCTTGCTCCACATAAAGACAGAGCTGTTTGGCTAAGGTAGACCGGTAGTCCTCGACCTACGACCACAATTGAGCCCAACATTTCTGGTGCTAAGCGAGACAGTTAGGTGAGTTTTGCCCCATTTTATGACCTTTCTTGCAGAATTGTTAAGTGAACGGCTGCAGTTGTTAAATTAATAATATGGTTGTTAAGTGAATCTGGCTTCCCCATTGACTTTATACTTTGTCAGAAAGTCGCAAAAGGGGATCGCATGACCCCGGGACACAGCAACGGCAATAAATATAAGTCAGCTGACAAGTGTCTTGAATTTTGATCAGGCAACCACGGGGATGCTGCAATGATTGTAGCAATAAAGACTTATATGCCGCTTCACTGTGCTTTATAGCCCTCTCTAAGCGGTTTACAGAGTCAGCCTCTTGCCCCCAACAATCTGGGTCCTCATTTTACCGACCTTGGAAGGACAGAAGGCCGAGTCAACCTTGAGCCGGTCAGGATTGAACTGCTGGCACTGGGCAGAATTAGCCTGCAATGCTGCATCCTAACCAGAACTGTGCCACCACAGAAAGAAGGAAGGGAGGGAGGGAGGGAGGGAGGGAGGGAAGGAAGGAAGGAAGGAAGGAAGGAAGGAAGGAAGGAAGGAAGGAAGGAAGGAAGGAAGGAAGGAAGGAAGGAATGGAAGGAAGGAAAGAATGGAAGGAAGGAAGGAAGGAAGGAAAGAATGGAAGGAAGGAAAGGAAGGAAGGAAAGGAAAGGAAAGGAAAGGAAAGGAAAGGAAAGGAAAGGAAAGGAAAGGAAGGAAGGAAGGAAGAACAATAGCACTTAGACTTATATACCGCTTCACAGTGCTTTACAGCCCTCTCTAAGCAGTTTACAGAGTCAGCATATTGCCCCCAACAATCTGGGTCCTCATTTTACCCACCTCGGAAGGATGTAAGGCTGAGTCAACCTTGAGCCGGTCAGGATCGAACTGCCGAACTCCTGGCAGCCAGAATTAGTCTGCAATACTGCATTCTAACCACTGCGTCATCACATAAGTAAGTGTAACTACCCTGTTTTCCCCAAAATAAGACATCCCCTGATAATAAGCCCAATTGGGCTTTTGAGTGCATGGCAATAAGGCCAAGAGCTTATTTCAAAAAAATATAAGACAGGGTCTTATTTTCGGGGAAACACGTATGGGAATGGTCATGTCATTTTTTTCCAGTGTTGCTGTAACTTCAAATGACACTAAACGGACTGTTTTAAGTCAAGGACTACCAATACTGCCTCTAGCATGGAAGTTCTACTCGGATAGCCTTACCTGCCAGCAAAGAGACCCTCAGCCCCATAACAATGTGGTTGCTTTGGGATGGCTCTCTGCAGGTCCAAAGAAAAGTACAGGTAGTCCTCGACTTGCGACCATAGGTGAGCCCAACATTTCTGTTGCTATGTGAGACATTTGTTAAGTAAGCTTTGCCCCATTTTACGACCTTTCTTTGCTACCCTTGTTAAGTGAATCCCGGCCGTTGTTAAGTTAGGAGCAAGGTTGTTAAATGAATCTGGCTTCCCAATTGACTTTGTTTGTCAGAACGTCGCAAAATGGGATCATACGACCCTAGGACATTGTGCAACCATCATACATATGAATCGGTTGGCAAGTGACTGAATTTTTATCCTGCAACCACGGGGATAGAACAGAATAACAGAGTTGGAAGGGACCTTGGAGGTCTTCTAGTCCAACCCCCTGCCCAGGCAGGAAACCCTACACCACTTCAGACCAATGGTTATCCAATCTCTTCTTAAAAACTTCCAGTGTTGGAGAATTCACAGCTTCTTGTTCCACTGATTAATTGTTCAACTGTCAGGAAATTTCTCCTTAGTTCTAAGTTGCTTCTCTCCTTTATTAGTTTGCATCCATTGCTTCTTGTTCTACCCTCAGGTGCTTTGGAGAATAGTTTGACTCCCTCTTCTTTGTGGCAACCCCTGAGATATTGGAAGACTGCTATCATGTCTCCCCTAGTCCTCCTTTTCATTAAACTAGACATACCCAGTTCCTGCAACCGTTCTTTATATGTTTTAGCCTCCAGTCCCCTAATCCTCTTTGTTGCTCTTCTCTGCACTCTTTCTAGAGTTTCCACATCCTTTTTACATCGTGGTGACCAAAACTGAATGCAGTATTCCAAGTGTGGCCTTACCAAGGCATTATAAAGTGGTATTAGCACTTCACGTGATCTTGATTCTATCCCTCTGTTAATGCAGCCTGGAACTGTGTTGGCTTTTTTGGCAGCTGCTGCAAACGGCTGGCTCATATTTAAATGGTTGTCCACTAGGACTCCAAGATCCCTCTCACAGTTACTACTATTGAGCAAGGTACCACATATACTGTACCTGTGCATTTTGTTTTTCTTGCTTAAGTGTAAGACTCTACTTTTCTCTACGTTGAATTTCATTTTGTTAGTTAGCGCCCAATGTTCAAGTCTGTCAAGATCCTTCTGTATCTTGAGCCTATCTTCTGGAGTGTTGGCTATTCCTGCCAGCTTGGTGTCATCTGCAAATTTGATGAGTTCCCCGTCTATCTCCTCGTCCAAATCATTGATGCTGCAACAAGTGCGAAAAATGGTCATAAATCACTTTTTTTCAGTGCCGTTGTAACTTTGGACGGTCACTAAATGAACTGTTGGAAGTCAAGGACTCCCTGTAACTTCAGAGACCCAACTGCAGTTTTCAGCAAGGTGAAAAAAAAAATTCATCGTGTGCTGAAGGAATCACTGTTCTGGCGGTTCCGTGTGATGTTTCTGGAGCAAAATCCTCGTTGCACCAAGGCGCCCAGTTTTTTTAGCAAATCAAAATCTCTTTTAAATGTATTAAAATGCCGTTATCCCGTGATGTGTCCTCCCTTCTTGGCGTTGATGGAACGTACCAGTGGAGAGAATGATTCTCCCCTCCTCTTCCCCCAATCTGGCAGGACTCGAGGAAGAAGTGAAAAGTCATAAAAGAAGTAAAGATGTTGATGGAGACAAAAACCATAGATTCGGTACAAGGAGTTGGCGGCAGCAACCGCCAAACTGTTAGCGAGATTTACATTTGTTTTGTAAAATGGCAGCATTCGAGCTGAGCAGAGTTGAAATAAAATTAGAGTTTTTAATGGTGCAGCAGCGGGATTCTATTTCCCCCCCCAAATTTGACAGGGGTATAAATCGTTATGATTCCAGGCTGCCACAAGCATTTGGCCTCCTCAGCTGAGAATGATGGGCGTTGTGGTTAAAGCCTTTTTTGCTGGGTTGGACAAATTTGGTTTCATTAAAGCCTCTTCGGGGCCAGGACCAAAGTTTACAACTAAAGATAGACTTATTATTTCAAGGGGTGCAGAGAAATGTTCCTTCGTTCCTTTCTTTGCAACTTGACATAAGATTTTTTTGTTGTTTTCCAAATCCCTTAAGGAGAAGAGGATTTAGGATACACCTACTTGTGGTGGTGGTTGTAAACTTACGCTTAATGGCCCAAGGGATGTGTGCAAATCTCCTAGTATAAATCTGATCTCAAGGATTGGCAGTTTGTGAAAGCCAGCTGGGTGACTTTGGGCCAATCACCAGGAGACGGTAAGTTCTAGTCCTGCCTTAGGCATGAAAGCTGACTGGGTGACTTTGGGCCAATCACCAGGAAACGGTGAGTTCTAGTCCCGCCTTAGGCATGAAAGCCAGCTTGGTGACTTTTGGCCAATCACCAGGAGACGGTGAGTTCTAGTTCCCCCCCAGGCATGAAAGCTGGCTGGGTGACTTTGGGCTAGGCGTCTGTGAATTCTAGTGCCACCTTAGGCATAAAAGCTAGCTGGGTGACTTTGGGCCAATCACCAGGAGACAGTGAGTTCTAGTCCCATTTTAGGAATGAAAGCCAGAGCTGGGTGACTTTGGGCCAGTCACTCACTCTTAGCCCAACCCACCTCACAGGGTTGTTGTTGTGGGGAGAATAGGAGAAGGGAGCATACTTTGTGTTTGCTGCCTTGAATTACAGTACAATAGTCCTGAACTTACAATCACCATTGAGGCTAAAATTTCCCTTGCTAAGCAACGCAGTTGTTCAATGAATTTTACCCCAACAATCCTGCGAGGTGGATTGGGCCAAGAGAGAATCAACTCACAAGTTTTTTCCCCCGTAGTTGTTAAGCAAATCACTGCGGTCGTTAACTAAACCATGTGGTCCTAACAGTGAATCTGGCATCCCCCCATTGACTTTGCTTGTCGGAAGCCAGCCGGGAAGGTTACAAATGGTGAACACATCACTCCGGCACAGCGCAACTTTCATCAACACATGTTGTCAAGCGCCAGAAAACTGACCAAGTGACCTTAGGGATGTTGCAACGGTCGTTAAGCTTGAAAAACGGTCATAAATCCCTTGTCCCAGTGCTCTTGTCACTTCAAACGGTCCCTAAACAAACGGTTGCAAGTCAAGGACTCCCTGCATTTTGTAACAACAACAAAGGTGGGATACAAACAAACAAACAAACAAATAAATAGTAGTTCTGTTGGCACACTGTGCCACGCTTGCTCAGTCCGGTGGGTCAGTTTAGGAATCGTTGTCTGGTGTGTGTAGCCACAACCCGACACCCTTCAATCGGCCGCTCCGATGCGCCGGGTTGACACCAGCCCTTTGCTCCCTCCGGCGCCCGGCCATCCTTCTTGCCCGCCAGGCCTGCGGGCTGCCATTTCCTCTCCTCTCCCCTGCTCACTTCGCAGCCCAGCGGTGCGCCAACCCCTGGCACGGAAAGCAAACCCACAAAAATGTGGCGAGGGGGAACTATTCCTCGCACGCCTCATCGACAACCCAGCGGGTTCCACCTCCGAAGATGACTCAGTCCTCTCTTGCCTTCACTGTGGGTCTATTGTCTGCCCCATTCTCGGCTCTCCCCCCGCCCCCGGCTTCCCTCCAAGTGTTATATTATAGACCCCAGAGATGGAGGCTGTTCGGCGACACGGAGATATGTAAACAGACAATTTTCTGGAGGTGTGCACACACACACACACACACACACACACACACAGCGACAGGCACACCGCAGCTGAGAACGAGCAGGAGAGCACTGAATTCTCCCCACAGGTTGAAAAAAAAAACCTTGCTTCCATATTAAAAAAAAACCTTGTGCATTCTACTACAGGTTGTCTTCGACTTACAACAGTTCATTTAGTGACCGAAATGGTAACGGCACTGAAAAAAGCGACTTATGACCGATTTTCTCAATTAGAACGTTGCAGCACCTCCGTGGTGATCAAAATTCAGAAGCTTGGACGCTAACTCAGATTTACGATGGTTGCAGTGTCCCGGGGGGTCATGTGAACCCCTTTTGTGACCGTCTGACATGAGGGAATGAGGGAAGCCAGATTCACTTAACAACTGTGAACAACGGCAGAGATTTACTTAATTGTGGCAGCAAAGATCGTAAAAGGGAGTGACGTTCACTTAACAACTGTCTTGCTTAGGAACAGAAATTTTGGGCTCAATTGTGGTTGTAAGTCGAGGACTACCTGTAATTAAAATGATATGAACCCCAAAATGGCAGCTGATTAAAAAGCATGTTACAGCTTGCAGGAGCCTGGCACAGTGTTGTGAATATTTATGCGTTAATAAAGTACTGAGGTCCCTCCTAGAATTTCCCCCCCTCCCAAGAAATATGTAAGTTTTCATGCCAACGGATCAACGGACCTCACACCGACTTCGTCTCTTTCTGAAGGAGAAGGGCGTTTCTTGCACCCGTGTCTTTCCCCAAAGACCGTGGCTGAGCATTGGGAAAAACCTGACTTTCACTTGAAATATGCATAATTTGGAATTTATTTAGTCATGTGTATGTAGTGTATATTGGAGGTGTTGACCCTTTGAGAGCTGTATGCAACTAACATTTCATTTTAATGTATGCCGATTGGTGTACATTCACAGTGACAATAAAGTTATTCTATTCTGTTCTGTTCTGAATTCATTCCATTCCATTCTGCATTTTCTCTTCTCTTCCCTTCCATTCTGCATTCTCTTCTCTTCTTTCCCCTTCTCTCCTCTTCTCTCTTCCCTTCCCTTCTATTCTACGAGTTATGGACTCCTTGAACCCAAAACATGAGCAAACTCAACAGCTGGACATCTGTTTTTTGAAGCTGATCTTGGTGGCTGCAATGTGCAATCAGGGCTTTGGTTCTTACTCTGTGTGTTGCATGCAACACAAATGAAAAACAAAAACAAAACAAGCTTCAATCACAATGGTCGCAGCCATCTTGACTTTTTTTGACCCCCCTCCATGGACGCCCCCTGAAGGAGTGAGAGCTTGCTTCCATATTGTTCCTCTGAAAACCCCACTTGGATGCTTCTTGCAAGGAAAATGATTCCTCCCAAAGGGGCTGTATCAGAACGAGGTTCATTTGTGATAGGCCCTGCACACAGCGCCTCTTAAACTCCTCGAATTCCTCAATAATTCACTGCAAAAGTGGACAAGTGGGTAACAGGTAGTCCTCACCTTGCAACCATTTGTTCAGTGACTGTTTGAAGATACAACGCCACTGAAAAAAGTTTTTCACACTTACGACTGATGCTATATGTTGCAGCATCTCCACCCCATATTCATGAGGAAGCTGTATATGCTTGCTGCCTTAAGTTATTTGTAAAAATAATAAAGACAGGATATAACTAACTAACTAAGCAAGGAAACAAGCAAGGAAGCAAACAAGCCAGCAAGCTAATAGCAGAATTAAGAGTTGGAAGGGACCTTGGAGGTCTTCTAGTCCAACCCCCTGCTCAGGAAGGAAACCCTATACCCGTGATGGCGAACCTATGGCACGTGTGCCAGAGGTGGCACGCAGAGCCCTCTGTGGGCCATAACTTCTGGTTTCCAGCGCGCCAGCCAGCTGGTCTTCACGGGCGCCCGGGCACCAGAAAACGGCCTGAAAAAAAGCGCATGCCTGAAACCCGAAGACCAGCTGGCCGGCGCGCGCATGCCAGCTGGTCTTTGGGTTTCCGATGCTCTGGCGCGTGCACATGCATGCTCGTTCCGGTTTGGGCACTCGGTGCCGAAAAGGTTTGCCATCACTGTCCTATACCATTTCAGACAAGTGGCTGTCCAGTCTCTTCTTAAAAACATCCAGTGATGAAGCACCCATAACCTCTGGTGGCAAGTTGTTCCACTGGTTAATTGTTCTAACTGTCAGGAAATTTCTCCTTAGTTCTAGGTTGCTTCTCTCCTGGATTAGTTTCCACCCATTGTTTCTTGTTCTACCCTCAGGTGCTTTGGATCAGGAGTGTCAAACTCGATTTCATTGAGGGCCACATCAGGGTTGTGTTTGACCTCGGGAGGGGGGGAGGGGGGCGTGGCCAGCTCGTCACTTGTGTCGGGGGCGCCTGTGGTGGCCCAACCACTCTGCCAGAGAAAACAGCCTCCCTAGCTCTGTTTTCGGTTGCGACGGCTTCCTGCAACCCTCTGCCAGCGAAAACGGAGCTCGGGAGGGCTGCGGGCTCAGTTTTCGCTGGCAGAGGCACCGCAAGCCGGTCCTTCGGTTTCCAGGGTGGCCCCGCGGGCCAGATTTAAGCACCCCATGGGCCAGATCCGGCTTGCGGGCCTTGAGTTTTACACCCCTGCTTTGGAGAATAAGTTGACCTCCTCTTCTTTGTGGCAGCTCCTTGTGGAAGATGCTATCATGTCTCCCCTGGTCCTTCTCTTCATTAAACTGGACATACCCAATTCCCGCAACCGTTCTTCGTATGTTTTAGCCTCCAGTTCCCTAATCATCTTTGTTGCTCTTCTCTGCACTCTTTCTAGCATCTCAGCTACTTGGACAGATCCTCATTTAAAAAAGGCCCAGGGAGGATTTAATTTCTTCTGCAATTAGCCTGATATCAGAGCTAGTCCAAATCGCTCTGAAGATGCTTCTGGGCTGTACCAACTCACCTCTTACTTCGGGGGCCAAGTGGATCAATTGGGGCGAGTCCCCCAAAGCAGCCAGGGCTCTGCAAGAAAGAAATTAACCCCGATTTTGAGCTCCGGACACCTTTCTCTGCCTGCAAGGGGACTTTACCTGCCTGCCCACCCGCCTGCAAGTATTTATATAACAAGATTTGGAGTCCCAAACAGGCTCCGAGCCTTGGCAAAAAGGAAGCATCAGAGAACAGCTTGCTTTTTTTTAAAAAAAAAATCACTTTGCCAACCATAAACCAGAGAGCTGGAAAAACATTTAGCAAAGGGAAAGGCGGGGGGACGAGAAAAATCCTGCCAGTGCCGCCAAATGACAAGGAAGGCTTGGTCTGAGCATGGAAAGCAAAAGCATGGAAGAAAAGGGGTGCTCAGCCAGAGCCCCTCTAAAGCAGGGGTCTCCAACCTTGGCAACTTTAAGACTTGTGGACTTCAACTGCCAGAATTCTTCAGCCAGCACATGCTGGCAGTGGAATTCTGAGAGTTGAAGTCCACCTAACCAGAAATGATCAAAGTTGGGAAACACTGTCTAGGTGGGAGAAAGGATAACATCAAAAGCTTTGGATGCTCACCCAACCCCATATGCCAAAAAACAGCTTGTCACCTCCGCTTTCCACACCTGTGTAGCTTCTGAACACTGACACACAAGGAGAAGTTGTGACATTACAGGAGATAAGGTGAGAATGATGGCTTTTGCCATACTTGCTCAAAACAATCCCACTGAACACTTAGGTGTGGAGGAGAAGGAATTCCATGACTACCTTATTTAAAAGTTTGCTGTCCCTAGCCAGCTTTGCTGGCTGAGGAATTCTGGGAGTTGAAGTCCACAAATCTTAAGGTTGCCAAGGTTGGAGATCCCTGGTGTAGAAGACCTCTTCCTTCAATTGCATCAACAGCAAGGAGGACAAGATTCAGCAGTCCATCTTGTGAGGGAAAATAATGGGGAGCCCCTTCTAGAACAGTAAAGTTTGGGGGGGGGGCTGAGATGGGTTCAATATTGACATAAATTGCCTGATGTAAGTATAAAGGAAAATTTGTCATCAGCAGGTGCATCTGATGAAAAGGGTAGCTGACATGGACACTGTCGTCCCCTATGTGCCGAAACGTACGTGTGTGTGTGTGTGTGTGTGTGTGTGTGTGTGTGTGTGTGTGGTCCTGAGGCTGTGGGAAAAGAGGAAGTGTATGCTTAAAATACATGGGAAAATAATCATGTTGTAACATTGAGGTTGCAGGAATGAAAAACTGCCCCTGTTGCTATGTCATGTGATTTTGCGGTTTTAAAGGTATATAATGAAAGGTTGAATAATGGGAGGTTGCCAATTGGCCTCAAGCCGTCCCTTTTGACTGCTTGTCTGATTGATCCTCATGGCAATCTGACGTAATTGCCTACAGCAAAGGCTTCGTCTTTAAATTCTAATAAACCTCTGGATCCTAAGTGAGATGCTTTATGGCAGGGGTGTCAAACCCGCGGCCCGTGGGCCGAATGCGTCACGCGCTGGCCACGCCCATTTAACGAAGAGGAAAAGTCATGATACGTCACGTGACGCCGCCGTGACGATGCGAGTTTTGACACCCCTACTTTATGGTGTGCTGTCTGTTCAATTGTTATTAAGTGCAGCTACGCTCAATAATCAGAATTTCTCCCCTGACAATCTGCATTTGAAAGACACGGGCCACTCTTTTGAAGACTACTAAAGTCCACATTTTGGACAGAGAGGACCGCTGGTTTGAAAGAGGGGTCCAAGAGGCCATCTATGTCAAAACTGAACAGAAGGGGAGGGATATGGTACCACCTTAGTACTACTTAGTACTAAGTGGCACAAAGGCTTTTAGTACCAGTTTACAAAGTAGGGCCACACTTGGAACGCTGCATCCAGTTTTGGTCACCACAATATAAAAATGATGTTGAGATTCTGGAAAGAGTGCGAAGAAGAGCAACAAAGATGATTTAGGGGGCTGGAGGCTAAAACGTACCAAAAACGGTTGCTGGAACTGGGTATGTCTAGTCTGATGAAAAGAAGGACCAGGGGTGACATGATAGCAGTGTTCCAATATTTAAGGGGCTGCCCCAAAGAAGAGGGAGTCAACTTATTTTCCAAGGCAGGACAAGAACCAATGGGTGGAAACTAATCAAGGAGAGAAGCAACCTGGAATTAGGGAAAAACTTCGTAACAGTCAGGACAATTAACCAGTGGAACGACTTGCTACCAGAAGTTGTAGGTGCTCCAACACTGGAGGTTTTTAAGAAGAGACTAGACAGTCACTTGTCTGAAATGGTACAGGGTCTCCTGCTTCAGCAGGGGGCTGGACTAGAAGACCTCCAAGGTCCCTTCCAGCTCTATTCTGATCGATTCCCTCCCAGATTGAACATTTGAGTAGATAGTCCTTGACATACGACCACAACTGAGCCCACTGCTAAGCAAGACAGAAGCTCCAATGCCTCCCCCACTGTCATGGGGCTGCAATTTGGGTGCTCGGTAACCAGCCAGCATTTAGGGCAGGTTGCAGTGTCCCTTAGTCATGTGACTGTGATGTAGGACTTTTTTTGGCCAGGAAACTGGCACTTGCTTCCTCTGGCAAAATGTGTCCATTGCAGACAATGGATTTGCTTAATGACCACGGTGTCCATTTAATGACCATGGATTTGCTTAACAACCATGGGCAAGATTTAGAGGGGGAAGTGAGTCAAGCTGGGATTTTAACAATAGCACTTCCACCATGGGAGGGAGGGAGGGAGGGAAAGAAAAAAGGAAAGAAGCCGGGGGAAGGAAAGAAAGGAGAGAGGGAGGGAGAAGAAGGAAGGAAGGG
>QLTV01000204.1:151254-179293 GCA_003457575.1 Thermophis baileyi | reverse complement strand
TATTGCCCTCTGTTGTATCCACTACGGGTCTCCTCTGCAGCGATTTTGGTGGTAGGCCATTTCGAATGCAGTTGTGGAGAAAGGCTAGCTTCTCATGGTTAGCTGCCTTTCGTTTGGCATTGATCTCCCAATGGCGTGCTCGTTGTAGCATTTCACGCCCATATTCATTACAAACTATTCTAAAAATACGAGTTCCAGATACATTTGTAAAGAAAGAAACAGGCATTCTGCGAACTCCGGAACTAAAATAATTAAAATTTTACTAAGCTTTCGTCAGCCATCTGCTGACATCATCAGAGTATTAAACTACCATTACAGAGATCTCTGCCTTTATATGCCATTAATCAATTTGGCCATTGCACGTGTGATAGGTCCTTCCAGCCGCCTCCCACCTGTAATTAGCTGGGCTGTTTTTGCTGTCGTCATGCTGGTTGATGGAGGCTTGGCTCCTACTGCTTCCCCACTCCTAGTCTGCTTATCTGTGGGGGATGATGTTAAGTCTGTCAACCATTGCAATTTGCTGTCTTGTTCGTGACCTTGCAGAGAGAGATCTCTGACTTTATATGCCATTATTCAATTTGGCCATTGCACGCGTGATAGGTCCTTCCAGCCGTCTCCCACTTGTAATTAGCTGTGCTGTTTTTGCTGTCGTCATGCTGGTTGCTGGAGGCTTGACTCCTACTGCTTCCCCACTCCTAGTCTGCTTATCTGTGGGGGATGATGTTAAGTCTGTCAACCATTGCAATTTGCTGTCTTGTTCGTGACCTTGTGATCTGCCCGGTATGTTCCTCATTAATCCTATCTGTTATAGTTTGAGATAACACTGCTGGGTTGCTCTGTGTTTGGTCAGGACTGGCCATGCCTTCACAGGCTGAGTCTGCATGTTCAGGGATGGGGGGAGGGTGCCATTGGTCCCTGCTCCCTGATGGGAAGCCGTTCTTATTCACCCTGACTTCAACTGACCCTAAAGAGCTGTTCCCTGATGCTCTTTTGCTTGGGGGGGGGGACTGTTTTCAAAGCAGGAAGGTCAATTTTGTAGAGGAAGTAAACAAATTCGGGGTTTTGGCTTTTTTGCTATAGAAAGACTGAAGCACTAGGTCACCATAGATTGTCCGTCTGTCCATCATCCACCCATCCACCCACCCACTCATCCACCCAGGAGACGGGTGGCATAAAAATGTAATAAATAAATAAAAACATCCGTCTGTCTATCTGGCGTGGTTATCGATGGTCAGGGAGGCTCTAAAGGCAGGGACCCGGATGCCCAGGGGCAGCCCCTGATGGAACATGCAACAAACCTTTTCCTTCTCCTTCTCTTTTGGCACTTCCAAGGGGGCTGGGTAGGCAAATGTGGAGGGCTTGACGTTAGACCGGTACTGCACTTTTGGCATCTGAAAAAAAGGAAGGAAAGAGGGGAGGATGGGAGGGAGGGAATGAGGAAGGGAGGGAGGGAGGGAGAGAGGGAGGGAAGAAGCAAGTAAGCAGGGAGGGAGGGAGGAAGGAAGGAAGAAAGGGGGAGGAGATGGAAAGGAGGAAAGAAGGAACAATTTCAGAGGCTGAAAACAAAATTCAGAGAGCAAACAAAGTAGAATGCATGGTTCCCTTGTGGAGAGGGGCTGCTTGGCTCAGGAATTCTGGGAGTTGAAGTCCACCAGTCATAGAGTGGCCAAAGCTGCCCAGCCCTGCTCCAGCCGGTGACAAGATGCTGGGATGAAAATTATTTTAACTGGCTTTTGTTTTTAAACTTCTTTTTAATTTACCCAAGGACTGCAAACATGGCTGCGGACAAACCTGGGGTCCTTTAACTCCTGCAAGGCAGCTTACGTTAGCATCAGATTTTGCTCAGAGAAGCAGGCATCTGCAGAGCGCAGAAAAATGGGCTTTATTTTGCTTTGATTTTTAAAATACCAAAGGTCAGCACACTGGGCAGAAGCCTGTCGCTCCGAATCTGGCACAGCTGAGGACTTGTCAGATAAGATTTCCTTTTTTTTGGGGGGGGGGGGGGAGGTTACACCTCAATAAAATAACACAAATAAAGGAGGATATTTTCTGAGGACGACAAACTGTTTGCATGCTGGGATTTGACTGCAACTCCGAGCGTGTCCTTGCCTGTTGAACTTACAAAGTCTTTTGTAAAAGTCTTACAAAAAAGATGTTGAGACTTTGGAAAAAGTGCAGAGAAGAGCAACTCTGACAGGTGTTGTTTGCAGGTGAACCGGTAGTTGCGGGTGCAATCCCGTCCTATATCGCTGTGTTTTTTGACGCAGCACGCATGCACGGACAGAGTGCATGCGTAGCTATCCCATCCTATACAATCGCCGTGTTTTTGATGCAGCGCACATGTGTGCAAGGCATGAGCATGAGCGAAGCAAGCGTGCACGCTCACATTTTTGATTCTGGGCAAACCGGTTGTTAAATTATGTGAAGCCCACCTCTGGCAACTCAGATGATTGAAGGCCCGGAGACTAAAACATAGGAAGAACAGTTGCAGGATTTGGGTTTGGCCAGTCTAGAGAAAAGAAGGACTGCGAGAGACATGATAGCATATTCCAATATTTGAGGAGCTGCCACAGAGAGGAGGGGGTCAACTTTATTTCCCAAAGCACCAGAAGGCAAGAAACAATAGATGGAAATTAATCAAGGAGAGAAGCATCCTGGAATTAAGGAGAAAATTCTGGACAAACGGTTGTCCAATCTTCTCTTGAAGACCTCCAACGACGGAGCACCCACAACTTCTGGTGGCAAGCTGTCCCACCGATGAACTGTTCTGACTGTCAGGAAATTCCTCCTTAGTTCCAGGTTGGGTCTCCCTCTGAGGAGCTTCCACACATTGCTTCTTGTCCTACTCTCTGCTACTTCGGAGAACTAATTCAAGCCTCCTTTCCTGTGACAGCTCAAGTAGCGGAAGATGCTGTCTGGTTTCCCGTAAACCTTTTAGGCTTCTCTGCACTTTCGAAAAAGTGCAAAAAAAGAGCAACTGGGATGATTAAAGGCTCGGAGACTAAAACATAGGAAGAACGGTTGCAGGATTGGGGTTTGGCCAGTCTAGAGATAAGAAGGACTAGGGGGGACATGATAGTAATCTTTCAATATTCAAGGGTGTGTCAGAAAGAAGAGGGGCTCAAGCTATTCTCCAAAGCACCTGAAGGCAACGGATGGAAACTTACCAAGGAGGGAAGCAACCTGGAATTAAGGAGAAACTTCCTAACAGTGAGGACAATTAACCAGGGGAACGGCTTGCCACCAGAAGTTGTGGGTGCTCCATCACTGGAGGTTTCTAAGAAGAGACTGGACAGCCATTTGTCTGAAATGGTGAAACTGAAAGGTGTGTACGCAGGCATGCGTAGCAGAGACCCGAAGACCAGCTGGCCGGCGGGAAGCGGGGCATCCCAATACCAGCAGCGCGGCAAGAGGTAAGATCTTTTTCTTTCGTGAGCTTCTGTTTCGTCGTCTGCAGGGAGCTCACGAAAGAAACGCCACGGAGATCTGACCTGGGGCAACGGCGCGCGTGCCAGCAGAGGGCTCTGCGTGCCACCTCTGGCACACGTGCCATAGGTTCGCCATCACAGGTCTAGGGTCTCTTGCAAGGGGTTGGACTGGAAGACCTCCGAGGTCCCTTCCAACTCTATTCTCATTGATTAAACTGGACCCTTTGGTAATCCTCAAAATTTCCAATTCCTGATCCCAGCTAGTTTCTAATCGATATAATACCAAAAATATTAATAATTTTTTAAATTAACAATTTAACAGAGTTGGAAGGGACCTTGGAGGTCTTCTAGTCCAACCCCCTGCTTAGGCAGGATACCCTACACCACTTCAGACAAATGGTTGTCCAATCTCTTCTTAAAAACTTCCAGTGTTGGAGCATTCACAACTTCTGGAGGCAAGTTGTTCCACTGATTAATTGTTCTAACTGTCAGGAAATTCCTCCTTAGTTCTAGGTTGCTTCTCTCCTTGGTTCGTTTCCACCCATTGTTTCTTGTCCTGCCTTCAGGTGCTTTGGAGAATAGCTTGACTCCCTCTTCTTTGTGGCAGCCCCTCAGATATTGGAACATTGCTATCATGTCTCCCCTAGTCCTTCTTTTCATAAGAGTAGACATACCCAGTTCCTGCAACCATTCTTCCTATATTTTAGCCTCCAGTCCCCTAATCCTCTTTGTTGCTCTTCTCTGCACTCTTTCCAGAGTCTCCACATATCAAAAATATGCCTGAACAGCTGTCAACAACTCTACCTGATGAATCACAGGGTCAGTGGGGACTGGCAGCGGCTTGAGCCCCGTCCGTGTGGCCGAGCCGGTGGGCTTAATATGAGTTATTTGTCATTATTACGCAGTACAGTTTGTCTTCACCTCAATAACTGGGCTTCTCAATTTTATTTCAGGAGCACTAGAGACACACAGCTCCGATGACAAGCGCAGAACAGACTGCAGAATGAGTAAGTCAGTCACACCTGACGATTGACTGAAGGAACGAGGTACAGGTAATCCTCGACTTACAACAGTTCGCTTAGTGACCGTTCGAAGTTACAACAGCACTGGAAAAAGTGTGACTTAGGACCGTTTTTCACGGTTACGACCGTTGGGCATGTGATCAAAATTCAGACGCTTGGCCACCGACTCATATTGATGACGGTTGCCGTGCCCCCGGATCACGTGATCCCTTTTTGCGACCTTCCGACAAGCAAAGCAATGGGGAAGCCAGATTCACTTAACGACCACTTTACTAACTTAACAACTGCAGTGATTCACTTAACATCCGCAGCAAGAAAGGTTGTAAAATGGGGGCAAAATTCGCTTCACAACTGTCTCGCTTAACAAGGGACATTTTGGGCTCAATAGCGGTCGTAAGTCGAGGACTACCTGCATTCAACCTCCATTCAAGGGAGAAGACAGTATTATTTCCTGGACTGTTTCCTATCGCAAGGAGAAGCAGCCCAGCCTTTTCCTTGGCCAGATGGGCAGGTAGAAAAACACCTCCGTCTCCAGAGCATCGCTTTGATGCCCGTCGCACCTACCTTGAGGTCCTTGTTAAGGCCGATGACGCAGGTCGGAGTGAACGCCAAGGACAAGAAGTGGGACAGAGGAAACCAAAACCAGAACTGGGTGAAGACCAGGACGCCGACCACCGAAGGCATGTGTGTGTGACCGGTCCTTGACTGCAGAGAAATTGTGACGTTGTGGCCACCTAGAGAGGATTTACGCAAAGAGAGAGGCTTAGATTTAAGTGGGCTGAAAGAAATCACAACAGTAGAGACATTTTTTGATAAGAGAACTCTTTGACCGTGGGAACGGATGTTTTTCGGATGATTAGACGTATATTCACCAAGAGCCAAGGTGGCGCAGTGGTTAGAGTGCAGCACTGCAGGCTCCTTCTGCCGACTGCCGGCTGCCTGCAATCTGGCAGATCGAATCTCACCAGGCTCAAGGTTGACTCAGCCTTCCATCCTTCCGAGGTGGGTCAAATGAGGACCCGGATTGTTGGGGGCAAGAGGCTGACTCTGCAAACCGCTTAGAGAGGGCTGTAAAGCACTGTGAAGTGGTATATAAGCCTAAGTGCTATTGCTGCGGGATCCCTGGTGCTCTCTGAGCTTGGTTGTTTTCTTGCAGACGTTTCATGACCCAACTAGGTAACATTATAAGTGCTGGGAGGGAGAGGGGGAGGGAGAGGAGGAGGAGGAAGAGGGGGAGAAAGAGGAGAAGGACTGTGGGGTCCTTGGAGCTCTCTGAGCTTGATGGTTTTCTTGCAAACATTTCATGACCCAACTAGGTAACATTAGAAGTGATGGGAGGGGGAGGGGGGAGGACAGGAAAAGGAAGAGGAGGGGGAGGAAGAGGACAGGAAAAGGAGGAGGAGGAGGAAGAGGAGGAGGCCAGGAAAAGGAGGAGGAGGAGGAGGAGGAGGAGGAGAACTGTGGGTCCTTGGTGCTAGCTTGGTTGTTTTCTTGAAGATGTTTTATGACCGAACTAGGTAACGTCATCAGTGCCAGAAGGGATTTGGGGTTTGCTCTCTATTTATATACAAGTGTTATTAGACATCCCTTTTGTGTCTCCTAAATGGGAAGCCAATGAGTCAAGAGGCAGTTACAAAGAGGTCGAAAGGCATCAAGCAGGCCCCGACTGAATGAAGGAGCTACACATATCCAGGTCCCAAAATTCTACCATCTAACCTCCTTCTCCTTGCAACAGGGGCTTCACATCCTGCTTCCTTGAGATGGGGATGGAGGGAGCCAACCAGACTGAACAGAACATGCTAGCTGGGCAATTCTGGGGATTAAAGTCCACGCATCTTCACATCTTTTATATAGGGGTATCCACCATCCTGCAGATGTTGATGGACGCCACCCGGAGGCTTCTGGGTGGATGGAAGGATGGGTTTAACAGAGGGTCCCTCAAGACTTAGACTAACTTTATTGTCACTTTAAATGTACACCAATCGGCATACATTAAAATGAAATTTTGTTGCATACAGCTCTCAAAGGGTCACCACCTCTAATATACACTACATAAACATGACAATCAATCATTCAATCAAATCAATCATTATGCATATATCCACATATATTATATGACACAGACACAGCAGGCTTAAGATGGCCAAGGTTGAGAATAGCAATAGCACTTATATACTGCTTTACAGTGCTTTACAGCCCTCTCTAAAGGGTTCACAGAGTCAGCCTCTTGCCCCCAACAATCTGGGTCCTCATTTTACCCACCTCGGAAGGATGGAAGGCTGAGTCAACCGATGAGCCGATGAGATTTGAACCGCTGAACTGCAGCTAGCAGTCAGCTGAAGTAGCCTGCAGTGCTGCACTCTAACTACTGCGCCACCTCGGCTCACTGATCTATAGTGACTTGGCTCCAGACATTTTGGGAGCTCCATCACTGGAGGTTTTTCTAAGAAGAGACTGGACAACCATTTGTCTGAAATGGAATAGTGTCTCCCGCTTGAGCAGGGGGTCGGACTAGAAGACCTCCAAGGTCCATTCCAACTCGGTTATTCTGTTACAGTTAAGTCAACTGCAGATATGTCTAGATAATTTATCACTAAAGTGTGTAGAGATTTTCAGTCATCCAGGTCATGGTTGTCCCAAAGGTGCTTTTTTCAGGAGGCAACTTTTTTTTCTTTTGAAGACGTTTCGCTTCTCCTCCAAGAAGCTTCTTCAGCTGTGACTGGATGGTGGGGAATGGAAGGATATATATTCCTTGCAGACAGCTGTTCATTTGCATCCTTTTAGAGGGTCGCTGAGGCCACTTGGAGGTTTGTCTGTATCCTCAGGGTCACCTGAGTAGTGCAAATGGATCCTGTAGTCTGCACTTTTTCCTCTGGAAATCCATTCCTATTCCCACACCATTCAAAGAGTGTTTGAACAATTTGGGATGAAAATTGCAGACTACAGGAACCATTAGCACTACTCAGGTGACCCTGAGGATACAGATAAACCTTCAAGTGGCCTCAACGACCCTCTAAAAGGATGCAAATGACCAGCTGTCTGCAAGGAGAATAAATCCTTCCATTCCCCACCATCCAGTCAGAGCTGAAGAAGCTTCTTGGATGAGCCAGCTGTGTGCAGCGGCAGCCAAAAAAGCCAACCTAAGCTGCATTAACAGAGGGATACAATCAAGATCAAGGGAGGTACTAATACCACTCTACAAAGCCTTAGTAAGACCACACCTAGAGTACTGCATCCAGTTTTGGTCACCACACTATAAAAAAGATGTTGAGACTCTAGAAAAAGTGCAGAGAAGAGCAACCAAGATGATTAGGGGACTGGAGGCTAAAACTTATGAAGAACGGTTGCAGGAACTGGGCATGGCTAGTCTAGTGAAGAGAAGGACCAGGGGAGACATGAGAGCAGTCTTCCAATATTTGAGGCTGCCCCAGAGAGGAGGGGGTCAAGCTATTTTCCAAAGCACCCGAAGGCCAGACAAGGAATAATGGATGGAAACTGATCAAGGAGAGATTCAACCTAGAAATAAGGAGGAACTTTCTGACAGTGAGAACAATCAACCAATGGAACAGAAGTTGACTTCAGAAGTTGTGGGAGCTTCATCACTGGAGACTTTCAAGAAGAGACTGGACAGCCATCTGTTGGAAATGGTGTGGGGTCTCTTGCTTGAGCGACGGGTTGGATTAAATGACCTATAAGGTCCCTTCCAACTGTGTTAATCTGAGAAGCGAAATGTGTTCAAAGAAAAAAAAAACCAAGAAAGTCCAGTTGCCTCCTGAAAAAGCACCTTTGGGACGATCACTAACGTGTGTCCCAGCCTTCCCTACCTGTTGGAAAACCGAAGCAGCCTTGGGAAGTTTGTGGGAATGCAACAGCTGCTCTCCTGGAACAGACGAAGCATCTTTCTGGTCCAACTTCCTGTTTCCATGAACAGCTAACTCAGATTTTTGGGGGACACTCCCTTGCAATGACTATTTTAACAGTTCATCTTCACCCCCTTGAAAAGAAAGAGGCGTCTTAATTGAAAACATGTGTTTCTCTCTACCACGTAGCTACGTGGTGAAGTAAAAGTCTAGGACACTCATCTGGGACTACGTCCGTTGGGTTTCCGGTGCATTGCACAAGGCCCGCTGACTTTTCGTCACCTTGATTCATTTTTTTCTTGGAAATAAAATCATTGTTCCGAACCGTTTTTCTCTACTCCCTCGTGCGCCAACCTCAAACTCTTCCAGCATCTGACAAAAGCCATTCTAAGAGGCTGGGGGTGAGGGGTGGGGGTGAGGAACTCACTCCACCCTTCAGCCAGGAGAAGTCTTCGGGTCTGCTTCCCCCTTCGGTTTATGGGTTCGATGCATCACGGCAGTGGAATTCATCCTGCCAGATAACCAACCCCGACGATAATTTCATTCTCTGGGAAAAGCAGAGATGGCAGGAACTTGTCAAGCTGATGCTAGGCAGGCAGCCCCCCCCCTCCACTTGAAGCTGAACAGAAAGAGTTGGCCCACAGAAGGAGAAGGAAGGGAGGAAGGTGTTAATCTGGTTTTTTCAACCCCTTGTAGAGATTGGGTTGAAGAAGGACAGGAACCATCAGCATATGATGGGGGGGGGGTTGTTTGGGACAGAGGCCTGAATTGATGTAAACGGCAATTGAGGCTAAATCGTACGATGAACGGCTAAGGGAACGGCTAAGGGAACGAGGTATGTTTAGCCTAATGAAGAGAAGGCTTCAGTCAATCAATCAATCAATCAATCAGAATAGAGCTGGAAGGGACCTTGGAGGTCTTCTAGTCCAACCGCCTGCTCAAGCAGGAGACCCTGTACAATTTGTGACACGTGGCTTATGAAACAAACAAAATGTTAAAATGTTATGACATTTGTGTAGTTACCTTACCAAGCACATCTAAATTATATTAAAGTAACCAACGTATCTTTACGATCCCCAAGGCAACTTCTGAGCACCCCTAATGTTAGGAAATTGAGAGTTGAAAAATTACGTATCCAGTCTCTTCTGAAAAACCTCCAGTGATGGAGCATCCACAACTTCTGGTGGCAAGCCGTTCCCCTGGTTAATTGTCCCCACTGTTAGGAAGTTTCTCCTTAATTCCAGGTTGCTTCCCTCCTTGATAAGTTTCCATCCATTGTTTCTTGTCCTGCCTTCTGGTGCTTTGGAGAATAGGTTGAACCCCTCCTCTTCTTTCTGACACCCCCTTGAATATTGAAAGATTACTATCATGTCCCCCCTAGTCCTTCTTATCTCTAGACTGGCCAACCCCAAATGCTGCAACCGTTTTTCCTATGTTTTAGTCTCCAGGCCTTTAATCATCCTAGTTGCTCTTTTTTTGCACTTTTTCGAAAGTGCAGAGAAGCCTAAAAGGTTTACGGGAAACCAGATAGCATCTTCCGCTACTTGAGCTGTCACAGGAAAGGAGGCTTGAATTAGTTCTCCGAAGTAGCAGAGGGTAGGACAAGAAGCAATGTGTGGAAGCTCCTCAGAGGGAGACCCAACCTGGAACTAAGGAGGAATTTCCTGACAGTCAGAACAGTTCATCAGTGGGACAGCTTGCCACCAGAGGTTGTGGGTGCTCCGTCGTTGGAGGTCTTCAAGAGAAGATTGGACAACCGTTTGTCCAGGATGGAATAACAACTCCTGCCCTTGGCAGGGGTTGGGACTAGATTACAGGGGTCTCCAACCTTGGCCACTTTAAGACTTGTGGACTTCAACTGCAAAGCTGGCTGAGGAACTCTGGGAGTTGAAGTCCACAAGCAAAGCTGGCTGAGTTGAAGTCCACAAGCAAAGCTGGCTGAGGAACTCTGGGAGTTGAAGTCCACAAGCAAAGCTGGCTGAGGAACTCTGGGAGTTGAAGTCCACAAGCAAAGCTGGCTGAGGAACTGTGGGAGTTGAAGTCCACAAGCAAAGCTGGCTGAGGAACTGTGGGAGTTGAAGTCCACAAGTCTAAAAGTGGCCAATGTTGGAGACCCCTGGACTAGAAGACCTCCAAGGTCCCTTACAACCAGAGGTGGGTTCCTCCCGGTTTGGACCGGTTCGCCCGAACTGGCAACCTGCTGGTGATGTCACGATGACGTCACGGATCTGGTTCGGTCGGTGCCGGTCAGTGGACACTGCCATCTTTTTTTAAATTTTTTTTTTTAAAAAAAATTTTAATTTTTTTCCAGGGTTTTTTTCTTCTGCGCATGTGCAGAAGCTGAGTTTCCGGGACTGCGCATGCGTCACCATCTTGTTTTCGGCTTTTTTTTAAATTTATTTTTTTATTTTTTTGCAGTGTGCAAAGTGCGTGCACGGCCACGTGGCACGGGAGGAAGCCAACCAGCAGCGAGGTAAGTTAGAACCCACCCCTGCTTACAACCCTATGATTCCATGAGGTCAGGCTACTTATATGGGAAAACAAGGATCCCAGAGAAGCAGGCTGAGCAGGATTGTAGAAAATCATTGTGATGTCTCATTATTTGCGTGTAAGGGATACTTGGTGAGAAAAAACAGAAGTTCTTCTGATTTTGAGGCTCTTAGCAAGAACGTACACAGTACATCTTTGGGAGTGACCCTCCCGGCACCTCTTTAAAAAGTCGAAAGTTTTAAAGTAGGGAGGGGCAATTTACAGGAAACCATCCTATTCGCTGCATTTCATTAGCGGAACGGTAATTGAATCCTCATGTTTAAATTTAATATAGCAAATTACATTCCTTCCCCCCCCCTTCTTGGTTTCCTCCATTTTTCAGAAACAGAACTAAGGTAGCACCACAGAAAGGTTTTTCAAACCCCCCCCTTCTGAAAAAGCAGCGTATGCTCGTACACCAGTCAAGTGTCTCCAGACAGAGTCCTTATGTCATGCTAAAAATGCTGAGTTCTTCATACTTTATGAAAGTCTGGAATGTTATTTTCAAGTCCCAGACCGACCACCTAAAATCTGGCTTTCCTTGAGCACTCCTCCTCTCCTTTTCTTCCTCTCTTCTTCCTTTTCCTCTCCTTTTTTTCTTTTCTTCATCTTTTTCTCCTCTTCCTGCTCTTCCTTTTCCTCCTCCTTCTCCTTCTCCTCCTCTTCCTCCTACTTAACTTTTCCTCCTCTCCCCCTTTTTCTTCTCATATTCCTCCTCTCCTTTTTTCCTCCTCTTCCCCTTTTCTTTTTCTCCTCTTCTCCTCTTCTCCTTCTCTCCTCTTTATCCTTTTCCTCTTTTTCTTTTCCTCTTCTCTCTCTTCCTCCTTTTTCCCCTCCCCTTCCTCCCTTTTTTCTTTCCTCTCCTCCTCCTTTTCCTCCTCTCCTTTTTATCCTTTTCCTCCTCTCCATTCCTCTCTTTCTCCTCCTCTTCCTCCCCTTCTCCTTTTCCTCCTCTTCTTCCTGCTTTACTTTCACTAAACAAATGGCTGTAAGCTATTCACTCCCACACCTGTTGCTTTGGCTGGGGAGACCTACCATCTCGCTCTTCTCCGTGTTGATAGAATAATGCCTGCTCTGCCATGATTTAGGAAAGCAAAATTCCTGAGCTAATTTCCAGGAAAAAATGTTGTATAGCTACTGTTGGCGGCCAAGTGGTTGGCCTCCTTAGTGAGATACCTCAGGTTGTTTACAAAAAAACGCTGAAAAATGACTTACAACAGTCAGCAGGTCCCCCGCCAACAGATTTTAACCAGACTCCCAAAATATCAATCCGTTCTTTGCGGTTCGAGATTTCTTGCTGCCCTTCCTATAACTTGCTGAAACTGTTACGGGAAATATTTGCGGCTTGCTAAATCTTTAAAGATGCCAGCAAATCAAAGTCTCCAAAATGGTTCCCCGGTTCAGAATCAGATTTCACCGTTTCTGGGTCAGGAGAGACCTGTAAATAATTGTGCTGTGCAGGCATTCTAGCAAAAACGAGGATGTTTCAGTAAATACATTTCAGTACATTATGATTTTAGGCTGAGGTAAGAAAGTCCGAGAACAAGAAGAGGTTGGATAACCAGTTGTCTGAAGTGGTGTAGGGTTTTCTGCTTAAGCAGGGGGTTGGACTAGAAGACCTCCAAGGTCCCTTCCAACTCTTGTTATTATTATATTATATTATATTATTATATTATTATATTATTATATTATATTATATTATATTATAAGAAAAGAAGAACCCAACCCTGATTTCCACCCTCTTTTAGGGGGAGGAAGTATGTCTTATACTCCAAAAAATACGGTATATTAGAGAAGAATCATGAGCTTTTTTTTAGTAGCAATGTTATTATTATATTAACTATACTATACTATACTATACTATACTATACTATACTATACTATACTATACTATACTATACTATACTATACTATACTATACTATACTCTACTCTACTCTACTCTACTCTACACTACACTACACTACACTACACTACACTACACTACACTACACTATACTATACTATATTATATTTATTATAGGAAAAAGAGCCGTTCATTTCATTTGGAGAACTTGTGACCAGGGACTGCTCGAGTTTCAAATGCGTTAGTGATTCACACATGTGATAAAATCAGAAACCAGCAATTTTCCCTTCTCCTCTTCTTCGTTATAATTAGTAAAATATAATAATATCCCATTATAAATACAATAAACATTATTATTGAATGGAAAACATAAACATAAGGAAAAGCAAAGGAATAAAATCGGGTGAACAAGCAAGGAATTGACATGTGTCAATTCCCAGGCGCCTTCCGATCCGCAAAGTCAATGGAGGAAGCCAGGTTCGCTTAATGAGCACATGATTCACTTAACGACGGCAGGGATTCGCTCAATAATCTTGGCCAAAAAGGTCGTAAAATCAGGAGCGGCTCATTTAACAAGTGCCTTGTTTGATGATGGAAATATTGTAGCCCCAACTGTGGTCATAAGTCGAGGAATAACAGAATAACACAGTTGGAAGGGACCTTGGAGGTCTTCTAGTCCAGGGGTCTCCAACCTTGGCAACTTTAAGACTTGTGGACTTCAACTCCCAGAATTCCTCAGCCAGCTTTGCTGGCTGAGGAATTCTGGGAGTTGAAGTCTACAAGTCTTAAAGTTTTGCTGGCTGAGGAATTCTGGGAGTTGAAGTCCACAAGTCTTAAAGTTTTGCTGGCTGAGGAATTCTGGGAGTTGAAGTCCACAAGTCTTAAAGTTTTGCTAGCTGAGGAATTCTGGGAGTTGAAGTCCACAAGTCTTAAAGTTTTGCTAGCTGAGGAATTCTGGGAGTTGAAGTCCACAGGTTTTGCTGGCTGAGGAATTCTGGGAGTTGAAGTCCACTGTTCTAGTCCAACCCCCTGTTCATGCAGGAGACTCTATAACAAGTGGCTTTCCAGTTTCTTCTTCAAAACCTCCAGTGATGGAGCACCCACAAATTCTGGTGGCAAGTAGTTCCACTGGTTAACTGTTCTCATTGCCACGAAATTGCTCCTTGTTTCTAGATTGGAGGACTCTATATATATCATTTAGAGATCTGAATATCACTCTTAATCCCTGTACATAATGCAAACACCATCCCTATTTCTGATTCCCTGCAATTGCTTCTGATGGCTTAATAAAACACGCTGCTCCCAACAGCGACAAAGACGTTCGATGTGGGCCGGAAGCAATTCCATGATTAACACAGGAGTCGAATGCAACTCCAAAACGGAGATCTTTTAAGAACTGATCCGCTCAAGCTCTCCCACCAAGAGATACAGATTAACAGAGTTGGAAGGGACCTTGGAGGTCATCTAGTCTAACCCCCCCCCACAAGCAGGAGACCCTACACCATTTCTGACAAATGGCAGCCCAGTCTCTTCTTGAAAGCCTCCAGGGATGAAGCTCCCACAACATCCGAAGGCAACTTCCGTTCAATTGGTTGATTGTTCTTACTGTCAGAAAATTTCTCCTTATTTCCAGGTTGAATCTCTCCTTGGTCAGTTTCCATCCATTATTCCTTTTCTGGCCTTCGGGTGCTTTGAAAAATAGCTTGACCCCCCTCCTCTCTGTGGCAGCCCCTCAAATATTGGAAGACTGCTATCCTGTCTCCCCTGGTCCTTCTCTTCACTAGACTAGCCATGCCCAGTTCCTGCAACCGTTCATCGTAGGTTTTAGCCTCCAGTCCCCTGATCCTCTTTACATTGATTGTAATCACCATTACAGGTAATCCTCAATTTACAACAGATAGTTTAGTGACCATTCAAAGTTACAACGGCACAGAAAAACTTACAACTTATGACCATTTTTCGTACGACCGCAGGCAGCATCCCCGCAGACACGTGATCAAAATTCAGACACTTGGCAACTGACTCATATTTCTCCCTCTTTCCCCCACCCCCAATCTATTTAAACGTTGGAAGCAATCATGCATTCCCACGATGGCTTTAGACAAGCTGCTCTCGGACCTACAATCTCTGACAGCAACCAATAGGATCACCCTGGTGGCACAGGGGGTTAGAATGCAGCATCGCAGGCTAACACTGCCCACTGCCAGCAGTTCGATCCTGACCGGCTCAAGGTTGACATGTCCTTCCGAGGTGGGTAAAACGAGGACCCAGATTGTTGGGGGGCAAGAGGCTGACTCTGTAAACCGCTCGGAGAGGGCTGTAAAAAGCACTGTGGAGCGGTGTACAGGTAGTATTCGACTTACCAACAGTTCACTTAGTGACCGTTCAAAGTTACAACGGCACGGAAAAAAGTGAGTTATGACCGTTTCAGCATCCTCGTAGTCACGTGATTTACACTGAGACGCTTGGCAATTGACTCACATTTATGACGGTTGCAGTGTCCCAGAGTCACATGATACCCCTTTTGCGACCTTCTGACGAGCCAAGTCAAGGGGGAAACCAGATTCACTTAACAACCGGGTTACTAATTTAACAACTGCAGTGATTCACTTAACAACTGTGGCAGGAAATGTCATAAAATGGGGCAAAACAAATTTCTTACTTAGCAACATCAATTTGGGGGTCAATTGTGGTTGTAAATTGATAACTACTTATATAAGTCTAAGTGCTATTGCTCTTCCTAGAAGTCTAAGAATTGCTTAGCCTGTGAGAGGGTTGGCCATTGAACTTAAAAAAGGTTATTTAGATTTTTATCCTGCCTTTACTACTTTATAGGTGACTCAAAGTAGTGTCCACGCATAATACTTCTTCCTTCTCCTATTTTCTTCACAACAACAACCCTATGAGGTGGGTTACGCTGAGAGAAAGGGACTTGCTGAAAGTCACCCAGCCGGCTTTCATGCCTAAGGCAGGACTACAACTCCCAGTCTCCTGGTGATCGGCCTAAAGTCACCTAGCTGGCTTTTGTGCCTAAGGCAGGACTCGAACTCCCCGTCTCCTTGTGATTGGTCCAAAGTCACCCAGCCAGCTTTCATGCCTAAGGCTAGAACTCACAGTCTCCTGGTGATGGAACCAAAGTCACCCAGCTAGCTTTCATACCTAAAGCAGGACTAGAACTCGGTCTCCTGGCCAGCACTTTAACCAAAAACATACCAGCACAACTATCTTAAGAAAAGCCACAGTGGTGCCAACTGCATCATTTATTTATTTATTTATTTATTAAATTTGTATGCCGCCCAACTCCCAAGGGACTCTGGCATCACCATGCAAATGCCACAAATTATGTCATTTCCATCACGATGTCAGAGCATGGATGACGTCACTTCCTATCCTCATGTATACAAGAGCCACATTTTATTGCTAATCAATCTTTATTATTCATGGACCAGCTAAAGGGCAGCATGACTCACTCACCACAATATAATGTGGTTTACTTTCCTTGCTCCGGCCGTTGAATTTATTTCAGATTTCTTTTTTTTTCTTTTTTCTTTTTTTTAAAGAAAAGTGGCAAGGGATTGCTGCAGAAACCAAAGACAGGAATCCAGAGCAAAGCATAGGAATGGCTTAAGGTCAAAAGTTTGGAAATCTAGAACAGAACAGAGCTGGAAGGGACCTTGGAGGTCTTCTAGTCCAGCCCCCTGCTCAAGCAACCTCACCTCCTAGGGGAGGTGAACGGGTAAAATGAATCCCTTCGGCACCCAACGCTGAGACCGGCAAGCCAATTCCACACCCATCAATTTGCCATTTTGTTTCCACAATACAGGCAGTCCCCGACTTACCACAGTTCGTTTAGTGACTGTTTGAACTTACAACAGCACTGAAAAAAGTGACTTAGGACCGTTTTTCACACTTACAACCGTTGCTGCATCCCCCTGGTCACGTGAACAAAATCCAGACGCTTGGCCACTGACTCATATTTATGACGGTTGCAGCGTCCCGGGGTCCCGTGACCCCCTTTTGCGACCTTCTGACAAGCAGGGTCCATGGGGAAGCTAGATGCCGTCACTAATTTAACAACTGCAGCGATCAACTTAACAACTGGGGGCAAGCAAGGTCGTAAAATGGGGTAAAATTCACTTGTCTTGCTTATCACCAGAAATGATGGGCTCAATTGTGGTCTTAAGTCGAGGACTACCTGTACCTGTACCGGTATATATCTCTTTCTCTCTCTCCCCCTCTCTGTATCTATGTATGTATGTATCTATCTATGTACCTACCTACCTCTCTCTGTATCTCTCTCTGCATGTATCTATCATCTATCTATCTAATGTACCTCTATCTCTATATCACTATATCTATCTATCTATCTATCTATCTATCTATCTATCTATCTATCTATCTATCTATCTATCTATCTATCTAATCTATCTATTTATATTTCTTGCCAACTAATAGATGTACTTTTGTCCAGCTCTCTGGCATATTTGTTGACTTTCACGTAATGAGTCCTTCAGGCCCTATGGCATAATTTTTATAATTAATGAATGATGAAGCTCCCTCCGTCTCCTCAATATGCACCAGCTCGTTACATATCCCATAATACTTCTGGGGAGAAAAAAAAACAGCAAAGCCGCGATTTGCATTTGCAATGGGCTTGTTTTGGTCATCTGCCAGGGAACAAATGGACGATAATGAAATAACCGGAGATGGCCATTCCACACGTTACTTTGCCATAATGAGCGAAGATGTAAAAGGCATCAAAGATGAACGACCGAACTCGGCATCTATACGCAGAGAAGAGAGAATCGGCATTTATGCCCGTTTGGATGGCATCTGCTGCCTGAAGTGGCTCTTTGGAGCTTCTGTCCCAAAGGTGCTTTTTTGTTTTTTTTTTCAGGAGGCAACTGGACTTCCTTGTTTTTTTCTTTTGAAGACCTTTCGCTTCTCATCCCAGCAGCTTCTTCAGCTCTGACCGGATGGAGGGGAATGGAAGGCTTTATACTCCTTGCAGACAGCAGCTGGTCCTTTGCATCCTTTTTAGAGAGTCGTTGAGGCCACCTGGAGGCTTATCTGTGTCCTCGGGGTCACCTGAGCGGTGCAAATGGGTGGGGAGCCTTCTTGGAACAGCTGAAAGGAGCTGTGTTGTAGGCTGGAGATAGATGATGCCGTATCATCCTATCGATCATGTCGGTGAGGCTCCACCCCCATTTGCACCACTCAGGAGACCCTGAGGACACAGATCAACCTCCAAGCGGCCTCAACGACTCTCTAAAAGGATGCAAAGGACCACCCTGCGAGGTGGTTTGGGCTAAGAGAGCTTTCATACTTAAGGGAAGACAAGAACTCAGAGTCTCCCGTTGCAGCAAATTGACTCTAAATAAATAATTCATGAATACAGTTAATCACAAGGCGGTGTTTTGAATAACAAGGCCACGGCACATAGCCCCATTCTAAAGAAGCACCCCCCCCCCAGCAATAGGCAAACAACCCATTTAAACAGAGAAGTGGGAGCCAAACAAAGAAGAGTCTGGATAAAGAAATCTTTGCCCCAGCTGGTATTATTCTGCTTATCTTCTGCACTATCTTCTCACACTGGTATCATTATGATGAGTATCATTATTCCGTTGCTTTGCATGTACACTGAGAGTTTCTGCACTGGAGAGCAATTCCTTGTGTCTCTAATCACACTTGGCCAAATAAAGAGTTCTGTTCTCTTCTCTTCTGGATTCTCTGTTCTGTTCTGTTCTGTTCTGTCCTGTCCTATTCTAATTTTTCATTGCATTACCCTATCCTATCCTATCCTATCCTATCCTATCCTATCCTATCCTATCCTATCCTATCCTATCCTATCCTATCCTATCCGACTCTACTCTAAATTTCTGTATTCCATTCTGCATCCTATTCTATATTCTACTTTATTGTCTATTAGCAATAGCAATAGCAATAGCATTTAGACTTATATACCGCTTCACAGTGCTTTCTACAGCCCTCTCCAAGCGGTTTACAGAGTCAGCATATTGCCCCCAATAATCTGGCTTCTCATTTTACCCACCTCGGAAGGATGGAAGGCTAAGTCAACCTTGAGCCGGTCAGGATCGAACTCCTGGGTGTGGGCAGAATTAGCCTGCAATGCTGCATTCTAACCAGAACTGTGCCACCACAGAAGGAAGGAAGGAAGGAAGGAAGGAAGGAAGGAAGGAAGGAAGGAAGGAAGGAAGGAAGGAAGGAAGGAAGGAAGGAAGGAAGGAAGGAAGGAAGGAAGGGCAATAGCAGGAAGGAAGGAAGGAAGGAATAGCAATAGCACTTAGACTTATATACCACTTCACAGTGCTTTTTACAGCCCTCTCTAAGCCGTTCACAGAGTCAGCATATCGCCCCCAACAATCTGGGTCCTCATTTTACCCACCTCGGAAGGATGGAAGGCTGAGTCAACCTTGAGCCTGGTGAGATTCGAACTGCCAAATTGCAGTCAGCCGGCAGTCAGCAGAAGTAGCTTGCAGTACTGCACTCTAACCACTGTGCCACCGTGGCTATTGTCTGTTGTGTTGTGTTGTGTTGTGTCGTATGGTTTCGTATCGATTGCATTGTATTGAATTCTATTTTTAGGTAAAATTACCAATGCATCTAATATACAAACGAAGGCAAAAAAAAAGTCCCTCCCAACTTGGAATTTCTGTGTCTCAGGACTACAACCTCCAAAATTCTCAGCCCCAGGTGCCTCAAGCTGCGGTTCAAGGTCCCAACATGGCTGAAGGTTGAGAAAGGAACTTTCTTGATTTTAAAACAAGCGATCAAAATCAACAGTTTCCACGCCGGAACACAAATTAATTACCTGCATCCAATATGCCCTGAGCCAGGATCGCACCAAACTTAGCCATCACGTCGTCGTGTTTATCATTGATGACTTTGGAGTAAAGTTGCCTGAACTGGCTGACCTGGAAGAGAAAGATTAAAAAAAAAATTTGGTTAAAAAAAAGTGCTCCCTACAGTCCACTAAAAGTGAAATGTATAAATTGAGTTAATGAATGAATATATAAATAAATAAATAAAGCGGCTGCATAAATTGAATAAATAAATAAATGAACAAACTCTAGGTTACAGATAGGCCTGGACTTACGACCATTCGTTTAGTGACCGTTCAAAGTTACAACGGCAATGAGAAACGTTTTTCACACTTACGACCGTTGCAGCATCCTCATGGTCATGGATATCAAAATTCGGATGCTTGGCAACTGACTCATATTTATGACGGTTGCGGTGTTCCAGGGGTCATGTGATCCCCTTTTGCGCCCTTCTGACAAGCCAAGTCAATGGGGAAGCCGGATTCACTTAACGACCGTTTTACCAACTTGACTAAAACATATGAAGGATTTGGGTCTGGCCAGTCTAGAGAAAAGAAGGACTAGGGGGGACATGATAGCAGTCTTCCAGTATTTGAGGGGCTGCCACAAAGAAGAGGGAGTCAAGCTATTCTCCAAAGCACCAAAAGGCAGGACAAGAAGCTATGGATAGAAACTCATCAAGGGGAGAACTACTTAGAAATAAGGAGAAACTTCCTAACAGTGAGGACAATTAACCAGTGGAACAGCTTGCCACCAGAAGTTGTGGGTCCTCCAACACTGGAAGTTTTTAAGAAGAGACTGGACAGTCACTTGTCTGAAATGGTACAGGATCTCCTGCTTGAGCAGGGGGCTGGACTAGAAGACCTCTAAGGTCCCTTCCAGCTCTATTCTGATCATTTCCGATGGGTTGCCACCCTACAGATGAAGAACCCTCTCAAAAAAGAGGATGCGTTTAGCTCAAGCTTTTTTTTTCAAGCCAAAAACATTCCCGACAAAAAAAAATTTCCCGCCCCCAACAAGTAACAAATCAAGAAACGCCAGTTAGCCGAAAGATGAAAACTCTCTGGCTAACAACTGGGGTGGTGCTGCCATCTCATTCCTGTGGGTTCAAGCTATTTACAAGTCTTTGACAGTTCCTATAAACTTGGGAAATGACGGGGGGAGGGGGGAGGAGGGAGAGAGAAACCCCCGTTAGCCAAACGGGCCAGGATCTGGTATTCACACAATAATTAAATCTTCAGAGAAACAGGATGAAGGATGAAGCTTGGAGACGTTCCGCAGATCTGCGAAGGTTCACGCTGGCGTCGGCAGTCTGACAGGTCCTCTGTGTACGACGACGGGGCAATGAGAGCCTGGCTGGGCCTCCCTTATGGGGCGGGCATTATTTAGTGCCACCATTGAGGCCGGAGTGATTCATCGGCCTACTGGGAGGTAGGAGATACCCTCCTCTCAATTAAAACCCCAGAACCCCCTTAATTTGTGAAATAAAACAATTCTGAGTTTCCCTGAAGAGGTGTCAACTTTTAGAAGCTGAGGGGTCCTTGGTGGTCTCTGAGCTTGGTGGTTTTCTTGCAGGTGTTTCATTGCTGATGATGTCACCTAGTTTGGGTCATGAAACGTCTGCAAGAAAACCACCAAGCTCAGAGAGCACCAAGGACTCCATAGTCTTCCCACTCCTCCTCCCCCTCTTCCTCCTCCTCTCACCCTCCTCCTCCTCCTCTTCACAAACCCCACTCCCTTCTAACACTGATGATGTTAGCTAGTTGGGCAATGAAACGTCTGCCAGAAACCCACCAAGCTCAGAGAGCACCAAGGACCCCGCAGTCGTTGTCCGCCTCCTTCCCCCTCGGCAAACCCCATTCCCTTCTAACACTGATGATGTTAGCTACCTGGGCAATGAAATGTCTGCCAGAAACCCACCAAGCTCAGAGAGCACCCAGGACCCCACAGTCCTCCTCCTCCTCTTCCTCTCTTCAAACCCCACACTAGCACTAGCACTTAAGTCTTATATACCGCTTCATAGTGCTTTTACATCCCTCTCTAAGCGGTTTACAGAGTCAGTCTACGGCCCCCAACAATCTGGGTCCTCATTTTACCCACCTCGGAAGGATGGAAGGCTGAGTCAACCTTGAGCCTGGTGAGATTCGATCTGCCAAACTAATGGCAGCCGGTGATCAGCAGAAGTAGCCTGCAGTACTGCACTCTGACCACTGTGCCACCGTGGCTCTACTGATGATATTACCTTGTTGGGAACTAAAACGTCTACAAGAAAACCACAAAGTTCAGAGACCACCAAGGACTACACAATCGTGGTCCTCCTCCTCATCCCTCGGCAAACCCCACTACTTTTTAGCATTGAGGATGTTATTTATTTATTTATTTATTAAATTTGTATGCCGCCCAACTCCCAAGGGACTCTGGATGTTAGCTAGTTGGGCAATGAAATGTCTGCAGAAAACCACCCAGCTCAGAGAGCACCAAAGACTGCATAGTCTCCTCCTCCTCCTCCTCTCCACAAACTCCACTCCCTTCTACCACTGATGATGTTACCTAGTCGGGTCATGAAACGTCTGCAAGAAAACCACCAAGCTCTGAGAGCACCAAGGACCCCACAATCCTCCTCCTCCCTCTTCTTCTATCTCCTCCTCCTCCTCTTCTCCCCAAACCCCTCACTTCTACCACTGATGATGTCACCTAGTTGGGTAATAAAAGGCCTGAGAGCACCAAGGACCTCAGCTCCAAATATTCTCCTTAAAAGAGAGCGCTGTGAATATCACAAAGGCCAGCCGCTTGGGAGTGACTGAGCAGGGAAGGCTCCTCGGTTGATGATTAGGTATCACACAGAGAGGAGAAGGTCTAATCAGGCTTTCATAATATCAAACGCCAAGAAAAAAGCCGGCTTTGATGGTGCATTACAGTGAACTTTCAGTGCAGCACCACGTTTAAAGGCGCTCAGAAGGCTGAAAAATGAGAACCTGCTTTAATGAATAGCCCAGATCTACTAAAGGTAGTCCTCGACTTACAATTGTTCATTTAGCGACCGCCCAAAGTTACAACAGCACTGAAAAAAGCGACTTACAACTAGTCCTCCAACTTACGAACCGTTGTGGTTATCCCCATGGTCACATGATTAAAATTTGGGTGCTTGGCGACTGGCTCATGTCTGTCTGTCTGTCTGTCTCTATCTATCTATTTATCTATTTATCTTTGTCTACTTATCTATCCATCATCTCTATCTATCTATCTATCTATCTATCTATCTATCTATCTATCTATCTATCTATCATCTATTTATCTAATGTACCTCTATCTCTATATCACTATATCTATCTATCTATCTATCTATCTATCTATCTATCTATCTATCTATCTATCTATCTATCTATCTATCTATCTATCTATCTATCTAATGTACCTCTCTCTCTCTCTCTCTCTCTCTCTCTCTCTCTCTCTCTCTCTCTATCTATCTATCTATCTCAGGGTCACGTGCTCGCCATCTGCAACCTTTCCAGCTGGCTTCCACTAAGCAAAATTAATGGGGGGCGGGAGAGTAGGATTCACTTACCGTAGTGACCACGTGATTCACTTAACAACTGCAGGGGTTTTGCTTAACAATCATGGCAAGAAGGTCCTAAAATCAGCTGCAGCTCACTTAGCAGCCGCCTTGCTTAACGACAGAAAAGTCTGGTCCCAATTTTAGTCCTCTATTCCTATCCAAAATGCAGAACGTTCCTTTTAAGGCATTTTGAAACTTTGCAAAGCTCCCATCTTGGAAAAGTAAGATAACAATGGCAGGATTTTTTCCCCACTTTCCAGGAAAATATAATTCTTTAAAAAAGAAAATCACACCAGTCATAAAAATTAAGTGCTTCCTTTTTGCTATATGCTGGAACAGGATAGATATACCACTCTCTAATTTAAGTTCATTAAACTCTTATAGATTCTATTTCTGAATATATATATATATTCACACACACACACACACACACACACACACACACACACACACACACACATTCTAGAGAGTAATCAGAGGTTTTGAGAAAAATATATTTCTCAATGTGAAAAAGGAACTGGTTTCCCCACCCCAAGCCCCATCAGATGGCCTGTCCGTCAAGAATTACTCTTTTGATGGCTAGAAACATGAAGGACAGGAACAAGGAAAGAAGAGAATAGATGTTGCACAATTTTCCTATATTTTAGACCAGTGTTTCTCCACCTCGAGAACTTTAAAGAGGTGTGGACTTCAACGCCCAGAATTCCCCAGCTGGCTGGGGAATTCTGGGAGTTGAAGTCCGCTCATCTTAAAGCTGCCACGGTTGAGAAACATTGCTTTAGTTTTTTTCTTTTTATTATTTTAAATGTGCACAGCCCAATTTTCCCCTCCTTAACGGATATCCCAAAAAAATTTCTAGGAAAGCTGTTCCAAACCTTTGGAACGTAGTTAGGAAGATGTTCAATGGGAGGGGAAACACCACAGGGGTCTCCGAATGTGGCCCTTTAAAGAGGTGTGGACTTCAACTCCCAGAATTCCCCAGCTGGCTGGGGAATTCTGGGAGTTGAAGTCCACACCTCTTTAAAGTTCTCGAGGTGGAGAAACACTGTTTTAGGTGACAACTTCTTGATTGACCTTGAAAAAATAAACAAACAGGAGACCAGTAGAGAATTCCAGAGGTGCAGCCTAGACTGTTACGTCCAAAACCATCTCAGAAGGAGCAGAGAACAAAGCAAGGCCGTCATTCCACCAGGACAGCTTAGCAGAGATGTCGCTAGCCCAACAAGGCTGTCTTCAGATGGACCTTACCTTCACTACAACCAACGTGTCCTTCTTTTAATGCATCAAATATGAGAGGTTTCTCTTTTGAAGGGCGAGCTACCACGAATGAATTAAACAAAAACCTATTTCTTTCTCCTGCCATTCCAGACATCCTTCCTTTGTGGGTTAAGTGTGGCTCCTTCAATTTTGAGGTGGGGCAGAGGCTGAGCTAAAAAGGGATGGATCTTATTTTTAGAGCAAGGATTTAAAACCAAGGAGGTTGTGCGTCCTTTCCAGGGCTTCTTTGAAGTTTTGCCGCCTCCGAAAAGGCCCAGGGGATTTATTAAACATCCAGATGAATTTATATTGATTTGATCTTTGATTGGGTGTGGCTGTTTATTTCATGGCAAACGAGATGGGCTTTGCCACGTATTGCAACGTATGAAAACCACAGTGCTAGAAAATATTTCGCACGGCTTGGCCTTCCCAACTGTGGAAGCTGCAGATAAGCCCCAATTTAAGATAGAATAGAATAACGGAGTCGTAAGGGACACTCGGAGGTCTTCTAGTCCAACCCCGATTGAGACAGACATGCCCAGGGCAAGATAAAAACCAGGGCAGTGATTCATTTGGCTTCCTTGAAAGCTTTTTTTTTTAAACCATCTGAAGAGCCGAAACCGGCCAAAACAAATCAACTCTTGAGTTCCACCCATTCTGGCTGATCTCAAAAGCTAAGCAGGATTAAGGCTGGTTGGTTTTCGGATGGGAGACCACCAAGAGAACCTGAGGATTAGAGGTAGTCCCTGACTTACGACCACAATCCACTGCTAAGCAAGACAATTCTTAAGAGAGTTTTACCCTGTTTTACGACCCCCTTTTGCCACAGCTGTTCAGTGAATCACCGCAGTTGTTAAGTGAATCGTGCGGTCATTAAGCAAATCTGGCTTCCTGCATTGACTTTGCATGTCAGAAGCTGGCTGGGAAGGTTACAAATGGTGATCACATGACCCCTGGACACTGCAACCGTCATATATGCGAGTCAGTTGCCAAGCTCCCAAATTTTGATCATGTGACCATGGGGATGCTGCAACGGTCGTAAGTGTGGAAAAACAGTCATAAGTCACTTTTTTCAGTGCCGTTGTAACTTCAAACAGTCAGTAAAAGAATGATTGTAAGTGAAAGACTACCTGTATTAGCTAGAAAGAAAGTTTCTAATTATGTGTGCCTGTTTTCCTTTATTAGTTTTTTTTAAATCCTATTTCAACTGTTTAGCTTCCCAAAGTTATGTATATGAGATGGGCAGCCATATAAATTTATTTTTTGTTTATGTCCTGTCTTACTTATTTTTATAAATAACTCAAGGTGGTGAACACACACACAATATTCCTTCCTTCTCCTATTTTCCCCGTAACAACAACCCTGGGAGGTGGCTTGGGTTGAGAGGGAGGGACTCGCCTGAAGTCACCCAGCCAGCTTTCACACCTAAGGTGGAACTAGAACTCACCGTCTCCTGGTGATTGGCCAAAAGTCCCCCAGCTAGCTTTTATGCCTAAGGCGGGACTAGAACTCACCGCCTCCTGGTGATTGGCCCAAAGTCACCCAGCTGGCTTTCGTGCCTAAGGTGGGACTAGAACTCACTGTCTGCTGATGATTGGCCCAGAGTCACCCAACCGGCTTTCATGCCTAAGGTGGAACTAGAACTCACCGCCTCCTGGTGATTGGCCCAGAGTCACCCAACCGGCTTTCACGCCTAAGGTGGGACTAGAACTCACCACCTCCTGGCTTTTAGCCTGCTGCTAAAAGACCAAACTGGTTCTCTAATAATTTAGTTTAATAAATGTATTAAATAAAAAAGTAAATTAAAAAATCCGTAAGGAAGAAGCAACGGCAGATCCCTGCAGCCAAGAAAACAGAAGGGCCACCTTTATGAAATCCCTACGAGTGAACTCAAAAGAGACTTTAGCTTTCCTTAAAAAACAAGCCAGAGCAGGAATAAAGTTCTCAAAATAATAAAGTTCTCAAAATAACCAAGTAGGACTCCTGTTATTTCAAAATACTAAAAGTGTCCTCTTTTCTGCAATTTGCTAGCTGCAGCAAAAAACAGAACATTTCACTGGAACTTGAAAAGTAATAATCTTTCTCAACTTGATGCCATCCAGGAACTTCCATCAGCAGGATAACAACTTTTCTGGTTGCGGCTGTGCTTTTTTTACTGGCTGGGGCGACAATCCTCCCTGAAGTAAAATCCAAAAGATTTCCTTGGAATACCCAGCTTTTTTTTTTTTTTTGCAAAACAGAAAAGTTCTCTAGAGAACTTGCAAACTACACAGTGCCGCCCTAGAGTAAGTATTGGTGAGGCAAACCCGCTTCAGCAACTTATGAAATCTGGAGTGAAAAATCTGGACATTTTATATAGCTCCGTAATTTGCCACAAACAGGGCAAGACCACCAAAGAGTACTGAAGTCCTGAATTCAACTCAAAAACTTGGGTAAAGATGAGAGGTCCTGGGTGTTAATTACCCACACTAGGTAACATCATCAGTGCTAGAAGGGAGGAGGAGCCAGACAACAAGGACTGGGGGCTCCTTGGTGCTCTCTGAGCTTGGCTGTCTTCTTGCAGACATTTCATTACCCAAATATGTAACATCATCAGTGCTAGAGGGGAGGGGGGGGTTGCTCTCCGTTTATATACCCTCCCTTCTAGCACTGATGATGTTACCATGGCTGGCTGGGGAATTCTGGGAGTTGGAAGTCCACACATCTTGAAGTTTCTGAGGTCGAGAAACACTGACCTAAATTGTAAGGAAAATACGCAGCATCTATTCCAAGACCCTCTTGCTAATCAGGCTCAGGAGGGTTTGTTTTTCTTTCGCAGCCCAACCAAGCCTTCCTTGCCTTGTTAAAAAAAAAAAAATCCCATTTTTTAAAAAAACCATTTGTCTTATTCTGCTTATCCAGCTGCTTGATTGGCCGTTCTGCCCGCTGGCTTTGGAGAAATATTTAAGAATCGAAGCGGCTTCGGTGCTGAGTGATTTTCACGGGTCTTTACAAACAAACCGAGTTGGCAGCTGCCACGGCTGAAAGATAACCACCGAAGGTAGTTCATTTCAAAATAAATGGAAATTTATGACTTGGTGCAGGGCAGCTGCTGAGCCTCTCAAAACGGCTGTGCTTGATTTGGCAAGAAGCAGTGTGAAATTAAGCGATAATTCCAGAGATCACCAAGACGTGTGTTGAGATGTTGGCTTGGTCTAAAACTGTTGGCTTAGCTAACCACCTTCTCCCTGTCGATGGACTTAAGGAACAGAACTGGTCCAGCCAACATCTAAGCCAACTTTAAACATCCTTACCAACGGGTGAGTAACTTAACAACGGCAGAGATTCGCTGAACAACTGTGGCAAGAAAGGTAAAATGGAGCAGAACTCACTCAACAACTGCCTCGTTTAGCAACGGAAATTTTGGGCTCAATTGCGGTTGTTAAGTGTAGGATCACCTACATGTTTAAAAAAGAGAGGGCTTAGGAGTGACATGATAGCAGTCTTCCAGTATTTGAGGGGATGTCACAGTGAGTGGTGGTGGGGGGGGGTATCAACCTATTCTCCAAAGGGCAGGACAAGAAGCAACGGGTGGAAACTCCTCAGGGGAAGATCCCACCTGCAAAAAAGGAGGAATTTCCTGATAGTGAGAACAATTAGAGCAGGGGAGTCAAACTCGATTTCATTGAGGGCTGCATCAGGTTGTGTTTGACCTCCGGGG
>QLTV01000204.1:125705-141361 GCA_003457575.1 Thermophis baileyi | reverse complement strand
CCCACGCGGTGCGGGAGGGAGCGAACCGGCATCGAGGTAAGTTAGAACCCACCGCTGGTTAGCGCTTATAAGCAGCATCCTGAATAACGGGAAGTGAGCTTCCTATAATCTTCTCCACTGTCCTCACCACTCTCTGTAGGGACGTTCTATCTGAGGCTCTGCTGCCACCGAACCAAACAGGGATGCGGTTTGTTAAAACGCTCCCAATCGTGCCTCTGTAAAAAGTGGCCAGGACAGAAGCAGAAAGAGGTGCTCTCCTCATCCGACGCAGGAAATGCAGACGCTGGTTTGCACGCTTCACTAAGGCTGATGTGTGGAGAGACCAGATCAAATTGTTAGTTAGTTAGATTGGAAGTCCACATCGCACCATGTGGGAAACCACTGCTCTAGAAGACTAGAATAGATGGCATGCAAGATATAAAAATTATTAATAGTAAAATTATTAATAGTAAAAAACAACAACATAATCACAGGATTGTGGGTCCAATAAAATGCTGCAGCAGTAGCTGAAGAGCCTTCAAAATCTTACACCATAGCCCAAGAACCAGTCAATTTCATTCATGCAAAGGTCAATGTGACAGATTCCATATCACATCACAATTTCAGGATTATTTCCACCTAACCAGGTTCTCCATACATAGGACAGCCAACTGGAAAAAAAGAAACAAGCTTGTGGCACCTAAAGCTTCTGACAAACCATCATGGACCGTCAGAGCCAAGACTCAACAAAACACATCTGAGTTTAGGTAACCTGCTTTTCCTTTTCAGACGGAAAAGGGTTGGTATCTACTTCCTAACCAACATAGCACAATTGCACTGATTTCCAAATCAAGAGATATAGACAGTGGTCGGTGGACCGGTTCTTTAGAATCGGCAGCGGAAATTTACTGCTGCTCGCCGAGCCGGTAGCGATGACTGGCGGTCCACATACCCGAACCGGTCCTCCGGTCGCCGCGGCTTGCAAAAAAACCCCTCTGCGCATGCGCTAAGGCTTCTGCGCATGTGCAGAGGGTCATTTCCGGGTCTTTTGCGCGATGTGACATGACGCGATGCGACGTGACAAAACGCACACTTCCATCGCGATCAGAACTGGTAGGGGAGGTAAGTGGAACCCACCCCTGGATATAGACACAGAATCATAGGGCTGGAAGGGAATTTGGAGACCTTCTAGTCCAACTTCCTGCCCAAGGCAGGAGATCTTATACCATCCTGGATAACTTGTTGTCCAGTCTTTTCTTGAAAACCGCCAAGGGAGCACCCATCGCTACGATTTTTATGGATTACGGTCTCATCAGAAGTTCCTTCAATCATATAACATGGTGATGATGATGATATCCATTTAGTCGCATCTGACTCTGGGCAATTTTATGATCCAGGTCTCTCCCCATCTTTTGATCTTACACTGAGTTGTTCTATATTTACATGGTTGTAAGTAGAGGATTGTCTGTAGTTTTCTGGCCCGTCGTAACTTTGAATGGTCACTAAGCGACCGGTCGTAAGTCGAGGACTATCTGTACTGCTTTCGACCCACAACTGGGCAACGTTAGCAGGTGATCTTAAATAAGTTTAGGTTTAGATTAAGTATAGCTTCTGAGATGATGATGATGATGATGATGATGGTATCCATTCGGTCATGTCCGAATCTTGGTGATTTTCCGGGCCAGGTTTCTCCCCATCTTCCAATGTTGCACTGCTTCTATGCTTTGGCTGGGGTCGGCTTTGATGGTGTCAAGCCACCGTGGTTTTTGGAGGCCTGGTTTCCTTCTACTGCTAACTCTTCCCAACATCATTGCTTTCTCCAGTGAATTTCTCCACATCCTCTTCTTTTAACGACCCCATAATTCCTTGCGGGGTGGAGTCTGGGCAACTGAATGGAGCTAGCAAGAGTGTTTACTGGCCGGATGCCCTTCCTGTCGCCAATGCGGAGTTTCGTTGAGCAGATATATTCTCATTGTGCCCACAGAGAGAAATATCTGCCTCTACCTAGGATCGAACTCACAGCCTCCTGATTGTGAGGCAAGAACTCCACCTCTAGGCCACCGCACCACTCCAGTGAATTCCCCCACATGACGTGGCCAAAATAAGTGAGATGCAGTTCTGTGGTTTTACCTTCCAGTGACCTGTCTGGTGTTATGCGCTCCAGTGCTTGATTGTTGGTCATCTTTGCTGTCCAAGGAATACGCAGGCACCTTCTCCAGCACCACAGCTCAAACGAGTCCATTTTCTTCCTGTTTTGCTTTTTTAAGGTCCAACGTTCACCTAACAGTTACAAGACTTTTTTCTCTCTCCGTTGGACTGTTTCAATTAAAGCACTGATACTACAAGCTACTTTTCAGACTGGCTGCCTGATTTACACCTCTGGTAAGTGTTCCACCATTTGTGGATTCTTGACATTGAAACCGAATCAAAAATCCATTCAATCAAATCAATCGGAATAGAGCGGGAAGGGACCTTGGGAGGTCTTCTAGTCCAGCCCCCTGCTTAAGCAGGAGACCCTCTACCACAGTGGTTCTCAACCTTTCTAATGCCGCGACCCCCCCCGCCGCCGTGACCCCCGCCCCACCCCCTCCCCGCGCGGGATGAGGTGACAAAGGGGGCGTGGCACCAGGGGGGAAAGGCTCCTGGTTCGGGCTTGGCTGCGGGTCGCCGAACAGCTGATAGCAATGGAAGCGGGAGACTTCGCCCAGACGCTGCCATCCAAATGGTGGCATCCAGGCAGGTGGGCAAAGTCTCCCACTTCTGTCGCTACCGGCTGTCTGGCGACCCGCAGGCACGGCCGAACCAGGAGCATTTCACCCCTGCCGTGACGGTGGCACCAAGATGGCGGGCTAACGTGTGCGGCGACCCCTGTGAAATGGTCGTTCGACCCCCAAAGGGGTCGCGACCCACAGGTTGAGAACCGCTGCCCTATACCATTTCAGACAAGTGACTGTCCAATCTCTTCTTGAAAACCTCCAGTGATGGAGCACCCACAACTTCGGGTGGCAAGCTGTTCCACTGGTTAATTGTCCTCACTGTTAGGAAGTTTCTCCTTAGTTCTAAGTTGCTTCTCTCCTTGATTAGTTTCCATCCGTTGCTTCTTGTCCTGCCTTCAAATACTTTGGAAAACAAGTTGACCCCCTCTTCTTCTTTGTGGCAGCCCTTCAAATACTGGAATACTATCATGTCACCCCAGTCCTTCTCTTCACTAGACTGGCCATGCCCAGTTCTTGCAACTGTTCTTCATAGGTTTTTGTCTCTTAATCCTCTTAGTTGCTCTTCTCTGCACTTTTTCAAAAGTCTCAACATCTTTTTTGACTTTGCCAAATCTTAAGGAATCCAGCGAAGCTAAAGAACATCACCAAGGATTCAGCTTCTTAAGATTATTTCCCCCTTATTAAAAAAAAAATAGTTTGTCTATGAATATATCTGAAACTCTAAGAGCAACGTCTGCGGAAATGTCAAAAGCCAGAGGCCTTCAAATTTTGAGGGCAAAACTGCAATTCCTGTTATTGCTCTTCGCTTTGTCTTATCGATCGATTACGCAAACTAGTAAAAAAAAAGCCTAACTAACGACGTGACTAAGCTTCCTTATAGATAACATTTGATTTTTGTAAGGACTTTCTCCTTAAATAGTCTTTTTTGACTCATGCAATTTCCGTTTCCTGTACTGATAGTAGGGAATATTTGGAATTTAGGGTTAAGTTGTGGGATCCTTCGTGCTCTCTGAGCTCGGTGGTTTCCTTGCAGATGTTTCATTACCCAAACTTGGTAAAAAGAGCAAAAGCAGAGCAAACCCCACTCCATTCTAGCACTGATATTACCTAGTTAAGTCATGAAACGTCTGCAAGAAAACAGCCAAGGTCAGAGAGCACCAAGGACCCCACAGCCCTCCTCCTCTTCCTCTCCGCAAACTCCACTCCCTTCAAGCACTGATGATGTTACCTAGTTGGGTCATGAAACGTCTGCAAGAAAACCACCAAGCTCAGAGAGCACCAAGGACCCCACCGTCCCCCTCCTTTTCTCCACAAAGCCCCCTCCTTTCTACGGTAGCACTGATGATATTCCCTAGTTGGGTCATGAAACGTCTGCAAGAAAACCAACCAAGATCAGAGAGCACCAAGGACCCCCCAGTCCTCCTCCTCCTCCTCCTCCTCCACAGACCCCATTCTCTTCTAGCACTGATGATGTTCCCTAGTTGGGTCATGAAACGTCTGCAAGAAAACCACCCAGCTGAGAGAGCACCAAGCATCTCTGTTTTCTATATTATACAACCCCTTTCCCCCCAGATAATGTTGCAAACGTGAGAGACCCAAAATCCCCCCTTGCAAAATACCCATTTTGACCCTCTGCAGACAACAGTGTGTGGCTTCTTCATCTTGTTCAACACCTTGCAACAGTTCTGCCGTAAAATATAACATGGGGACAGCTGCAGGAAACTGAGGAAGCTCTGTTCCCCTGGAAGAGGGCTTCCAAATTCTCAATTAAGTGTAACTTGCAAAGGAAGAGAAGACTGACGGTGTTATAACCAGTCTGTCAACCAATGACAGTGTACACACCAGAGAGCTTGAAGACCCGCCAAGAAGATTCACATTAAGCTTCTTGTTTAACATGTCTGTGTAAATCAGTAAACTCAGAAATTTGGAAATTCTCGGATGGCTTGTGCTTGGGGGGGGGGGGCTATTTCGAAGCTTAACATCCACCGGGAGCCACGGGCTGCATCGGGGGGGGGGGGAGAATGTCTTTGACGCTGCTGCATCAACTTAAAACAAGAAATCTTTCCCAGGAAAATCAACTTTTGGTTCAGGGGTGTGCAACCTTGGCAACTTTAAGACCTGCGAACGTCAACTCCCAGAATTCTGGGAGTTGAAGTCCACAGGTCTTTAAAGTTGCCAAGGTTGGATGATCCTGCTTTAGAGCTATTAAGACCAAGAATTTCCAAACTTTACTACTTTCAGACTTGTGGGACTTCAACTTCCAGAATTCCTCAGACAGCCATGCTGGCTGGAGAAATTCTGGGAGTTGAAGTCCACAGGTCTTAAAAATGGCCACGTTGGGACACCCCTGGTCTAGACAAAGGGAGGTGTACAGGGAAAAAATTGTTGCTAATTCTCTTCAACGACAACAACACAAGGCCCGCTTCAGGAACCAAGCAAGGCTTCCTGAGACAGAAAAGTAGGGGGTTGGTGCTCTCTGAGCTTGGTTGGTTTCTTGTAGATGTTTCATGACCCAGATAGGTAACATCATCAGTGCTAGAAGGGAGTGGGGTTTGTTGAGAAGAGGGAGGAGGAGGAGAAGGAGGAGGAGGAGGAGGACTGTGGGGTCCTTGGTGCTCTCTGAGCTTGATTGTTTTCTTGTAGATGTTTCATGACCCAACTAGGTAATATCATCAGTGCTAGAAGGGAGTGGGGTTTGTTGAGGAGGAGGAGGAGGAGGAGGAGGAGGAGGAGGAGGAGGAGGAGGAGGAGGGGGGGGGGGGAGGAGGAGGAGGAGGGAGGAGGAGGAAGGAGGAGGGGATCAGTGCTAGAAGGGAGTGGGGTTTGTTGAGGAGGAGGAGGAGGAGGAGGAGGAGGAGGAGGAGTGGAGGAGAAGGGGAAAAGGATGATGGGGTCCTTGGTGCTGTCTGAGCTTGGAGGTTTTCTTGCAGACGTTTCATGACCCAGATAGGTAACATCATCAGTGCTAGAAGGGAGATGGGTTACTCCTTATTCATATATAAGTGGCTTGTCCTGTCAATGTTAGTGAGAGTGTTTTTGGTGGCTCCTTGATTACATTGCTGTTTACTATTTGATTAGTTTGTCGGATTTGGTAGTTCTTTGATTGGGGTATTGTTTACTGCTTAATAGTTGGTCAGATAGGGCCGGCTGGGCTGGAGAATTGCAAGTATTCTTTACTTCTTGATTACTGATCTAGATGTAATCTTGGTGTAAATCTCTGCTTATCTGGGTGTTTTGCTGGCGAGGAGGTGTTTTGGCCGTGGTGGCGCAGTGGTTAGAACGCAGCATTGCAGGCTAACGCTGAATTCCACAGCCACGAGTTCAATCCTGACCGGCTCAAGGTTGACTCAGCCTTCCATCCTTCCGAGGTCGGTAAAATGAGGAACCCAGATTGTCTGGGGGACAAGAGGCTGACTCTGTAAACTGCTTAGAGAGGGCTGTAAAGCACTGTGGAGCGGTATATAAGTCTAAGTGCTATTGCTTGTTTTGTTTCCTTTTTGGCTTTTCAATTGTCTCTTTCGAATGGTGTGCAAATATTGGTCATCTCTATGTGCCTGTTGATGGCTGTTACATCTGAGTGCCAGGCTTTGAGGAATTCTCTAGCATTTTTGGACTTGGCTTAGTCTGGGATACTCGCAGGATACTCCTGTTGAAACTATGATTAAATCTGTCAATGGGTTGTGAAAAGTGTGAAAACACCAAAGACCCAAGAAGGAATACTGTGCCCATGCAAACTTCTTGGTTCAATGATTACAAACACTAGCGTGTTCTTTCTCCAGGACCACGATCCTCCTCATCATCCAGATATTTTAAAAAAGCAAATGACTATAAGAGGCATTGTTTTAGCAATTGCTTTTCCAAGGAAGTTTAAGTAATCAACAGACTAGGGAAGAAATGAGCTGTTCAAAGCAGGGCTCCCAAGAGAAAACTTTTAAGAGCTAAAATTGAGAACTGAAAATGGGAGTCAAGACATCTTAGACGTCATCAAACTTAAGTGTCAACAACTGTTGTTGTTCCCCCCCCCCCCAGAAAGGAGAATTCCCTGATCCAAATTTCAGTGTATTTTCAGCATTGGTCTCCCTTAAAAACACAGTTACTGGTAGTCCTCCACTTACAACAGTTTGCTTAGTGACCATTCAAAGTTACAACAGTACTGAAAAAAGTGACTGATGACCGTTTTTCACACTTACGACCGTTGTAGCATTCCCCCCCACGGTCACGTGATTCAGACAATGGGCAACCGACTCATATTTATGACGATTGCAGTGTCCGTGGGGGCTCACGTGATCCCCTTTGGCAACCGTCTTACCAGCAAAGTCCATGGGGAAGCTGGATTCACGTAACAATCTTGTTACTAACTTAACAACTGCAGGGGATTCACTTAACAGCGGTGGCAAGAAAGGTCGTAAAATGGGGCAAAGCTCACTTAAGAAATGTCTCAGTTAAGGACAGAAATTCTGGGCTCAATTGCGGTCGTTAAGTCAAGGACTATCCGTATTTCAGGAGTTTAGCAGGATACAAATTCTGCTCATGAACTCCTGGCGGTGGCCCTTGGCGAGCTGCATGCAATGAAGTTTCATTTTAATGTATGCCGATTAGTGTACATTTCAAGTGACAATAACGTTAATTCTAAGTTCTAAGTTCTGAGCAGTGCCAGTCCTAAGTCTGGTTGCAAATGTAGCCAAGCAGAGCAACTGCATCCATTGGGCAAGAACCCTGAGCTATAAACTCTCGAGTTGTCAAACAAATAAAAAAAAAAACAAAAAAAACCACCCACTTGGAATGTATTATTCCGCAGCCGAATACATTATTTAAAAGAGAGGACTTGTATAAACTTTCAAACCTACAATCTCTAAGAGATCTCTACAAAAAAAAAAGCCACCAGTAACAAGCTTAGCATGCTTATTTCACTCTTTTAAAGAGCGAAACCAAGATTAAGATTTCAAACTGAGCCTCACAATAAGTAAGAACATTTCTGGAACTAGTAACTTCCTATACGATTCAGAGGGGGGGGGGAAGCTTGAGGGCGTTTGTAAAAAAAAAAAAATGCTAACAGGCATGGAGAATAAAGCTGAATCGTTTTACTCAGTACTACTGATTTTTGTTCCACTGATTAATTGTTCTCTCTGTCAGGAAATTCCTCCTTAGTTCTAGGGTTGATCTCTCTTTTGCAAGTTTCTACCCATTAGATCAGAATAGAGTTGGAAGGGACCTTGGAGGTCTTCCAGTCCAGCCCTCTGCTCAAGCAGGAGATTCTATACCATTTGAGACAGATGGCTGTCCAGTCTTTTTTTAAAAAAAATCCTCTAGTGATGAAATTTCTCCTTAATTCCAGGTTGCTTCTCTCCTTGACTAGTTTCCATCCATTGCTTCTTGTCCTGCCTTCAGGAGCTTTGGAGAATAGGTGGACACCCCCCTCTTCTTTGGGGCAGCCCCTCAAATTGTCAAATTCGAAATGGATCAGACCTGTCGCAGCCATCTTTACGTTTCTCGAGTTGCCACGCAGTATGGGAGGATGGGGAGAAGCTTGGAATGCAGACCAGACAAAACAACCTACTATCCCTTGGGAACCAAGGTCATCTCAACAGGTGCTTCTGGCCAGAGACTGGAAGAAGTTGCCAAGGAGAGGCCAGAACACCTAATCGGACAATGTAACCTGGGACAATGAGGGAGGGAATGATCTGTTCTTGAATTATACTGAAAACGCGGGAAATAATCAGAGCTGGTTTTGTATTCATCTGTGCCGAAATGATGTACTCAGTAAAACAGTTCTTTGAGAAAGTAAAAAGTCTCAGAGTTGCTGAATTGGTTGATGTTCATCAGTTGGAGCCTTGACACAAATATTGGAAGACTGATATCATGTTCCCCCTTAATCCTTTTCATTAGACTAGACATACCCAATTCCTGCAACTGTTCTTTGTACGTTTTAGCCTCCAGTCCCCTAATCATTTTAGTTGCTCTTCTCTGCACTCTTTCTAGAGCAGGGGTGTCAAACCCAAGGCCCGTGGCCCGGCCCACGGGGTGCTTAGATCTAGCCCGCGGGGCCGCCCTGGAAACAGTGAAGGACCGGCCCACGGTGCCTCTGCCAGTGAAAACGGAGGTCAGGGAGCCCGGGCCTGTCGTTGCGGCCGAAAACGGAGCCTCGACGAGTGATGTCGAGCTGGCCATGCCCACCCTGGCCACGCCCCCAGACCCCCCCTGGAGATCAAACACAACCCTGATGCAGCCCTCAATGAAATCGAGTTTGACACCCCTGTTCTAGAGTCTCAACATCTTTTTTTTTTTTAACATCTTCATTGCTTTCCTCTCCAGAATCTTTCTAGGATCTCATTAAAACAAGGGCACTTCCGCGAAAGGCCGGGCCAAAAAGGAAAGCACCTTCAACATGTCTCCCCCATTCTTCTTCTTTGACACATTCTTCTTCTCGCACAGCTCCCCGGTTCAAAGTTCCCTCACTCACCTTTGGGCAGAGAACTTCGGTCTGCTGGATCATGATCAGAGCCGATGCAATCAGAGCCCCCTGACGCACGTAGTTGACAGGATCGTTAGTCATCGGTTCCAACAAATTAATTGCTTCCTATCGGCGAAGAGAGAAAAAAAGGAGAGGAATATAAACTTTATTTACCTTTCAAGCACCAGGCTTTCATCAGGATTATCCAATTAGGATTTTCAAGCAGGGCATGCTAGGGAGTAGCTGATGAGAGGGACGCCAAAAAGGGCACTCGCGCGATAGGTGCTCCGAAGATCAAACGTTTTAATTTCTTGGCGGGGGGGGGGGAACGAGGCTGGAAGGAGTGTGAAGCAAGCAATTTGTTTCAGGTGAGAAAAACACTTATTTTATTTTTTTAATGCTGCTGATCTCAAAGCTACTTCTGAGAAACGCTTTCTGTTACCTGTCCTCACTCTTCGGGTGAAGCGTCCTCTTAATTAAACCGTTAAAAGAAGGGTAGAAATGGTTTTGGTCCAGTGGTGAATGCACCAGGTTAGAAAGCAGGAGACGGCGAGTTCTAGTCCCACCTTAGGCGGGAAAGCCAGCTAGGTGACTTTGGGCCAATCACCAGGAGACTGTGAGTTCTAGTCCCGCCTTAGGCAAGAAAGCCAGCTGGGTGACTTTGGGCCAATCACCAGGAGACTGGGAGTTCTAGTCCCACCTTGGCAAGAAAGCCAGCTGGGTGACTTTGGGCCAATCACCAGAAGACTGGGAGTTCTAGTCCCACCTTAGGCAGGAAAACCAGCTGGGTGACTTTGGGCCAATCACCAGGAGACTGTGAGTTCTAGTCCCGCCTTAGGCAAGAAAGCCAGCTGGGTAATTTTGGGCCAATCGCCAGGAGACTATGAGTTCCAGTCCTAACTCTGGCAGGAAAGCCAGCTGGGTGACTTTGGTCCAGTCCCTCTCTCTCAACCTAATCCACGTCACAGGGTTGTTGTTGTGGGAAAAATAGGAGAAGGAAACAATATTAGGTATGTTTGCCACCTCAAGTTATTTATAAAAAATCTTTAAAGTTGATAAACACTGGTCTAGGGCCAGCTAATAAACTCATAAATTAAATAAAACGCAGACAAATGCCACGGACGGATCAAAGTCTTTTTATGGCTTACTTTTCCCTACTTGAGCTCTCCGACACCTTCCTTCTAATTATGCACAATTACCTTTTATAAGCGGGGTTGTATTTGTGTATTTAGAGCTCCTGACCCAAACTCTTGACGTTGTGTGAACTGACAACTATTTATAGAGGAAGGAAGATGGGAGTCTTGAGTCTAACTAAAATCTTAACATGATTTCCAGTCTTTTCAGTTCTAACATATTAACTCAGCCTTTGCTATATGTTGATGTAAGGAGACCCACTGACATAAACATGAGCTCAAGCTCTTTTACTTCAGAAATAAACAATAAAAGTGCAAAACTACAGCCAGGCAGGTTATTATCCCGACTACATAAAGTTACAGAGAGACAAAGCAGACTTGGGCGAAAGGCTTGACCTAAACGGTTGCCCTTTTCATGTCCAGCGAAGGAAAATATCGTCAACAAGACAGGAAATCAATATAGTTTCTGTACTTTCTCTAGACTCTGCCCCCCCCCCAAAAAAAGGAATGTCCAAAAGCTGAAGATTTTTCAAGAAACCGTCGAGCCAAAGAATGTGTCTCTTGGATAAATAAAAATTAGGTCTTGCATAAGCAGAGATCAGTAACCACAAGATAATCCAAGAATATGACCGGGAGCAAACTTTAGATCAATAATTCTCACTTTTAAGCAACTTTAAGGGGTGTGGACTTCCAAGTCCCAGAATTCCCCAGCCAGCAGGCACTAGAATGATCATTTCTTTGAAATTCATCCAATGGAGTTTGTCAGAGCTGTGCCAAAAATACTAAACAAATATAACTTCGGCTTACAAAGGCCAACTTGGCTGCGCAGGTAGTCCTCAACTTATGACCACAATTGAGCCCAAAATGTTTGTCGCTAAGCGAGACATTTGTTAAGTGAGCTTTGCCCCCATCTTATGACCTTTCTTGCCACAATTGTTAAGTGAATCACTGCAGATGTGAAGTTAATAACACTGCTGTTAAGTGAATCTGGCTTCCCCCGTTGATTTTGCTTGTCAGAAGGGGGATCACCTGACCCCAGGACACTGCGAAGCGTCGTAAGTATGAGTCAGCTGCCAAGCACCTTAATTTTGATCATGTGACCATGAGGATGCTGCATTGGTCATAAGTGTGACAAACGGTCATAAGTCCCTTTTTTCAGTGCCGTTGTAACTTTGAACGGTCACTAAACGAACTGTTGTAAGTCGAGGACTACCTGTACATCTGTCTGGCATCTTGTTGCAAGTCATTGCATATGAAATGGGCGGCAAATAAATAAATAAAATAATAATAATCATCATCATCATCATCATCATAATTTTTATTTACCAGTCAGTGGTATTTGTGACACTTTTTTAAATGTTCAGTTGACTGAGTTTCATGTTTAATTAATAAAAGAGATAATAATAATAATAACAATAACAATAATGATGATGATGATGTGCCAATATTTGTGATACATTTTTAAATGTTCAGTTGACTGAGTTTCATGTTTAATGAATAAAAGTTTATAGTAATAATATGGATGTAACATGTGACAGTGATACCCATTGTCATCGGGGCACTTGGTACCATGTCCAAGGATTTCACAAAACACATCAAGAAATTGCAGCTTCCTGCAAGAACACCAGCGGAACTGTAAAAAAAAACCCTGCGCTACTCAGAACATCGTATATTTTAAGAAGGTACTTGGTCGATACCTAGGACGCTGGCAGCAACCCGTATCAACCATTAGCACCAGTCAGTGGTATTTGTGACACATTTTTAAATGTTCAGTTGACTGAGTTTCATATTTAATGAATAAAAGAGAAAATAATAAAAATTAAAAAAAAAATCTTAATAATAATAATAATACTTGGTCGATACCTAGGACGCTGGCAGCAACCCGTATCAACCATTAGCACCAGTCAGTGGTATTTGTGACACATTTTTAAATGTTCAGTTGACTGAGTTTCATGCTTAATGAATAAAAGAGATGATAATAAAAATTAAAAAAAAAATCTTGTGCCAGCTGCTTTCATTAACCCGGCTTTTCTGTCTCCCTGTAGATGTTCCCTCCCATCGTCCCCAAGGAGACGATGGTTTATGGTGCAGGGTTTCAGGCTGACATCCACGCCCTCAGCAAGGAGTGCTGGGGTTTGATTCCAAACATCAAAGCTGGGTGACCCTGGGCCAGTCACTTTCTCTCAGCCCTAGGAAGTAGGCAATGGTAAAAGCACTCCCAAAATCTTGAAAGAAAAATGGCAGGGGTCTTGTCCAGGCAGTTGCCAAAAGTCAATACTGACTCAAAGGAACCCTCCTCCAAAAAAATAATAATCTTCAATTTAGAAATGTTTTTTTTAGGAGGCATTTTGTAAAAATGGCCAAAATTATATATAACCACTCTGCTTTATACACAGTCAGGAGGTCTAGTGGTTAAGGCACCAGGCTAGAAAACAAAAGAATATGAGTTCAAAAGTTTCCCCCCTTACTCATGAAAGCCGGCTGGATGACTTTGTGCCAGTCAGCAGGAGAAGCTGACTTCCAGTCCTGCCTTAGGCATGAAAGCCATCTAGGGGACTGTTGCAGCCGAATCAGAGGAGGAGGAGGAGGCATGGGAATCAGGGTCAGCATCCGGGCAACCTGAGAACTCCGAGGGCGAAGAGGGAATGGAGCTGGGGCAGAGAGAGAGACCAGTGGTGGGTTGCTGCCGGTTCGGACCGGTTCTCCCGTACCGGTAGAGGAAATTTGCATCCGCTCGCCGAACCGGCAGCGATGGCCGGCTGTCCACGCCCCCGAACCGGTTCCCCGTTCGCCGCGGCTGCCAAAGAACCCTCTGCGCATGCGCAGAGGCTTCTGCGCATGCGCAGAGGGTTATTTCCGTGACGTGACGTAGGCAAAACGCACACTTCTGTCACGATGCGAACCGGTAGGGAAGGTAAGTGGAACCCACCCGATAGAGACAGAGGCGGAGCCTGGGCTGTCCGTCAGCCCTCAGATGGAGAGTCAACAGCCCCCTGGTCTGGAGATGGCTGATGAGGAAGAGGAGGAACAGCTGGGTCCAGTGCCTGACGCACGAATGCGCAGAAGGCAGAGGAAAGGAGAGCAGTGGAAATCTGTGGGACGGTCCTTGGGACGGAAGAGCCACCGCTGCTAGCGAAGCCCCACCCTAGCTCTGGGGATAAAAGGCAGGAGGCGGAGATGAATAGGTGTGGCAGACAACTATTCATCTTATAGCAATAGCACTTAGACTTATATACCGCTTCATAGTGCTTTACAGCCCTCTCTAAGCGGTTTACAGAGTTAGCATATTGCCCCCAACAATCGGGGTCCTCCTTTTCCCCACCTCCGCAGGATGGAAGGCCGAGTCAACCTTGAACCGGTGAGATTTGAACCGCCCAACTGCAGCTAGCAGTCAGCTGAAGTAGCCTGCAGTACTGCACTCTAACCACTGCGCCACCTTGCCACCTCTGCGCCATCTTCTGGCCAGACAGACTTGTTAGCCCGTGAGAGAAACTTTTTGCCGGCGCTGCCAGCGCTCCTAATAAAGGAATCTTTTGAGTTCACGTCAGAGGGTTTGTCGTGTTTGGGGAGCGGGGTCAGAACAGTGACATTGGGCCAATCACCAGGTGACAGTGAGTTCTAGTTGCCTTTAGCCATGAAAGCTGGTTCAGTGACTTTGGGCCAATTAGCAGCAGAAGGTGAGTTTGAGTCCTGCCTTAGGCAGGAAAGCCAGCTCGGTGTCTTTGGGCCAATCACCAGGAGACTGTGAATTCTAGCCCCGCCTTAGCCATGAAAGCCAGCTGGTGGCCTTGGGCCACTCCTTCTCTCTCAGCACAACCCATCTCAGAGGGTTGTTGTTGGGTAAATACAAGAAGGAAGGTGTGTTGGATATGCTTGCCGCCTTGTGTTATTTGTAAAAATGAGAAAAAGTGTGATACAAACAAACAAAATAAATACTCCAGTTCTTGGACTTTAGTGGGGAAAAAAAAGAGAAGAATTGCAGTTTGGCTGCACCTGGCCTTACCTTGTTTCCTGTCCCAGCGCAACAGATCCCCAAAGCCATCGCTGCTCCATAGCGGACATGCGGGTTGTAACTTTCGGACAACAAGGAAACCACACTCGGACATTGTTCAGGAGTCCTAAACAGGAAAAAGGAAGACCATAAGGAACGTTATCTTTACAAGCCGAAAAGATGGTATCTTTATACAATCCTGGGTGGTATAAACAGAGGCATAGAATCAAGATCACGTGAAGTATTAGTGCCACTTTACAAAACCCTAGTAAGGCCACACCTGGAATACTGCAACCAATTTTGGTCACCACACTGCAAAAAAGATGTTGAGACTTTGGAAAAAGTGCAGAGAAGAGCAACTAAGATGATCAAAGGCTTGGAGACAAAAACATACGAAGAACGGCTGCAGATTTTGGGTCTGGCTAGTCTAGAGAAAAGAAGAATTAGGGGGGGGGGGAACATGATAGCAGTCTTCCAGTATTTGGGGGGCTGGCACAAAGAAGAGGGGGTCAAATTATTCTACAAAGCACCAGAAGGCAGGACAAGAAACAATGGATGGAAGCTGACCAAAGAGAGAAGCAACCTGGAATTAAGAAGAAACTTCCTAACAGTGAGGACAATTAACCAGTGGAACAGCTTGCCACCAGAAATCGTGGGTGCTTCATCGCTGGAGATTTTTAAGAAGAGACATAGACTAGACTATCACTTGTCTGATATGGTATAGGTTCTCCTGCTTGAGCAGGGGGTTGGACTAGAAGACCTCCAAGGTCCCTTCCAGCTCTATTCTATTCTGGATATATTCTGGAAAAGCCCAGATAAAAATTCTCCCCCCCCCCAAAAAAAACCAAAGGACACCCACAAAGCTTGGCTCTTCCTGCTGCCTCTTTGACGAGGAACTCTGAGTAGGAATGTAAATAAGGAGGTGAAGAGGGCAGAGTTGACAAGCTGGGATGGATTTTTTACTGAAGGCAGCTCAGGTATGAAGGCTATAAACGCTGCCACGCGCAAAGCCATTCGTCACCTTGTTCTCAAACAAAGCTCAAAAGTTGGCAAAAAAAAAAGGAGAAACCTGTTCTAAACACGCGAGGTGACAAGGCCTTGAATAAATGAACTCAAAAGTTAAAGGAGAAACACATGTTTTAAGGCCCACATGCCAACACGTTGGTACTGCCTGGGCATTGGTTCAAATCGCAGATTCCTAGGAAAAAGATGAACAGTCCTGATTTTTTAATTATTTTTTTCCTCCATGAAGACAAGCTCATCCATCAGAATCGATATCTGCTCAAATTCCTCAATATGCTGAGAAGCTTATACATACATACATACATACATACATACATACATACATACATATACATACATACATTATATAATGAAACAGTAAT
>QLTV01000204.1:100029-101164 GCA_003457575.1 Thermophis baileyi | reverse complement strand
AGGGAGGGAGGGGGGGGGAATGAGGAAGGAAACAGAAAGAGAGAGAAAGAAATAAAGGAGGGAGAATGAATAGACAGTAAGAAAGAGGGAAAGAAAAAGGAGAGAGATAGAAAGAAGGGAGAGAAAGAAAAAAGGAGGGAGAGATAAAGAAAAAGAGAAAGGAAGGAAAGAAGGAAAGAAAGAAAGGAGGCAGAGAAAGAAGGAAAGAAAAAGGAGGAAGCGAGAGAGAAAAAGAAAAGAAAGAAGGTTTGAAATGGTTTGGGGCTCATGGATTTGCCTTCCTGAAGATCTGAAATGCATTATGGTTCTGTCTCCAGCTTCGTGTTTCTCAACCTCGGCAATTTTCAGATGGGTGAACTACAAATGGGCAATTCTGGGATTTAAAGCCCACCCATCCTAAAACTGCCAAGGTTGAGAAACTCTGTCTAAGCAACTTCACCAGGAAATCAGCTCTAAAGGAGAATTATTTGTAGCTCAGGGTTGAAATGAGGGGTGCTTGGTGCTCTCTGAGCTTGGCTGTTTCTTGCAAACGTTTCTTTACCCAAACTGGGTAACATCACCAGTGCTAATAGAATATAAAATGAGAGCAGACCCCACTCCCTTCTAGCACTGATGATGTTACCTAGTTGGGTAAGGAAATGCAAATGGGTGTGGAGCCTTCTCGGAGCTGCTGAAAAGACTGTGTTGTAGACTGGAGATAGATAGATGAAGCACAACACCCATTTGCATTATTCAGATGACCCTGAGGACACAGATAAACCTCCAAGTGGCCTCAACGACTCTCTAAAAGGATGCAAATGACCAGCTGTCTGCAAGGAGTATCAATCCTTCCCTTCCCCACCATCCAGTCAGAGCCGAAGAAGCTCCTTGGAGGAGAAGCAAAACGTCTTCCAAGAAAAACAAAGGAAGTCCTTGGAAAAGCACCCTTGGGGCAACCATGACCTGGATGGCTGAGAATCTCCATAGACACTTGGACCCAACTCTTCCGGAGAAACGGAGAGCGGAAATCAAGCAAAAAGAACCATGAATTCCAACCAGCTGCGCCTCAGCAGGTCTGGAACGCGTGCGAGGCATCAAAATTACAGCCGCAATTTGCTCCGTTCCATACTGATGCATTATAAATGTTTTCTTTCAC
>QLTV01000204.1:80029-97529 GCA_003457575.1 Thermophis baileyi | reverse complement strand
AGAGAATTAGGGGACTGGAGGCTAAAAGATACGAAGAACAGTTGCAGGAACTGGGTATGTCTACTTTGATGAAAAGAAGGACTAGGGGAGACATGATAGCAGTGTTCCAATATCTCAGGGGTTGCCACAAAGAAGAGGGAGTCAAGCTATTCTCCAAAGCACCTGAGGGTAGAACAAGAAGCAATGGGTGGAAACTCATCAAGGAGAGAAGCAACTTAGAACTAAGGAGAAACATCCTAACAAGTGAGGACAATTAACCAGTGGAACAGATTGCCACCAGAAGTTTTAGGTACTTCATCACTGAAGAGATTGGACAGCCATTTGTCTGAAATACTGTAGGGTTTCCTGCTTGATCAGAGGGTTGAACTAGAAGACCTCCAAGGTCCCTTCCAACTCTGTTGTTCTGTTCTGTTCTCTTTCGTTCCATTCTATATTCTATTTTCTATTCTATTCTTCAGATGAACAGATTGTCAGGGTTCCAAATAGCATCCAAAATTAAATCAGAGTCCGAGGCAGAATATTCCTCAAAGTTCCAATTTATTAACAGAGCCATGTTGGCACATCTGGGAGAAACCCGAATCTGAAGCTGCAGGGGTTTCTCCACTCAGTTGAAAGTTCAAGCCCTTGTCCCCACACCCTCAAGTTCATCACGTGAACCAATCTTCTTCTGCCAGCGTGGCAGCTACTCCCATCTGCTTCCGTGCAGGTGCAGGACAAAGGATGACCTTGACAATCTAGAAGGAATTTGTTATGGCTACATGCATACATCCCTCATGCAATGACCCCTCCCAAATTCCCATAGCAAAGAATACTTTTTTAAACCGCATAAAGTGTGGCAGGCCAAAGACTCCGACTATAATGGCTTCAGCCCGACACAGATAGTCCTCGACTTACAGCCACTCATTGAATGACTGTTCGAGGTTGTAATGGCACTGAATAAAATGACCTACGACCATTTTTCACAGTTACCACCTCTGCAGCATCCCCATGGTCACACGGTCAAAATTCAGATGCCTGGCAACGGGTTCATATTTACGATGGTTGCTGTTTTCCTGGGGCAGGGGTCAGCAACCCGCGGCTCTGGAGCCGCATGTGGCTCTTTCATCCCTCCGCTGCGGCTCCGTCGCTCAAAATATGCGTCACAACTGCCAATGTGCGACACCCACCGAAGCGCAATTTATTAAGCTTTTCGACCCCCGGTAGGCCAACCATGGATAAATCCAAGAAAAGAAACGTTTCAGAAGAAAACAAAATCTTTAATTCAACTACATATGTTAGTTCTGTGGCCGCTCAGGAAATAGTCAGGCACGGGAAGGGTTTTGTGGCTCCCGGTGTTTTCTTTTCTGTGGGAAATGGGTCCAAATGGCTCTTGAGTGTTTAAGGTTGCCGACCCCTGTGCTGGGGTCACGCAACCCCCTTTTGCGACCTTCTGACAAGCCAAGTCAATGGGGAAGCCAGATTCACTTAATAACCGTGTTACTAACTTAAGAACTTGAGTGACTCACTTTAACAATCGTGGCAAGAACTGTCGTGAAATGGGGCAGAACTCACTTAACAAATGTTTCGCTTAATGACAGAAATGTTGGACTCGATTGTGGTCGTAAGTCGAGGACTACCTGCAATTGAAAATCGGACATGGAACGGAAAGTACACCATTCTTTCTCCGGCAGAGTTTGGGGCTTCGTTTATCTCTCCGAAGCTCTGATGATGGAACTCCTGAGGTAAAAATAGCAGGAGGAGAACTCGGCTTAATTAACCGACTGTCGGTGAGAAGCTTCTCCAGACACCCCGATTCCATTATTTATTCAAGCAAGAACGGAGAACCTGCTGGCTGGGGAATTCTGGGAGCTGAAGACCTCAAGCTGCCAAGTTTGAAAAACACTACCTTAGCAGTTTGCAAGCAGAAACAAAATTAATTGTGTTTTTTTCCCCCTTTTCTTTAATCCAAGCAGTCAATTTAGCCTCTCCTCTTTGTGCTTGAGGTGGAAAAAATATGAAACTTTGATTTTGGGTTTTGCTGATTAGATAGGTTTGGTGTTATAGAAGTGGCTAGTATATATTATCATATATAAAAGTAAAAAGTCGAGGTTTTATGTTACTACCTTATTCTACTGCACCGAAAGGAAGTCAATGCTTTTTTTTTTCATTTTCTCCTCTACCTTACACTTTTCTTTCTTCCCCTATTCCTCTATTTTACCTTTATTGTCATTTTTCTTTATATTTTTGTACTTTGTGCTTTGGTAAACTAATAAAATTTTGAACCACAGGAAACACAGTGTTAGATACAGGTAGTCCTCGGTTTACCACAATTTCTGTCGTTAAGTAAGACATTTAAGTGAATTTTGCCCCTTTACAACCTTTTTTGACACAGTCGTTAAGTGAATCACTACAGTAGTTAAGTTAGTAACATGGTTGTTAAGTGATTCAGGCTTCCCCGTTGACTTGGCTTTTCAGAAGGTCACAAAAAGGGATCACATGACCCGGGGACACCGTGACCGTCATAAATATGAGTCAGTTGCCAAGCCTCTGAATTTCGATCAGGTGACCATGGGGGTATTGCAATGGTCGTAAGTGTGAAAAACGGTCATGTCGCTTTTTTTCAGAGGGGCTGTAACTCCAAATGGTCACTAAACGAATGGTTGTAAGTCAAGGACCATCTGTATTCCTATAAATCCTTTACTCTGCACCTATCAATATTCTACAATGCAAATTTCCTGGCTCTGCCGTCTTTCGTTTCTGGGACCGTCTTGAAAACAAGTTTCCGTTTTCTCGAATGTCTGCCTGAATTGCAATCTGCCATCTCTTGTCAGAAACATCTGGGTCGAAACCCACGGGATCGTTTTAATTTTGTTACCGAGAGACTCGAAATGTGATTTCCTTTTCCTGTGAGGTCATCAGTGCTTAATGCTTTTGCAATGTTCACCGTTAATGGAAAAAGCCTGGGAAAAAAACCCAAAATAAAACTTCCTGCGCTGAGGTGGTGAAATCACCAGCACTAACTGCCTGGGCATTAAAAATACATTTTCGTGGAGAGGATATCAGATTACAGCCACAAACTCTGCTAAGTGATCCTAGAACAATCCCTTCTGTTTCTGAAATATCTTTCTGGAAACTTGACAGAATAACAGAGTTGGAAGGGACCTTAGAGGTCTTCTAGTCCAACCCGTTGCTCAAGCAGGAGACCCTATACCCTTTCAGACAAGTGACTGTCCAGTCTCTTCTTAAAAACTTCCAGCGTTGGAACATTCACATCAATCAATCAATCAATCAAATCAATCAATCAATCAATCACTCAGAATAGAGCTGGAAGGGACTTTGGAGGTCTTCTAGTCCAACCCCCTGATCAGGCAGGACACCCTACACAATTTCAGACAAATGGCTGTCCAATCTTTTTTTGAAAACCTCCAATGTTGGAGCACCCACAACTTCTGGAGGCAGGTTGTTCCACTGATTAATTGTCCTCACTGTTAGGAAATTTCTTCATAATTCCAGCTCACTTCTCTCCTTGATTAGTTTCCACCCATTGCTTCTTGTCCTGCCCTCAGGTGCTTTGGAGAATAGCTTGACTCCCTCTTCTTTGTGGCAACCCCTCAGATATTGGAAGACTGCTATCATCTCACCCCTGGTCCTTCTTTTCATCAAACTAGACATCCCCAATTCTTGCAACCGTTCTTCGTATGTTTTAGCCTCCAGCCCCCTAAATCATCCTTGTTGCTTTTCTCTGCACTCTTTCTAGAGTCTCAACATCTTTTTTAATATCGTGGTGACAAAAACTGGATGCGGGATTCCACGTGTGGTCTTCGTGAAGAGCCGAGGTGGCGCAGTGGTTAGAGTGCAGCACTGCAGGCTACTTCAGCTGACTGCTAGCTGCAGTTCGGCAGTTCAAATCTCACCGGCTCAAGGTTGACTCAGCCTTCCATCCTTCTGAGGTGGGTAAAATGAGGACCCAGATTGTTGGGGGCAATATGCTAACTCTGTAAACCGCTTAGAAGGGGCTGTAAAGCACTGTGAAGCGGTATATAAGTCTAAGTGCTATTGCTATTCTAGAAAAGGCAGTTAGCTTTTTAGGCAATTGTGGATGCCTTGCACATAGGAAACAATTTTTTAAAGTCTCTATTAAAAAACTATTAACGTCCATTAGATGCGTTTAGTCTTAGAACAGTGAGAGCATCAAGCCAGACTTTGTATTTTGAACAGTATTTAGCAGTGCTACTAATTTCTAGAGTTTGTCTTGTTAAGTGTGATTTCAACAATTGACTGAGCCAGCCCTTATTTTTATGTTGTTGATTGCTTTACATTGCCTAACCGGATGCCTTTTTATGAGATATTCAGTACCTAAACAAACTCTTGGGGTTTTTATGATGTGGATTAACAAGTGTGCGAGGGCACATACGGTACTTTCATAAGTCAAGCCAACAAACAGCAGGGTAGTACAAGTTATCCCTAACTGTGCAAGGACCAAGTTCACCAGTGCCAACTGTTTATACATATGCAGCAATAATAAACAAGTGTATTTTGTTTAATCTGGCTTAGTTTTAGTCTTGGATATCCAAATCTTATGCTGCTCTCATGTTCCAGAGATCGAGAGAATGATTATTTTTAAAGAATTTCAGCTGAAGAAAAACGTGTCCGCATGCTTTAGCTGAAGTGATTTGCAGAATCATTTTGCAGAACCCAACTGACCTCTCTGTTGATTTAGTCTTCTGAAATGGTTCCTGCTGCTCCAAACAATCCCCAATCAAGGAGCTACCAACTCAGGCAAATAACCAATCAGTAAAACAGCCGAATCAAGGAACTACCAAGAAGAAAACCACACTCCCACCAACAATGGCAAGGCAAGACACTGTATATCAGGGGTCCTCAAACTTTTTAAACAGGGCGGCCAATTCACGGCCCCTCAGACTGTTGGGGAGGCCGGACCGGCTGGGTGGGCATGGCTAAGAGGTCATGTGACTAGGTGGGTGTGGCCAATTTAGCAGTCCATTAAACAATGCACACAAATTAAACTTTGTTTTGCTCCTGGGGACGTTTTGTTTGCTTTTGTTTGCATGCTACTCTTTTGGTTGACTTTTCTTTTTACTAGATCGTTTTTTTCCCCAGTTGTTTAGGAGTCTAAGTGGTCCACTTCAGGAAACTCAGTTTTGCAGCAATTCTTCTCAGCCCCAAAGAGCTTACAATCAACAAGACTCTCTCTGTCTTTTCTCTCTCTCCCTCTTTCTGTCTCTCTCTCTCTCTCTCTCTCTCTGTGTCTTGTCTCTCTCTTTCCCTCCCTCCCTCTCTTTCTCTTGTCTCTGTCTCTCTCTGTCTCTCTATCTCTCCCTGTTTCTGTCTTTCTCTCTCTTTCTCTTGTCTCTGTCTCTCTCTGTCTTTCTATCTCTCCGTTTCTGTCTTTCTCTCTCTCTCTCTTTCTCTGTCTCTCTCTGTGTCTTGTCTCTCTTTCCCTCCCTCCCTCCCTCTCTCTCTCTATCTCTCTCCCTCTTTGTCTTTCTCTCTCTCTGTCTCTCTCCGTTTTTCTCTCTCTGTCTCTGTCTCTCTGTGTGTCTTGTCTCTCTTTCCCTCCCTCCCTCCCTCTTCTCTCTCTCTCTCTCTCTGTCTCTCTATCTCTCCCTGTTTCTGTCTTTCTCTCTCTCTCTCTCTTTCTCTGTCTCTCTCTGTCTTTCTCTTTCTGGTTATTTATCTCATTTATCTCTTTTTTACAATCCCATTCCCATTTCTCTTCATTTGCTTTTCCCTCTCATCTTATCTAAAACCTCAATATTCTCTTGTCTATTTCTATTTAAGAGAGAATATTGTCTCTTAATTTTCTCTCTCTCTCTCTCTCTCTCTCTCTCTCTCTCTCTCTCTCTCTCTCTCTCTCTCTCTCTCTCTCTCTCTCTCTCTCCCTCTTTGTCTTTCTCTCTCTCTGTCTCTCTGTGTGTGTCTTGTCTCCCTTTCCCTCCCTCCCTCCCTCTCTCTCCCTTTCTTTCTCTCTCTGTCTCTCTCTGTGTCTTGTCTCTCTCTTTCCCTCCCTCCCTCTTTCTCTCTCTCTCTCTTTCTCTGTCTCTCTCTTTCTTTCTCTCTCTCTCTCTTTCTCTCTCTGTCTATCTTCTGGAGGCAGGGGAGGCCAAAAACGGGCTCGGGGCGTTTTTCACCTCCCCCGCCTCCAGAAGCATTCTGCAGGCCAAAAACGAGCTAAAACAGGCCTGGTTTTGGCCTCCCGGGGCCTCTCTGTGTCTTGTCTCTCTCTTTCCCTCCCTCCCTCTTTCTCTCTCTCTCTCTTTCTCTGTCTCTCTCTTTCTTTCTTTCTCTCTCTCTTTCTCTCTCTGTCTATCTTCTGGAGGCAGGGGAGGCCAAAAACGGGCTCGGGGCGTTTTTCACCTCCCCCGCCTCCAGAAGCATTCTGCAGGCCAAAAACGAGCTAAAACAGGCCTGGTTTTGGCCTCCCGGGGCGTCTGCGCATCCCGTTTTTCATCTCCGCCTCCAGAAGCACCCTGCAGGCCAAAAATGATGGCCTTACCTTCCAGTTCCAGCCCGCGGGGCTCGCAAAGGTAAGTCCTGTGCTTGGCCGAAGGGGGGGGGGCGGGGGGATGGGATGACGTGGGCAGGGCAGCCTCATGGTCCTGCGCGGGCCAGATTAATGGCTTCGGCGGGCTGTATGCGGCCCGTGGGCCATAGCTTGAGGACCCCTGCTGTATATAAACAAAAAATAAACCCCACTCTCTTCTAGCACTGATGATGTTACCTAGTTGGGTCATGAAATGTCTGCAAGAAAACAATCCAGCTCCAATAGCACCAAGGACCCCATAGTCCTCTTCTTCCTCCTTTTCTATTTCCTCCTCTTCCACCTCTTCTCCTTTTCCTCCTCCTCTCTCCTCCTTTTTTCCTCCTTTCTTCCTCCCCTCCACAAACCACACTCCCTCCTACTACTGATGATGTTTACCTAGTTGGGTCATGAAACCTCTGCAAGAAAACAACCCAGCTCCGATAGCACCAAGGACCCCACAGTCCTCTTCCTCCTCCTCCTCCTCCTTCGCTTCCTCCTCTTCCTCTTCTTTTCCTCCTCCTCCCTTCCTGTCCTCCTCTTCCTCCTCACCCTTTTTTCCCCCATTTCTCCTCCTCCTCCTTTTCCCATCCTCCTCTTCTCCTTTTCCTGTCCTCCTGTCCTCCTCCCTGCAAACCCCACTCCCTTTTAGCACTGATGTTGTTATTTAATAGGGTAATGAAACGTCTGCAAAAAACCCACCAAGAATCCAGCTGAGAAAGCACCGAGGACCCCACATTCCTCCTCTTCCTCCCCCCCTCCCCCCCCCCAGACTTCGACCGTGGAAGATTTCTCCTCTTCCCAATGCTTTTTAAAAGATTCCACCCACAAAAACTCTGGAATATTTTTCCAGCAGACAATATTTTATCAACCCAGCCAGCTAAGCAGAACCGCACATCAACGTCAACGGCCAGGGAAGATTCGTGTAGTCCAGGAGGCGCAAAGGGGAAACGGAGTTGCTGAAAAATAAACGCTATGCTCAGCTGCACCTTCCCCTATGGGCTACCATCTTCTGACTGTCCTAACATGGTTGTCAGTTTCTGAGAAATCTGGCCACATCAATAAAATCAGTCTTTTTTTTTTCCTTTTTTTTTTGCTGCTGCTGCCCAGAGATGCACCGGTAAGATGGCAAGCCATATAAATTGATAAATAAACATTTTCCTCCCCTGCTACTAACCCCACTGATGGAACTACAGATTTTTAAAACTTGAGGATATCTACTTCAAGGTTTCAAACTCATTCCTACACAACTGAAAGGAATCCGTAAGACTACAGGGAGTCCTCGACGTACGACCATAATTGAGCCCAAAATTTCCATTGCTAAGCGAGACTGTTATTAAGTGAGTTTTGCCCCATTTGACGACCTTTCTTGCCACCGTTGTTAAGTGAAGCACTGCACTTGGTAAGTTAGCAACACGGTTGTTAAGTGAATCTGGTTTCCCTGTTGACTTTGCTTGTCAGACAGTCATAAAAGGTGATCACATGACACCCCCCCCGTCACTGCGACCGTTATAAATATGAGTCAGTTGCCAAGCCTCCAAATTTTAGGAGATCGTGGGGACGCTGCAACGGTCATAAAGTATGCAAAAACGGTCGTGTCGCTTTTTACAATGCCGTTTTAACTTCAAACAGTCACTAAACGAATGGTCGCAAGTTGAGGACTAGCTATAATCGGGACGTTCGCCATAAAGATTATGGGTTCTGGAACTGATCATCGGAGGAAGGGCCGATTCCCACCCTGCCTGAATAAATTATATCAGTGTTTCTCAACCTCAGCAATTTTTAAGATGAGGGGACGGACTTCAACTCCCAAAATTCTCTAGCCTGCGTGCCCGGCTAGGGAATTCTGGGAGTTGAAGTCCACATCTCTTAAAACGCCTGAGATAGATAAGCATTGGCTTATACCAAGCAAATAGGCCTTGCCACAAACTCTGAAGGAAAAAAATATGATGGTTAAGGGGTGTGTGTGTGTGTGTGTGTGTGTGTGTGTGTGTGTGTGTGTGTGTGTCAATCAGGGGTTAATACGGCTTGCTAGTTGTAACGTGCAAGGCATGCCTAAAACAAAAAAAACAGGCTGGGTGTGAATCCAAATACAAGTGCAGTTTTGTGCAAACACTGCACAAATAAGGCCGTTCATGAAAATGTTTTCGCCTCCGAATAGACGATCCAAGCGTTTCAAGGGTGGCTGAGACATTTTTGCGAGGTAAACCACCCAGATGTGGTTCTTCTAATCTTGGGAGACCGTGAACCCACTTCCAGCCCCCAAAAATCCTATTTCCGGAAATGTAGAAACCATTTCTGGAATGTTCTGATCAGCCAGTTCAAGCAGAGGAATTACAACTTTCCGCGAACAGCATTCACGTATCGCTACTATACTGCCTAGGAAAGGGAGGGGGGGAATATGCATTTAGACTTCCTTTTTCTGAAAGACAGATAATCCTCGACTTATGACCATTCGTTCGGTGACCGTTCGAAGTTTCCAAAGTGGCTTATGACCGTTTTTCACACTTAATGGCTGACGCTGCATCCTCGTTTCTACCTGATCAAAATTCGGAGGCTTGGCAACTGGCATGTAATTGTGACGGTTGCAGTGTCTCGGGGTCATGTGATCATCCCCTTCTGCGACTTTTGGACAAAAAAAAATCAATGGGGAAGCCAGACTCACTTAACAACTGTCTTACAGGTAGTCCTTAACTTACAACAGCTCCCTTAGTGACAGTCAGTTGTGAAGCATCCAAATTTTGGTCATGGAACCATGGGGATGCTGCAACAGTCATTGTTGTGGTCTGTCGGCCGCCAGCCCCTCCAGCAGCCAAATCAGAGGAGGAGGAGGAGGCGTGGGAGACAGGGTCAGGATCAAGGCAACCTGAGAGCTCCAAGGGGGAAGAGGGAATGGAGCTGGCAGAGAGAGAGAGAGAGAGAGAGAGACAGAGGCGGAGCCTGGGCCGTCCGTCAGTCCTCAGATGGAGAGTCCACAGCCCCCAGGTCTGGAGGTGGCTGATGAGGAAGAGGAGGAACAGCTGGGTCCAGTGCCTGACACGTGGATGCGCAGAAGGCAGAGGAGAGGAGAGCAGTGGAAATCTGTGGGACGGTCCTTGGGACGGAAGAGCCACCGCTGCTAGCAAAGCCCCACCCTAGCTCTGGGGATAAAAGGCAGGAGGCGGAGATAAATAGGGGGTGGCAGACAACTATTCATCTCCCGGATGGACAGCCTTGTTAGCCTGCGGTGAGAGAGATACTTTTTGCTTTTTGCCGGGGCTGCTGGCACTCCTAAGTAAAGGAATCTTTCAGTTAACTTCAGAAGGTTTGTCGTGTTTGGGGAGCTGGGTCAGAACAGTCGTAAGTGTGAAAAATGGCCATAAGTCACTTCTTTCCGTGCTGTTATGACTTTGAACGGTCACTAAATGAAATGTAACAGTCACTAAATGTAAGTCAAGGACTAGCTGTGAAAGCTTCTTTGGATCCAGTGACTTTCCAAGGCCAGGGCAAAAATTACTAAGGTAGAACTAAACATATGGAAAGATCCAAATGTTTTAAACCTGGAAACAAAATGAGCTGATTTACAGTTCCCAGCTGGTGTACCGCACCGAGAACTTGCCTCTCCGACAAATATTGTACTTGTCTGAATGTTGCATTGTGGTTTGGTATGAAGGCCTGGCTTTTATCTCCCGTATGGGCTAGGATGTTAGTGAAACCCCACACAAATGTTCTTTTTCGTATTAAGCAGCTAGTGCTGTTTCATAGATTTTGTTTTTCATATTGGTTCAGCGTCACCCAGTTGGTTTTCGTGTCTAGGGAGGAACTAGAATTCACCGTCTCCTGGTGGTTGGCTCAAAGTCACCCTGATGGCTTTCATGCTTAAGATAGAACTAGAATTCACAGACTCCTGGCGACTGGCCCAAAGTCACCCAGATGGCTTTCATGCTTAAGGCAGGACTAGAATTCACAGTCTCCTGGCGATTGGCCCGAAGTCACCCAACTGGCTTTCATGCCTAAGGCGGGACTAAAACTCGCCGTCGCCTGGTGATTGGACCAAAAGTCATCCAGCCACCTTTAATACTTAAGACAGAACTAGAATTCACTTTCTCCTGGGGATTGGCCCAAAGTTACCATTCAGCTTTCCTTCTTAAGACAGAACTAGAATTCACAGTCTCCTGGCGACTGACCCAAAGTCGCCCAGCTGGCTTTCATGCCTAAGGCGAGACTAGAACACACAGTCTCCCGGTTTCTAGCCTCGTGCCTTAACCACTACACCAAACTAACTCTCCCAAATATTTCTTGTCCTTTTTATTGGGGAATTAAAGATGACCCAACGAATTACAATTCTAGTGAGTCACACTCTTCAGGACATGAACATTTCCAACTATAGAAAGGGTGTCATTGATGGGGGGAAAGAGACAGAAGCAAAGGGGCCACGTTCAGAAAATGCTTTGCAGCCGTACCAGGAAGTTCTCAACTGCCAAATATGATTTTGCTTCTTGGCCAAAGGTTAAAAGCTCTATGAGATCAGAGAACAAAAATGTTCTGTCCGAACCTATTTGGAGAAAAATCCCTGGAAACATGGAAGGAGTGTCTGGAATGTGTCCTTTTGCATATATATAAATATACACAGACACACTAATAAATAGCGTCGGTTGCCTTGAATGATAGCCACTTACGGCTGAGCAAGGCCACACAACTAACACAACAGCTCTGAGGAGACCTCTGCTGCCTATACAGGGTATGAGAGGAGAGGGGGGGGGAATCAGTTTTGGGTCATTCAGGTACCACCATTCGTTTAGTGACCGTTCAAAGTTACGACGGCACTGAAAAAAAGTGACTTGGGACCATTTTTCACACTTACGACCGTTGCAGCATTCTTTGTTGTGATCAAAATTCAGAAGGGGCTGCCACAAAGAAGAGGGAGTCAAGCTATTCTCCAAAGCACCTGAGGGCAGGACAAGAAGCAACGGGTGGAAACTAATCAAGGAGAGAAGCAACTTAGAACTAAGGAGAAATTTCCTGACAGTGAGAACAATTTATCAGTGGAACAACTTGCCTCCAGAAGTTGTGAATGCTCCAACACTGGAAGTTTTTAAGAAGACTGGACAGCCATTTATCTGAAGTGGTGTAGGGTTTCCTGCCTGGGCAGGGGGTTGGACTAGAAGACCTCCAAGGTCCCTTCCAACTCTGTTATTCTATTCTAAGCTAGGCAGCTGGTTCGTATTTATGACGGTGGCAGCGATCCCCTTTTGCGACCTTCTGACAAGCAAAGTCAATGGGGGAAGCCGGATTCCCTTCACGACTAACTTGAAGGGATTCACTTAACAACTGTGACAAGAAAAGTCATACAACGGGGCAAAATTCACTTAACGGCTGTCTTGCTAGGCGAGAGAAATGTTGGGCTCGATTATGGTCGTTAAGCCGAGGAATATCTGTACTCTCTGACACTGGAGAGAGAGGGAAAGGGACTACTTGCGGGATACATTTATAATTCCAAAGCAAACGGATTTGCAGTTGATGGTGGCCATCCGTCAAAAATAACGACAGTAGTAGTCCTCAATTTACAACCATACTAGTGACGTAGGTTTGGAAGTCAAAAAGCAGGTCATCACATGACCAGCCCAATTTTATGACCTTTCGTTTTTGAGCTGGCTGTTAAGCAAATCACCAGCATTAAGTGAATCCCCAGTTGTTAAGTGAACCTCTCAGTCACTAAGCGAACCCATTGTTGGCTATGGGGATTTCTTTTTTTGGGGGTGTGTCAGAAAATGGATGTAAGTAATGAGTTTCAGCAAAAATGTTGTAAATTGTGGTCACATGACCTTGGAAGAGTGCAAATATCCATATATGCAGGCTGGTCACCAAGGCAGCTATTGGAACTTTGGAACCAAGTACCTTTGGGGGAGGTGTCTGTCATAACTTCAAACAGTCACTAAGCAACCAATTGTAAGTGGAGGACTACCTGTACAGACCAGAACCGGCTTCTTTCCACAAGAAGTCCAGAGAGCTGTCAATTAAACCAGAAGTCTCCAAACTTCTAGGCTGCATTAACAGAGGGACAGAATCGAGATCACGTGAAGTGTTAATACCACTTTATAATGCCTTGGTAAGGCCACACTTGGAATACTGCGTCCAGTTTTGGTGGCCACGATGTAAAAAGGATGTTGAGACTCTAGAAAGAGTGCAGAGAAGAGCAACAAAGAGGATTAGGGGACTCAAGGATAAAACATATTAAGAACGGTTGCAGGAACTGGGCATGTCTAGTTTGATGAAAAGAAGGACTAGGGGAGACAGGATAGCAGTCTTCCAATATCTCAGGGGTTGCCACAGAGAAGAGGGAGTCAAGCTATTCTCCAAAGCACCTGAGGTTAGAACAATTAATCAGTGGAAGGACTTGCCTCCAGAAGTTGCGAATGCTCCAACACTGGAAGTTTTTAAGAAGAGATTGAACAACCATTTGTCTTAAGTGGCATAGGGTCTCCTGCCTGAGCAGGGAGTTGGACTAGAAGACCTCCAAGGTCCCTTCCAACTCTGTTAGTCTGAATGTCTAGTGATTCTAATTCTAACTTGGCACCTTTAACATTTGTGGACTTCAACCCCCAGAATTCCTCAGCCAGTGTGATACAGACAGATAAATACGCAGCATACACTATAACGTCATAAATTGTTTTCATGCACTCAAATCCATTGCTGGCAATAGGAATTTTGGTTGACTCAGCCTTCCATCCTTCTGAGGTGGGTAAAATGAGGACCCAGATTGTTGGGGGCAATGTGCTAACTCTGTAAACCGCTTAGCGAGGGCTGTAAAGCACTATGAAGCGTATATAAGTCTAAGTGCTAGTGCTATTGCTAATTTTCAGTGAGAATTATCAATTATTCTCAAATTGCAGAAGCAGATGCAAGAGCGTCTTCAAATTTCACACAACCTTCTCCCACCGTGCATTCATCCTTACACCCACACAAGCCTCATTCTTTCATTTGAAGTATGTAAACTTGGGGTCTCTGGGAAATTAAATCTCCCAGACGTCAAATCTGCCCGTTCCTGACATAAAGAACCTTCCAAAGTATAACTCTGAAGCGAAGAGTGCATAATTCTGCATTATTTACCACTAAAACATTTACATTACAATTCTCATAAAATACGAATGCTTGTGTAAAATGAGAACTTGGAAGGTTTCAAGCAGCTCATAATTAAAATTTAAAATCATAAACCAATGGGGAAAAAAAACTGGTTACAAGACATGCACGCCGACGCAATCATTTCAACTCTGTCTCTCTTATTCACGCGGGCGCGGTCTTTAGAAACAATACGAAGATAGCTCTTTGGATTTATTCTATTATCAGATTTATGTCTGCCTTTAATTGTGCAACTCAAACTCCTGGGCCCTATTTTTTCCACCACAACAACCCTGCGGGAGAACAACTGTCCCAAAGTCATCCACCCAGCCGGATGCTCACACAACAAGTTGGTCACCACATTCTGAAACCAGCTGCAGCGTTCAGGCCAGGTACAAAGGCAGCCCTTGTAGTAACCTGGGCATGAACAATAGTGCCTAGTGGCTGATGCTACCCTAGGAAAGCACCTAGCTGCTATACAATTGTGGGAACCCCACCCCCCTCCCCGAAGAATGAAATATTTTGGGAAATATTTAAAAAGGCAGGATAAAATATTTCCCCTAAAGGAGAAACAAAACAAAAAAATCTTAAGGGAGGCAGAAACCAGCCCCAGTTTCCCTGCCCCAAGCAGAAACTAAGGAGGCCAGCTTATAGAAATGCAGATTTGGTAATCCATTCAGAAAGACTGGGTCAGACAGAGACTCCAGATAAGCAATACAATTAGGCAAGAGAAAGGTTGACAAGATTAGCTCAAACAAACACCTAGGATTTGCATTTCCTCTTTTGCCTACAGAGCCAGCCATGACCCCTACATGACCCCATAGGAATCCAGAAGGTATAAAACCCACCTATTCTAAACTCCATTTTGTCAGCTGTCCCAGAATCACATGTGGTTGGTGGTTCTGTTCACCAATAAACAGAATCTTTCTTTCCAATCACTCTCCATTTTGTTTCCAGCGTCTTTCTCCCAGCTTGGAACGGAATCAGATGGATTTTCCTTCCAACATCAGGAATCACCAAACTTGGCAACTTTAAGACTCTGGCACATACCAGTGTCTTGGGGTACCAAAGTTCTGCTGAAGCATCAAGGCACAGTCATCTAATGCAACTCAGAGACCATCCCTGAAAGTGGGAAGAAGCTTCCGACCCAATATCAGCAAAAATTTTATCAGTTTACATAGCAGAAAAGAAAAAAAGGAATACTCAGAACGTCAAGAGAAAACTTTTTGGGTCCTACCAGGTTGCTGAAAACGGCACTCGTACCTGAACAAAATAAAGCCCAGAGATTCGACAGCCGCTCGCCTCACGTCATCGTTGACGTCGCTAACCTATGGGAAAAAATTTAAAATTAAAGTAGGCTAAATATATGGAAATCGCTCGTCTAGAGCATTTATTAGAGACAAGTCAAATTCATCAACAGGATTTTAAACTTTTGGACTAGATTAGTTCGGCTGAAATAAAATTGCTATGGGTTGGTTCTGAAAAGTAATTTTTGTTCCCTATTTAATGAGTCACTTCAATGCTAACCTGGAAATGGCTCTTTGTGATTATGAATAGAATTAAAACATGTAGTTTCACTTTTGAGGCTTATCACACTAAGCCGGTGATAAGGAAATGTCCCCTCTGATTAATTTCCAATTGACAAAAAAGTGTTGTGGCCCGCTGGCGACCCGTGTAGCTGGTTGCGGACTCTGACAGCGAAGAGGCTGTGGTGGTGATGCGCCGGAGGCCTGTGCAGCTGGTACCCGAGTCGGACAGTGAGGAGGTTGGTGTGGACTCGGTGCCCGAGGCAGAGATGCAGCCAGGGCCTTCAGAACCTCCGGAGGCTCCCATCACTGACGAGGAAGAAGAGGAGGAGCCTATTCTGAATGCACGGGCACGCAGAGCTGCCAAGAGGCAAGAATGGTTACTCAGGAGGAGATATCCTCGGGAGTAAGGCTTTGGGCTAATTGGCCACGCCCTTAGCCTATTTAAGTCATGACCACACGCACTCACATTGCAGGAAACAACGTTCGTGATTCATCATTGTGTTTTGCATCCAGTCCAGTCTGTTCGGCCTTGTTCTAGTTCGTGAATTTTCCTGCACATTTATTTCTGGGAGTTGTGCCAACTATTGTAAGCACTGTGCTTATCTGCAATCTCATTTCTTCAATTGAGACAATTATCTCTGGAACTATTGCTGGCTGTTAATGAAGTTCAATTAACAGCCAGTGTTGGGGGGGGGGAACTGTTTTAAATGCATGTTTATTGAACACGGATACTAAGAAGTAATTAGTAATCCTTCAATAATAAAACAACAGTGTGTTTGAAGTTTGTGTGTGTTGCATTCTTTGTGGTAGATAGCTGGGGCAGAACAAAAAACCAACCAGCTGAACAAAAAAGCTGCCAAATTAGTAACTATGGTGTAAAGTGGGTTTTAAACCATTTAATGCAATATCTGGAAGACAGTGTGGCGTTAGATATGTTGCTTTTGCTGCAGAATTATTAATTTATCACAATTCATTCATACAATTTCTATAGCCGCCCATCTCAGTCAATGACTCCAGGTGGTTTAGAATTCAAAAAACACCTAAATTACAATCAATAATACTAAAAACATTTTACAACCAAAAAAACACTTAAAAACACTAAAACCATCCAAATTAACAATTCAAAACGCATTGACGATGTCTCCTCGAATGGTGACCAAACGTTTGCAACCAAATTGCCAAGCTCGGAGCTCAGCCCAACAGCCCAACTACCAACCCGAGCTACTAATATTCAAACACATTTCATTTCACTTTCAATCCCAATCCTCCTATGGTTTACTCCAAGAGTAAGGGGAACTCACCGCCACATGTAACAGACGCCGGATCGCTTTGTTGTTTCCTGAGCCGCAGTAAGCCATTGCGACAGTATACATCCCCGAACGGCGGAGAATTGGGTCCTGGAAAAAAAGGAAAGCTTTATAAATTTCACTGCGGGGGAAAACAGAGCAAAATTCAGGGCCCTAATAACGGTTTTGCCCACCGCTCAATCTCCAGCAAGGCCTGGAAAGATCTTTATCCAAAGCCCTGCCAGGGTAGACTAACAGATTTATTGGATATCGATAGAAGAGAATATTTGTAATTTAGAGTTGAATAAGTGGGGTCCTTAGTGCTTTTTGAAGTTTGTGGTTTCCTTGCAGACGTTTTACTACCCAACTAGATTACATCATCAGGGCTCGAAGGGAGGGGAATTTGCTCTCCATATACCGTATTTTTCGGAGTATAAGACGCACTGGAGTATAAGACGCACCTTAGTTTTGGGAAAGAAAAACAAGGGGAAACAAATCTGCCTCTGCCTCCCAGCAAACAGTACAGATGATATACACTGTTTGCTGTGTATTTCTGTGCATGTGTGCCTGACCCATAGAAATAGCAAAGAATTGGAGAAATGTACATTATGGCAATATATTAATGCCAGAAAGTTTTCTTAAATGTAGTCACATTAACCCCTCCCAATTATTTAAATAGATCTACTCCAAACATGACTAAGTCAGGGTTTAACTCAGCTGCCTTATTTTAATACTAAAACAGGACACTGTTACATTTCAGATTATTACTTGTAGAGATGCTGTTAAAATTGATGTGGCTTTCTTGAAGTATACATTATTCTGTGCTATTTAAAAGAAGATACAATAGCACTGGGCCTCTTCAGATCAAGCATTTATTTTAAAAAGCTTCTTCATTTTGTTAAGTTGTCTAGAACAATAATAAAGCAGGCTGTAAAAAATAAGTCTAATAATTTGAACATTCTATAGGCACTTATAGTTATTGACTTACCTCCTTGCAGCAAACAACAGCCAGTTTCAAAAGTGATTAGCAAAGGAAAATACAATTCTGCCCCTGCCTCCCAGCAATT
>QLTV01000204.1:36226-49367 GCA_003457575.1 Thermophis baileyi | reverse complement strand
AAGTTTCTCAACGAAGTCACAATTTGCAGCAATTCAGAATAAGCGTGCAAGCTAGCCCTTGACTTAAGGACCAGAATTGAGCCCAAAATTTCCATTGCTAAATGAGAAGAGTTGTAAGTGAATTTTGCCCCCTTTCGTGACATTTCTTCCCGCAGTTGTTAAGTGAACCACTGCAGTTAATTCGGTTAGTAACAGGGTCGTTAAGTGGATCTGGCTTCGCCGTTGATTTTGCTTGTCAGAAGTTGACAAAATGAATCCAGGACGTTGCAACCGTCATAAATACAAACTAGTTGCCAAGCGTCCGAATTTTGATCACGTGATCATGGGGATGTTGCAGCGGTCGTCAGTGTGAAAACTGATTGTCACTTTTTACAATGCCGTTGTAACTTCGAACATCACTAAATGAGTGGTTGTAAGTCGAGGACTACCTGTATTTTGCCTCCTTGTCAGATACTCGACGACAACAGATCCTGTTCTTAGATAGGAATGAGGAAGGCAAAATGGCTACAAACCCAGTCAAAGGCCTTGCAACCATTTTTAATGGCCAGAAAGGTTTATAGAGGCTTGTCGGATAGCAGACTCATTAGCCACAGTTCCACCTTACAAGCAAGGACAAATTGCTTATTGAAAACCAACAACAGCTATAACACCCAGAATTCATATCTGCCCTTTAGGTTTTCTTTGAAAGAGAATTAGCTCTAAACAGTCATTGTACAAGGCAAGGCACCTATGCCACGAATGGCGGCTTATTCCACAGATATTCAAAAGGCACAGCATTAAAATAAGTTCTACCCAAAGGCACAAAGTCCTTTTAAGAGAAAGGGGAAAAGTGGATATTCTGTTTATGAATCGTGACAAGCCAAATTCAAACATCCCACCTTAAGGCTTGCGATGAAATATGAAACCTTTTGATCCATAAGCTTATCTTTTGATTTGTAAGTTTCAAAAGCTCGTGTTTTGTGCAGTTACATCTCCCCCGCAGTTTATTTATAAACCAATTTAAACTTGGTAGGTGAATCTAGTCAAACATTTGCAAAATGTTTTGGGAACCAGTTTCAATTAAACGAATCCCATTGCCGAAGGATATATCTGCTATAATCTGTCCTGAACACCGATTTAAATTGGTAAAACCATTATTGGGCAATTTGCGCTTGTTCTTATCTTCCTGTAATTCATGTAGCTGGATTTGCACAACCTCAAAAACTGAAACCACCTTTTTGGCTTGCTTCTTAGGCAAGCCCATCTGTGCCAACTGGATTGAGTAAACAATGGTTAACTTCATCGTTAGTAAATAAGTTATAAGCATTTTAAAACTTTGCCCTTGTATCTGCAAGAAATAATATGTGGGATACTTGAAACCATTAAAATTATGAAATGAACTAGATTCTCGATTGGTTTTCCAGTCGTTGACTATGTGACTATACTTATAAACATTTTCCCCCCAAACTGGGGTCTCTCAAATAAACTAGGTTACAATCTTACTATCCTGAGTCAGGCTGAATATACAAGACAGGGGCCTGCATGGTTTCTGTCTCTCTCTCTTCTTTCTTTTTCTTTCTTTCTTTCTCTTTCCTTTCTTTTCTCTCTCATCTTTTTTTCCCTTCCTTTTCCTTTCTTTTTTCCTTTCTTCCCTTTCTGTCTGTCTCTGTCTCTCTCTCGCTCACTCACTATCTCACACACACACACACACACCCTCTCTCTCTCTCTCTCTCTCTTATCTATCTATCTATCTATCTATCTATCTATCTATCTATCATCTATCTATTTATCTGGAAGATGATGGTCCTTTGAATAATATTTTTTAGAGAAATGGAAAATTGTTTCAGAATGTAACGTACATAGCCCTATGCATCTGCTTTTTACCATAGAGCATATTATAAGATATGGGAGGTTAGGACCTTACAATCTCACCAGGATTGATTTTTTTTAAATCATAAAATTAAAGATATAGGCTACAAAATACAGCATTTGGGAAACCTTTTTCTAGGAGAGTGACAAATGAATAATTTATTTTGTTGAAAAAATACGTTTGTAAAAATGCATAACCATAACATTTATTTGCCTTCATTTGCAAAATGCATAACTGTTTATTTTGATGAAAGAAATATATTACAAGTTTTAACTATGCCTATAATACAGTGTTGCTCAACCTAAACTTAACCCTGGCCATTTTCAAATGTGTGGGCTTCCATTCCCAGAATTCCCCAGCCAGCCTGGCTGGGGAATTCTGAGAATGGAAGCCCACACATTTGAAAATGACCAGGGTTGAGAAACACTGCTATAGTAAGTTTCCAAAACATAGCAAGGCACAGAGTAGCCACAAGACCAAGTAACTGCACATGTGTATCTTCATTAACAATGTAGTAGATTTTTTTTGCCACCAGAAACCATATTCAGAAACAGAATAAAGTGGAATTTTTTCTCAAAACACGAACAATTGTTTCTCTTCACCCTCCGAGCTTCAAGATTTCTAACCCTGCAGACAGGGATTCCAAAGAGACAGTCGGATGTGGCAAGAATGATGGTTGTGTTGCAGTTTCTGTTGTACAGGCTCCATCAGAACTTTTGGAAAACAATGATGCTTCTCTAAATTGTGAGCCTCAAGAGGTCCAGTGGCTTTTATGAAGAGAATACGCATCTTGACGTGCTTAAGAATAGAAAGAAATGCTTCTTTGGTTCCCCAAGTAAGGATGCTGAAAGGAGACAAACCAGCATCTTTTCTGCACAAATGGCTCTGGAGCAAACTATCATTTAAAAAAAACAACAGACAAGCTTCTAGCTGCTTCCTTCACAGAGCTTGTAAGGCTGTCCCAGGTTTGGAATTTTTTTACTCCCGGAAAGATAGGACGAGAAGGACGTGGAATCCATCAGAGAGACAACAAACCACGGGCTGTTAAGTGTACAACACCTCTGAGGCCTCTTCACACTTCCCGTTGGGTGCAATGTTGGTCAAAGCCATGGCTCCTTCTAAGTCTTGTAGGGCATCTACATTGGAAAAAAGAGCAGGGTAGGATAAGGCATTAAAAAGGGATGCTCGGTTTTACATACATTCATTAGCTAGGACAGTGTTTCTCCATCTTGGTCATTTTAAGACGGGTGGACTTCAACTCCCAGAATTCCCCAGCCAGCCATGCTGGCGGGGGAATTCTGGGAGTTGAAGTCCACCCATCTTAAAATGGCTAAGGTTGAGAAATATTGACATAGAAGGCCTCCTGAAAAACTTATAAGATGAGCAGCCACATAAATTTGATTAATAAATAAAAATAAGCATGAGATTTCTGCTGATAAAGTACGCTTTTTAACTCGGCTTCAAACCAACCGGGTCTATTTTCCAATTAGCAGTGCATGAAACCATGGCTTAACCCTTGTTTGAACAAACCATAGTGGCCGGTATCCCGCTGAATCAAATGGTGGAGGTCACAACTTACCCTAAGCCAGAATCAAAGTTTAGGTTTTGTGTATTATTATTTTTTCTATGTTTATTATTCTATTTTTCTTATTTATCCTTTTTTTTTGGTAAAAAATTCTTGATTGTGTATTTAAGTTGTACGCCATCCGTCTGAGATGGGCAGCTTTATAAATCTTAAAATAAATAAGTAAACCAAATAATCCAATTATGGCTGTGTGAATTCATCTTTCAATGCTAACTTTCTTCAGTTCCCCCCCCCCTTCATTCTAGTTAATTTGCTTAAACAGTTCATGGTCCACTGCCCAGGTAGACCTCAACTTATGACCACAATTGAGCCCAAAATTTCTGTTAAGGGAGACATTTGTTAAGTGAGTTTTGCCCAATTTTACGACCTTTCTTGCAACAGTGGTTAAGTGAATCATTGCAATTGTTCAGTTAGTAAGACGGTTGTTAAGTGAATCTGGCTTCCCTGTTCACTTGGCTTGTCAGAAGGTCGCAAAAGGGGATCACAGGACCCCAGGTCACTGAATTTTGATCCCGTGACCATGAGGATGCCACAACGGTCGTTAAGTGTGAAAAACGACCATGAGTCACTATTTTTAGTGCCGCTGTAACTTCGAACAGTCACTAAATAAACTGTTGTAAGTCAAGGACTATCTGCATTGGGATTCCAGATAATCGGTCGATTCCGCATCCAGGTTAAGTCCGTGGTGGGAATGCAAGCAAAACACAGAGATGGAGATGCTTTTGCAGCACTCACAAATTCGTAGGCCTCCTTACCTTCATTTAATTTTGCGTCTGTGTGAAAATCCTCGCTCCTTCTGCCCCACGGAATACAAGACAAGAAGGCAGGCAGTTTCTGCTTTGGAGGTTCTGCCCCATCTGTAAAATGAAAAAGGTCAAGTTAGCCCCAATAAAGGAGAATATTTGTAGCTCAGGGTTGAAACGGGGGTTCCTTGGTGCTCTCTGAGCTTGCTTGGTTTCTTGCAGACGTTTCATGACCCAACTAGGTAACATCATCAGTGCTAGAAAGGAGTGGGGTTTGCATACAGGAGGAGGAGGAGGGAGAGGGAGAGGAGGAAGAATAAGGATGGGGCGTTGGTCTTACCTGACACGTTCCTTCTCGATGTGCTGAGAGTGAATCCAAAGAATGGGTTAACTCTGCCTTCCCGCTCGTTAGACTGAGTCAATCAAGTCTTTGTAGCCACGCCTCTCGTGTCTACTTCCCCAGTCTGGTCCAGAGTCCCCGTGTCTGCGTACACCTTCTGGAGAACTCGTCTGCCGAAGGCCGCTCCAGCGGAAGCGAAGGCATCCAGCTTATAATGCCGTATAAACAGGGATGGAGAAGACCACGTCGCTGTTCTGCATATCTCCTCAATGGAGGCGTGTGGCCCATGCTGCCGTAGTGGCCGTGCTTCTACTGGAGTGGGCTGTCACTCGCCGAGGCCACGGAAGAGCCTGAAGTTCATATGTTTTGGCGATGCATGCCCGTATCCACCGGCCTATTGTTGATGCTGGGACTTTATTACCCAACGTGGAAGGTTGAAACGACACGAACAAGGACTCCGATCTCCGAAAGGAAGCTGTCCTCTTGATAAAGACGTGGAGAGCCCTCCTGACGTCCAAGGTGTGCCATTTCCTCTCTAGGGCAAAGGTCGGACTAGGGCAGAAGTCCGGTAAAATCAGTTCTTGTGCCCTGTGAAATAAGGAATTGACCTTGGGTAGGAACGAAGGGTCCAAGCGCAGAATAACTCTGTTGGGATGGAAAACGCATAGATCCTTCCTTATTGAGAGGGCTGCTAACTCGGAGATGCGTCTCGCCGAGGTGATAGCCATGAAGAAGGACACCTTGCAGGTGAGGAAGCGAAGGCTGGCGGAGTGCAAAGGTTCGAAGGGTGTAGAAGAGAGAGACTGGAGGACCGTAGGCAGTTCCCAGGTGGGATATCGGTGTACCGTCGGAGGCTTTAAGTTAGTCGCGCCTCTGGTAAAGCTGCGCACAATAGGGTGCCGTGCGAGGGACTCCAGTTCCCCACAAGGTAACACGGCCGACAAGGCGGCCACTTGTCTGCGTATCGTCTTGGGCGATAGGCCCTTGTCCAGCCCAGCCTGTAGAAAGTCCAGGATTTGGGCCACCGATACTGAGAGCGGATCAAGAGAGGCTTTGGAGCACCAAGCGCAGAAGGTTCTGCAGGTGGAATCGTCAATCCTGTTGGTAGATGGCCTCCTAGAGGCTTGGATGGTCTGTATCACTCAGTTGGAGAAGTTGTCCAGCCTCAGAGCCCTCCGCTCAAATGCCAAACGGTTAGTTGGAGCCATTGTGGGTCTGGGTGGAGGAGAACTCCCTGACTGAGGGAGATTTTGTCTGGTCTGGACACCGATAGGTTGGCTAAATCGGCGAATCATGGCCTACTGGGCCAGTGGGGAGCCAAGAGTAGGATCTCCGCTCTCTCCGCCAGTACTTTCCCGATTACCTCTGGGATGAGGGGAAGCAGAGGAAAGGCATATAGCAGCCCCCGGGGCCATGGAATGCGGAGTGCGTTGACCCCTTCCGCCCCTGGTGTCACGAACCGGGGCATAGAACCTGGGTAGCTGGCTGTTTGACGGGGTGGTGAACAGGTCCAGGATTGGAGGGCCGAAACTTTCGGACAGTGTCTTGAACAGGTTGGGGTGCAGGCGCCATTCTGCGTGGTCGACTGTGGCTCGGCTGAGCCAGTCCGCCTGTACATTAGATGTTCCCGAGTTATGTTCTGCCCGCAGGGATAGAAGATGCCCTTCCGCCCTTCCGCCCAGTGCCCCAAGCTCCCGGCTTCTTGCATGAGAGACCTGGAGTGGGTGCCCCCTTGGCAATTGATATGGGCCTTGGTGGCTACGTTGTCTGTTAGGATAAGTACGTGGTAGCCAGAGATGAGGGCCTGGAACCATCGGAGGGCTAAGTGGGCTGCTTTGAGCTCTAGCAAGTTGATGTTGTTTTGCAAGTCCTCCTGTGACCACTGGCCTTGTGCCATCTGGGTCTCCATGTAGGCTCCTCAGCCGAACAAACTGGCGTCTGTGGTGATGGTGAGATGGTTCGTCTCCTTGAATATGCATCCCTTGGCTGTGGCCGGGGACATCCACCACTGGAAGGACTGGAGGACTTCTGGTGGGACCCGGACTCTGGTAGTTGAATTGATCCTGCTGGATTTCTGATAAGGCAGGAGCAACCACTGCAAGGTCCTGGCATGCAAACTTGCCCAGGGAACGATGGAGATGCAGGACAACATCTTGCCTAAGAGTTGTGAGAGGAGGACCAGGGGCACTGTTCGGCCCGATCGGATCCGGTTCACCAGAGCTCTGATGCTGCCCTGGCGGTCCTGGGACAGGGAGACTGTGCGTGATGTCGTGTCTATATATGCTCCTAGGTGGAGTATCCTGTTGGTAGGAGAGAAGTGGCTCTTGTCGTAGTTGACTGAGAATCCGTGATCCTGAAGGACCCGGATCGTGAAGCGGAGGTCCTCTGTGGCCCGGAGGTGAGAGGAGGACTGGATCAATATGTCATCCAGATAGCATTGGACGCGAATAGGGATGGTTCTGAGGTGAGCCGAGAGCGTCGCTAGGATCTTCATGAATGTTCTGGGTGCTGAAGATAGGCCGAATGGGCGGGCCCTGTACTGATAGTTCGCGTAGCAAAACCGTAGGAATCGTTGGTGAGCCGGCAATATAGGGATGTGTAGGTATGCTTCCGTTAGATCTATTGACGTCAGGAAGTCGCCCTCCCGGATGCTCTCCAGTATGGACTGGAGGGACTGCATTTTGAATCTCTTGTATACCAGATGCTTGTTGAGTCTTTTAGGTCGAGAATCGCTCTCCCCCCGCCCCCTGAAGCCTTTGGGACGACAAACAGGATGGAGTAGAACCTCAGTCGCTGCTGGTCCTCTGGAACTGGCTGGATGGCTCAAATGTCCAACAGGTGTTGGATTAAAGCTTCCATGAGGGATCTTCTTGTTCCGTTTCTTGAGACGGGGCAGTGAATAAAGAACCTCAGGGGTGTAGAGAGAAAGTCGAGAGCGAAGCCTAGTCGGACGGTGTTTAGGACCCAGGCATCTGTGGTCGTTTCCACCCATTGAGCTGTGAAAAGACTTAGACGGCCACCAATGGGAGGGTTGGGTCTGCAGTCATTTGGAAGGGACGACTTCCGTTGCCTCAAAATGGCCATTTGGATTGGAACTGCTGTCTGCTCTTGCCTCTATAGCCGGGCCTATCGGATTGTCGATCTTGTTGCTGGAAGTATGCCCCCCTGTGGTTGTGAGAAGTCGTGTGCGGTGTCCGCTGCTCTGAAGGAAGGCTTCCGAAAGTAGGGCGAGGATCGCCGGTCAGCGCGTCTGGACATAGAGGGTAGGACTTTCTTTTTGTCTTTGGTCTCTATGAGTATAGGCTCTAAGGCCTCTCCGAATAGCTTGTCACCTTTGAAGAGAGCAGAAGCCAACTTCCACTTGTACTTCATGTCTGCCTGCCAGTGACAGAGCCACAGCAGTCGTCGGGCCGTCACAGATGAGGCGATGGCCCTGGAAGCAAATTTGGCCAAGTTCAGTGTGGCATCTGCTGTTCTGTCCCAGCTGCCAAACCGAGAAAAACAACACAAGCAACGTACAAACAAACCTTGTTTAATACTCTTTAAACTACTAATACTCTCTTAGCAGTCGTGTTTGTTAAAGTCCTTGAAATCATAAATAAGTCCTTTCGGTGCACCGTTAATTAACGTCTTAACAGTTGGCAAGAGTCCAAGCACAAAGAATCAAAGAAGTCCAATGAATTAAGCTATCTGATAACAGGCACACGAACTTACTGAAGTTGGCAGAAAGCCCAGACTAATGAGCAGGAAAAGTAATGCCGTTTGAAATCAGGAGCCAAACAGAAGTTTCCAAAAACCAAGGCAATACGTGGAATGAATGGAGTTGTTTCCGGCAACTTGGTTGAGCGTGATCACTACTTAAATAGGCTAAGGGAGTGGCCAATTAGCCCCAAGCGTTACTCCCGAGACCTCCTCCTGAGTAACCATTCTTGCCTCTTAGCAGCTCTGCGTGCCCGTGCATTAAGAATAGGCTCCTCCTCTTCTTCCTCGTCACTGATGGGAGCTTCTGGAGGTTCTGAAGGCCCTGGCTGAATCTCTGCCTCTGGCACCGAATCCCAAACCTCCTCACTGTCTGACTCAGGTACCAGCTGCACAGGCCGCTGGCGCATCACCACAACAGCCTCTTCGCTGTCGGAGTCCGCAACCAGCTGCACGGGTCGCTGGCGGGCCACAACATCTGCAGAGAATTCTGCCGCTGCTATCAGCTTGTTGATGTCCTGATGAGTGCGGAGGTCGGTGGCTGGGATTCTTGCTTGCATCTCTTTGAGCCAAAGCAAGGAAGTTCTATCGAAGAAGGAAGCAGCCGTAGCCGACTTAACCGCCCAGGCAGCCGCCTGATGGGCTTTGCGGAGCGTCAGTTCTGCTCTCCTATCTTCTCCTTTTAAGGCATCCTCCGTGTCATTGAACATAATGGTGGAGGAGGCTAAGGCCGCCATGGGCCCGTCGATTGTTGGCGTTTGTAATGCCACAGTGAGATTCGGGGCCACATTATAGAACCGCTTGTCACTCCTGCTCGGTGAAGGGTACGCCCCTGGTAGGGCCCATTGTCGCTGGACGACATCCAGGAATAATTTCGGGGAGGGGATCTCCTCGGTATCTGTGGCAGGCAGGCTCTGAGAACACCAGATTATTGGGGTCAGATAAGCCCAAGGCCGGATCTGATGGGGCTGGGTCTGCTCCTATCCCAGTTGTGGCCTTGGCTTTGTAGAGAAGTGTCTTAAACAAGACAGGGCGGAAGAGTCCTGTGAAGGCTGGGGGGTCTGGAGTCACTCCTTCGTCCTCAGATGGCATTAACTCTTTATGTTCCTCATCGTCCCAGAGGGATTCTCGTCCCAGGGGAATGAGGCCTGTGAAGAACAAGTGAGTCCCTTGGGTTATCGGGTGCAGTAGGCTGCCCCTGGTGCAAGGTGTTGTCAGGGGCTGGAGAGGCTGCCTGTCAGTTTTGTTGTATGCCTGCGGCAATGCCCTGAGCAATAGCCTCTGAGATGATGAGTCTGATTCGTGGGGAAATTTCTGGCTCCTGTGTCTCCCTTGGGTGGACTCCCACCACTGTTGAAAAGCGCGAGAACTGTTAGGTTCGTCCACTGGGGGGCTCTCTTGCCTGCCTCGCTGTGCCTCCCTTTCTGCCTTTGCAGCTTCTCCTGTAGTAGCCGTTTTGGGCGTGGAGGAGCCTTTCTTTGAAACCTGCATTCTTTGAAAACGTGCACTTCCGTTGCGATACGAACTGGTGGGGAAGGTAAGTAAAACCCACCCCTGTACGGTAGGTAACATCATCAGTGTTAGAAGGGAGGGTGTTTGCTGTCTACAAGCAAGCTCCTTGCATATAAAGAGAAAGCAAACCCCACACCCCTTCTAGCACTGATGATGTTACCTAGTTTGGGTAATGAAATGTCTTCATGAAAACAAGCAAGTTCGGAGAGCACCAAGGACCCCTCATAAAATTAGATGCGTTTATGGTACAAACCCCCTGGCAGAATTGCTATAGAGGTGGTCCTCGACTTATGACAACTGAGCCCAAAATTTCCCTTGCTAAGCAAGCCACGTTTTAAGTGAATTTTGCCCCATGTTATGACCTTTTTTGCCACTGTTGTTAAGTGAACCACTGCAGCGCTTAAGTTAGTAACACGTTTGTAAAATGAATCTAAGTTCCCCATTTGTCAGAAGGTCACAAAAGGGGATCACATGATCCAGGGATGCTGCAACCATTGTAAACATGAGTCAGTTGCCAAGCGTCTTAATTTTGTGACCGTGCAATGCTGCAACGGTCGTTAAGTGTGAAAAATGGTCATAAGTCACTTTTTTTCAGTGCCATTATAACTTTCAACGGTCACTAAGCAAACTGTTGTAAGTTGAGGACTACCTGTATACAGGATCATTATCCGGGTTCACACAATCCCTGAATCATAAATTAAAGAACAGTCTGGGTTCACACGACAAAAGTGAAGCCACGGAAAATCAAACCACGGTTAACGCTAATAACATTCCTCCCATTGTATGGAATGACTGCTAAGTGTGTAAAACCGACTTGTTGAACCATGTTGTGTGCACGAGGTTGTATTCACACGAGGCCGTGTCTAGAATCACAACAAGCCAAATCACTGAAACGACATTCTCTCTGGATTTCAAGTGCAAATTCTGCGTTCGGCTTCATCCAAATTTGATGCTGTCTTATTCTGACACACACAATGTATCACGGACACCCTGACCGCAGTGGATGATGGGACTGAGAATTCTGCAGGCTCAAAAATAGCATTTCTCAGAACAGGGTTCTGAAAACTTGCTGACTTGAAGAATTGTGGACTTCGACTCCTAGAATTCCCCAGCCAGCCAGGGCCCAAAGTTACCCAGCTAGCTAATGCTTAATCCATGGCTTATTTAACCCTGGTTATCGAACACCACACAACACACAGACAAGACAAGCCCATTTTGACCCATCACATCTAGCCGACCCATGAATGACTCCACCACGACCCACACTTTCAACTTTCTCCCCCCTAATGAAGACTCTCCCTTTTCTTGCATGCAACATTAAAAACAAAAAACACCAAAATTTAAACCTGCATCCTGAATGTCAATCGGACCACTTCGATTCTCACACGTGGGAACGCGACTTTCTGGGGTCAAGGCATTTCCAGACTCCCCCCAACCCAATCTGCGGTCACCCCCTCCACAACGACCCACACTTTCAAGGTTCTCCACCCTGTGGGAAGCCCCACCTCCTAGAAGAATGAAATATTTTGGGGAAATATTAAAGAGGCAGCATATTATATTTCCCCAAAGGAGAAATATATTCTTAGAGGCAGAAAGCAGCCCCCAAGTCTTTCTTAATAGCCCACAGCAGATGCCGGAGATAAAAGAGCTTATTGAAAGAGGAAGCCAACTATCTAGATGGCTCTATTCATAAGCAAAGCAACTACTGCCGGCAGAAGCCCATTCAAGACAGGATATTTCAGAAACCCCTCACAGCAAAGTTTGACAGCTAACAAAAGCTGAGTTAATAGGATTATAACAAGCATCCCCTCACCCAAAATCCAGCACAGGACAAAAAACAAAACAAAACATCAGCCACAATGGGAATTGCCCAACACCCTCTTTAGACACACATAGCCCATATTGTACACGTCCCAAACTTCAAAAACACAGAACCCTATAAGAACCCTTTCCTCTCACTCAGCTAGCTGTTCAGCTGACCCAGAACCGCACGCTGCCTTTGTGTGTGTGGCTCTGTTCGTCATTAAACCATCTTTCCAATCAGCCTCCATCTTGTTCCCAGTGTCTTTCTTCCATCTTGGAACGGAACCAGATGGATTTTCCTTCCAACAATCCCTAATGGAGACTCCCCATTTCCTTGCAAGTAAGATTAAAAAGGGAAAAAAAAGTTTAAACCTACATCCTGAATGTTAATCAGGCCACGTCCAGAATGCAGAGAAGAGCAACCAGGATGATTAGGGGACTGGAGAATAAAACATATGATGAACGGCTGCAGGAACTGGGCATGGCTAGTCTAGTGAAGAGAAGGACCAGGGGAGACATGTGAGCAGTCTTCCAGTATTTGAGGGGCTGCCCCAGAGAGGAGGGGGCCAAGCTATTTTCCAAAGCACCTGAAGGCCAGACAAGGAATAATGGACGGAAACTGATCAAGGAGAGATTCAACCTAGAAATAAGGAGGAATTTTCTGACTGAGAGAACAACCAACCCATGGAACAGAAGTTGCCTTGGGAAGTTGTGGGAGCTTCACCAATGGAGGCTTTCAAGAAGAGACTGGACTGCCATCGGTCAGAAATGCTGTAGGGTCTTCTGCTTGGGCGGGGGGGGGTGGACTAGATGACCCACAAGGTCCCTTCCAACTCTGTTAATCTGTATCTGTAAAGGTAGGCCAGGTCAGGAAACAGACTCCCATTGAAGACAGTCACACCTATCTGAAATGGTACAGGGTCTCCTCCTTGAGGGGGGGGAGGGGGTTGGACTAGACGACCTCCAAGGTCCCTTCCACTATTTTGATTGACTGATTGATTGATTGATTGATTGATTGATTGATTGATTGATTGATTGATTCAACCAACCTAGAAATAAGGAGAAATTTTCTGACACAGAGAGCAGAACAGAAGTTGCCTTCGGAAGTTGTGGGAGCTTCATCACTGGAAGCTTTCAAGAAGAGACTGGGCTGCCATTGGTCAGAAATGGTGTAGGGTGCCCTGCTTGGGCGCGGGGTTGGACTAGATGACCTCCAAGGTCCCTTCCAACTCTGTTATTCTATATTCAATGGAACAGAAGTTGCCTTCGGAAGTTGTGGGAGCTTCATCACTGGAAGCTTTCAAGAAGAGACTGGGCTGCCATTGGTTAGAAATGCTGTATGGTCTCCTGGTTGGGGGGGGGGTTGGACTAGATGACCCACAAGATCCCTTCCAACTCTGTTAATCTGTATCTGTATCTGTTAAGGTAGGCCAGGTCAGGAAACAGACTCCCATTAAAGACAGTCACACCTATCTGAAATGGTACAGGGTCTCCTCCTTGAGGGGGGGGAGGGGGTTGGACTAGACGACCTCCAAGGTCCCTTCCACCTCTGTTAATCTGTAATCTGTCCCTCCGTTCTCACGTAAGAACGCACCTACCTTTCTGGGGGT
>QLTV01000204.1:11416-24746 GCA_003457575.1 Thermophis baileyi | reverse complement strand
GTGTAGGCACAGAATTGGAAGAACTCCACCACACCGATGGACAGTATGATAATTAAAAAAATATACGACTGTGCTGAAATGGATAAATTAACGATTGAACTCAGAGGACAAAAAAATTCAGAATACCATGACGTTTGGGAAAAATGGTATAATTGGACTAATAATAGAAAATTGAAGAGACAATGTGGGATGAGGACATAAGATTAGAAAATACTTTAAATCAATGTATAAAATATATAAATATAGTAACGATGTATATAAATGGTGGCGGGTCCGTCTATAAATATTGTGATATATTAAATTTGAAAACCAATAAAAATATTTAAAAAAAAATAAATAAGTAAATAATCTGTAATCCACACAGCTGAACGTTGTTGTTTTTTCCCCTGCATGGGTGCCAGGTTGACCAAGATAGCACTTGGGGTCCTTCCCAATCCTACAGCTGTACGATTCTACATAAACGGAGAAGAGTTTATAAAGGTAAAGGAGCTGAAGAAGTCATGACATCCACCTACAGGTAGTTCTCAATTTATGACGGCTGGCTTAGCGGATGTTGGCAGTTACGATTGGACACCCAAAGATACCTACAACCCAGATTTAAAGTTCTGACACCTGATCCTGCCAAAGGCAGGGAATTGGGAATTTATGCCTGCCATGTTTGCACCATCCCAGTCATGTGACTGTAGCTTACAATTTATTTATTTTTTGCCAGAAACTGGCATTTACATGGGTTTGCTTAACGACTGCCACAAAAAAATTGTTGTAAAACCAGGTTTTAAAAACCAGCATCATTTATAGTCGCAATTCTGGACTCAATTGCAGTCATAAATTGAGGATTGTCTTATTATGGAAAACTGTAACCACTGTCCGAGTACATGCAAAACTCTAGCAGAGATGCAATTAATGTGGAATATGGTTTTATTTTAATTGCTTCGGTTAGTAATAAATAACCCTCTGCCGCCCATTGAAAGGACAAATTATTTGTGACGTCTAAGCTGCCACGGACCGAAAGTAAAAGGCAAGACAAGACGAAGTCTACGAAAGTGAAATATATTTTCAATTTTATTTGCAGCGTACATTTAGACTCTGGATGGATACAGCATCTGTGAAAAGAAAAGAAAAATGCTTACAAGACGTAGGCAAAAGCAGAAGCATCCTCTAACCATTTTTCTGCCTTTCCTGCAACCTCCCCCGATTTCACCAACCCAACTGTGACCCTCTGCAGCCCCGGGAAAGGAGTTTTAATCAAACAGAGGATGCAGAAAAGCTAACTCGCTGGTCCCTTGCACTGATTTTTTTTCATGATATTTGCAGGTTTTTTAAAAGAACCCTCAAAGCAGATTTCAAAGCCACCCCCCCGCCCCCCGGCCTGAAGGCGCTCCCATCCTCACCACTCTGATCCGGTGTCCAATGGCTTTGGCGGGCAAGTTGGAGCGGAATTTGGCTCGCACCATGCCGCTGTTTCCGTGGGCACGGGTCACCTTCCCCCAGATGACTCTGGTCCTATTGGGCTTTCCCCCGGGAGTCACCGTGTTGCTGGCAAAACGAAAGAGACACTGCGTTAAAACCCTGGCGATTCCTGGCTCGCTAAATATATAGGTGCTCTGAAAACGCATACAAGGTCATCCTTGATTTACAACCATAATGGAACCTGTCCATCATCATCATCGTTTAAGCCACTGTCTATCCACTGCAGGGTGAAGGCCTCTTCTGCAGGTTTCCAACCAATAAAGGTCCTGAGCTTTCTTTTGCTAATTGGACCCACATTACTTGCTGATGTCATCGATCCATTTTGTTTTAGGTCTCAGAATACAGAAATTCACCCTCTGCCTCAACTCTGCCTTGCACCGAGAACTGCATCAATAGAAGACCCAAAGGTGCTTTTTCAAGAGAATCAGAATCAAGAGTAGAGCTGGAAGAGAACTTGGAAGTCTTCTAGTCCAGCCCCCTGCTCAAGCCGGAGACACTACACCGTTGAGACAAGGCAGGAGGCAGGTGGCCCTCCAAGCAGAAGCCGGAGGGAGATGCTTTCATTGGGAATCCTGCACCAAGACAGAGATCTCAAGGAGCTCTCCCAGTCTTAGGACCACAAGATCCAGGCCGCCACAAGTGTCCGCATCGAAATCTGAATGGGCAAGTCGCCTGCCTGCCCCTGACTACAAGCTTAGAAGCCCCAAAGATTGCCTTTTTTTCAAAAGGCCACTGGACTTTTGTTTTTCCTTCAAGACGTTTCGCTTCTCATCCGAGAAGCTTCTTCAGTTCTGGTAGAACTGAAGCAGCTTCTTGGCTGAGAAGCGAAACGTCTTCAAAGAAAAACCAGAAAGTCCAGTTGCCTCTTGAAAAAAAAGCACCTTTGGGACAGGCCATGACCTTGGATGACTGCGAATCTCCAGAGACATCAATGGAAGAAGAAACAGAGACCACTAAGGATCAAAGGAGTCGCTTCAGAACCGGAGTTTCCTATCCGATTGCAGCAGGCTCACTCCCACTATCGATGAAGCCTGGCACGTCTTGTGAACATCACCTTGGTGTTTCCCCAAGAGTCTTTAATACAGGAGGTCCTCGACATGGGACCACGACTGAACCCAAACTTTATGTTGCTAAGCAAGACAGTTAAATGAGTTTTGCCCCATTTTATATGACCTTTCTTGCCATAGTTGTTATGACGTGAAACACCGCAGTTGTGCAGTCAGTAAGGGACTCTGGCTTCCCCATTGACTTTGCTTGTCAGAAGGTCCCAAAAGGGGGGGAGGGGGGGTTTCACATGATCCTAAGACACTTGTAAATACGAGTCAGTTGCCAAGTGCCTCAATCTTGATCACGTGGTCGTGGGGATGCTGCAACCGTCGTAACTATGAAAAACGGTCCCATTTTTCAGTGCCGTTGTAACGTTGAACGGTCACTAAACAAACCGTTGTAAGTCGAGGATTACCTGTAGTTGAAAATGTGAGCCGGATGCAGGGTGCCCGAAATTCGGTCATGTGATCGTGAGGGGGGGGGAGGGGAGGCAGTCATCCAATGCAGGTTTTAAATACCCCTGGGGAAATCCATTGTAAGTGGGAACAGTTGCTAAACTGAGGATTACCACTACAGCTAACTCTTTTGACTGTTTTTGTGACACCCAACACAACACAAACATGTAACAAGTTGGCCCACAAGACCTTGCTGCTGCTTTTAACCCATCTACCAGCCCTGTGCGTAATGACAACCGAACCACATGCTGAATGGCTGAAGCCTCTTTAGAGCAGGGGTCTCCAACCTTGGCAACTTTAAACCTGGCGGGACTTCAACTCCCAGAATTCCCCTTTCTGGGAGTTGGAAGTCCGCCAGCCTGAAAGTTGCCAAGGTTGGAGACCCCTGCTTTAGGGCACCCAATCCACGCTCCTCAGCAGATGAGGGAATTTCATCGACATCGCGAAGATTGTGCGCACGCAGACCCACAAGATGGGAGCACGAAACGAGCAAGCCCTGTGGTCAGCAACTCACTTTTTGGCCTTGTAGACGTAGGCGCATTTTTTGCCCAAGTAGAATTCGGTCTCGTTGCGGGAATAAACGCCTTCCACTTTCAGCAGGGCAGTGTGTTCTCTCTGGTTTCGGAGGCCTCGCTTGTAGCCAGCAAAAGTGGCCTTGCACCACAACCTAGGGAACGAAGAACCCCACAGTGACACTCTGGGTACAACGGGGCCTTGCCAAACAAGGCGACGCCGAGGAGCAGATCCCCAATGGCTGCTGGGTTCACATACCGCACCAAGCAGTTAGCAGGCCCCAATTTTGCCTTAATATGTTAACGCAGCTCGTTCGGTATCTATACTTTTTTTTTTTTTTTTTTTTGGGGGGGTCCTGGGTGCTCTCTGAGCTTGGTGGGTTTCTTGCAGACGTTTCACTACCCAAACTAGGGAACATCATCAGTGCTAGAACAGAGTGGAGTTTATGGAAGAGAAGGAAGGACTGTGGAGTCCTTGGTGCTCTCTGAGCTTGGTGGGTTTCTTGGGAGACATTTCATGACCCAACTAGGGAACACCATCAGTGCTAGAAGGGAGTGGGGTTTATAGGAGGAGGAGGAGGAGGAGGATTGTGGGGTCCTTGGTGCTCTCTGAGCTTGCTGGTTTTCTTGCAGACGTTTCACTACCCAAACTAGGTAACATCATCAGTGCTAGCAATATCTAACAACATCAGCACTGATGATGTTACGTAGTTTGGGTAGTGAAACGTCTGCAAGAAAACCACCGAGCTCAGAGACGACCCCTCATGTCAACCCTGAGCTACAAACTCTCCTTTATTGATTTTTTTTTTAATGACTTAGCATGATGTGTGAACACTCCATTCCATATGATATACAGAGGTTGTGTTTTAAATGAGAAAAAAGAGCACAGCTAACTGTCCAGTGGAGTGGAAAAGCTAAATTCCCGTTATGAGCAAATTAATTTCCTGGTTTCTTGTTCCACAATCACCACAGCCTAAAGCTGATTTCATTCCAGGTTTTCAGGGGGAGGAGGTTAAAACAGAATTCGTGTTTATAACGATCTTAACTGTCACTAAGCAAACCCCCTCCTGATACACTGCATTGTAGGGAACAAGTGGGGTGGATTAACACAACTACTAATTGAGATTTAATATGTACTAATGTATGCACTAGGTCACTGGTAGACGTGGTTAAAGGGTCTGTGCAAACTTATTATTTAATTACATTTAAAGGTCACATCTCATTATTACAGCAACTGACAGGCTTACAAAATGATAAAAACATGAATAAAATTATGAAAGATGAAATAAGAGATTAAAAGCCGCAGGTGATGTGGGGAAGGATCGTCTCTCTACTCTTTCAGCCACCCCCAGCATAAAGCACCCCTACTGGGACCCCAGGCCAGCCAGCCAGCAGAACCAGGTTTTAAGGCTCTTCTGGAAGGTCAGGAGGGTAGGGGGCTAACCTCACCTCTGGTGGGAGAATATTCCAAAGGCCAGGGGCCACACCAGAAAAGGCTCTTCTCCTGGACCCCACCGGCCGCAATTCTTTAGCTGATGGGATCCAAAGTAGGCCTCTTCTGTTGGGGTAGGGGTGATGGGGTAGGCTAGTCCCTTTGGGGTTAGAGGGCTCCTCAAATACCCTGGACCCATGCCATAAAGGTGATAAGCAACATTTAGAATTGAACCCAGAAGCAAATTAGCAACCCTTTTGCAGGTTGCACAACAAGGGGGGTTTTGTGTGCCACCCGAGGGCCCTGCAGAAATGTCCGTGAAATATCGACAAAAATACACACACGGTTAGAAAAAAAGGTTAAAGCTGCATATCGATAAGACAGAAATATTTGTGTTAGGTATAATACCAGAGAAAAGTATGATAAGGGGAATTTGTATTTAATACTGCATGTTTTGACAGCAAAAGGATTGTATTGGCACAATATTGGAAAAATGAGGAAACTCAGAGAGAAGATGTAATTTAAAAAAATATTAGATTGTGCAGAAACAGACAGACTGACATTAAAGATAAAAGAAAAAGATACGGAGTATTTTCGAACATGGGACTTGTTTCATAAATGGTTGGATAATAGGGGTAGACATTCGGAGCGGGGAAAGTATTATTATGTAAGCAAATTGACCCAGACAATACCCTGTTCACAAAGCACTTATGTATATTAAATGAAAATGCATAAACAGTTTTTTTTAAAAAAAATGTCCGTGCCATCGCTTCCTGTACCAGTTGCAGTTTCCGAATACTCTTCCAGGGCAGCCCCATGTAGAGCGCTTCGCAGTAATCCAACCAAGAGATGATCAGGGCGCGAGTGACTGTGCGCAGGACCTCATGATCCAGACAAAGGCCCAGCATGAAGTTGCACAAAGCAGGGGTCTCCAACCTTGGCAACTTTACGACTTGTGGACTTCAACTCCCAGAATTCCTCAGCCAGCACATGCTGGCTGAGGAATTCTGGGAGTTGAAGTCCACAAGTCGTAAAGTTGCCAAGGTTGGAGACCCCTGGCACAAAGAGACTCCTAGCCACGCCCGCCAGATTTAACCAGTGAAAAGGTTTTCTTTAAGCTTCTGATTAATCTAGTGCGGGGGCTCGATGAAGTAACCTCGACGTAACTAGGATGGAGATGTATACAATAAAGGAAGATGCAGAAGTCTGGGGGAAATGTCCTACCTGCCCGTCATGGTGTTGCCTTAGCAGCCCCGTTTCCAGCAGGCCTGCAGAAAAGAGAAACCGGAAGCTATTACGGGAGATACACATCAATACAGCTTCATAAACCTGGTTCGGGCATGAGTGATATTACAATCCACGCGCAGCCCTTCCCTACCACTCAAGATCTCCGTCTGTCCAATTGCACTGGCAGCTGGTTTTAGAAAAGGCCACATTCATGGTTTAAAAGAGTGTTTTTCAACTCTGCCGGCTTGAAGACGGGTGGACTTCAACTCCCAGAATTCCCCAGCCAGAATTCTGGGAGTTGGAAGTCCATCCGTCTTCAAGCTGGCAAAAATTGAGACACGCTGGTCTGAATGCACTGAGTTCACACACACACACATACCATCAATATGTGCATCACCCTCTCAAGAAATGCAAGTAGGGGAACGGAGAAACCTTTAGCTCAACCGCGCACTATTTGCACTCTCAAGGGCTGAATCCGAACCCATAACAAGGACTCCCCTCCCCTGGCCTTCTATCAGCCTTCCCCAAAACCAGCCAACTGCTCAATATCCCCCCTCCCCTTGTCTATCCCATTTCGCTACAGAAATTAAGTTGCAGGAAGACACCATATTGTAGACATCACTTCCATGTCCTGCGAAATTCTACGTTGCACATTTTTTAACACTTAAAAAAATAAGCCAACAAGGTAGATCCGCAGAGGTGGAATTGGCTTGCGTGGGTCAGAATCTGATGCGCAGATGGATACAATTCACATGTGCTGGAATTCACAATTCACAGGCAAGTCTTTGTTAATACCATCTATTCTTTTATTTATTCCATTTATCTGCCACCTGTTTCACTGTTAAATGTTAATTAGCAACAGCTTTATTTATTAAATTTGTTTGACACCCATCTCACCCCGAAGTGACATTGGGCGGCTTGCAACGTTAAAAAAGAATAAAATACAACATGTATTATGTTACCCTCAATGTTGTGAAATCAGGCATTTTGTAGAATCGTCTAGGTCTAGGAAATTCTACAGAATGCCAAAAGTGGCATGTCAAAATAGGAAACGTTTAATATTTCTATGCAATACCGAAAGGCAAACGGGCAAAATATAAAATACTCCCACTAAAATGCCATTCTAACCTTCCTTGTTGCAACAAGCATATTGGTCAATACTGGTCTTTTTCTCTTGTTTATTTTCAGAAAGTCCTTTACTTTTAGTTTTCATTACTTCTTTCATTTTCATATACAGCCCAAAGTTAAACCTTTTCATGAGTCTTTTCATACTTTGCCTAAATAGCTGTTGTCATTCTGCGTAATGACTAGGTATTATTATACAGGTAGTCCTCGACTTACAACAGTTCGCTTAGTGACTGTTCAAAGTTACAACAGCATTGAAAAAAAGTGACTTATGACCATTTTTCACACTTGTGACCGTTCCAGCATCCCCAAGGTCCTGTGATCAAAATTCAGACGCTTGGCAACTGACTGGTATTTATGATGGTCGCCAGTGTCCTGGGCTCACGTGATCCCCTTTTGTGACTTTCTGACAAGCAAAGTCAATGGGGAAGCCGGATTCACTTAACGACCGTGTTACTAACATCTGCAGTGATTCACTTAACAACTGTGGCAAGAAAAGTTGTAAAATGGGGCAAAACTCACTTAAGCAATTTCTCACTTAGCAACATGAATTTGGGGCTCAATTGAGGTCATAAGTTGAGGACTAGCTGTATATAATGCCTAGGGAAAGAATACAGCATATTAAAATAATAGAAATATTTCAATACTTTGCCAGAAAACGTCACATGTCCTATAGATTTCCTAGGCATTCCAATGCCAGGAATATATACAATAAGAGCAAAATACCATTAAAATACTAATTATCCGCTCTATAACTGGGTCCCTTGGGAGTTGGGCAGCATACAAATTTAATAAATAATAATAATAAATAATAAATAATAAATAATAATAATAATAATAATAATAATAATAATAATAATAATAATAATAATGTGTCTTCCTGCTGTGCCAGGTTAAGAGCCCAAGCAAAACACTAAAGAAAGGTTCTCATGGATACTAGTTAGTTGTCAGTTAGTAGCTCAGGATTACTAACTGCCATAACTAGTAGCCATGTGTGGTGTTTTGCTCTTACCTGGCGACGAAGACTTACTTATAGCTAATAATTATATTATTGTCATTAATAATAATAAAGGCACGGTAGTCAAATGGAGCCTCCCAGTCCAGAGGCAGTCTATCTTTGAGGGTAGGGGATCAGCAGAGCGGGGGATCTCGTCTGATCGAGGCTGCGAGGGAAGGGGAGGGACCCCCACCCACCCACGACCCCCCACTCATCCAGGCCCGAGCAGAGCCCCGCATCCCGGCCTCCCTTCCCAGACTGCAGAGCAACGAGAGTCCTCGTCCACTCCTAGAGCGGATCTCGCGGCTCCAGACCAGGCTCCGGGTGAAGCCGGCATCCAGCCCGCATCCCAGCCATCCTGCCCGTGTCCGCCGCCAAACCCGCCCGGTCCCACCGGCCGGCCCTTCCGCCCGCTCCCGCCGCCCTCCTTCCGCGACCTTTCCCCGCCAACAACGCCAAACGGCCGCCGAAGCAACTCTCACCTCCGCAAGCAGCGGCCCAAAATGGCAGCGGCGAGAAAGAAAAAGAAAGCAAGGCCGCGAGGCACGCTGGGATAGGGACTCGAGAAAGGCCCCTTCCTCCTTGCCGGTCCTTAATATGAGGCGGCTATCGCATTTGCCTGACAGGAATCGCTCGGCCCGAGAGCGCCTCGCTTTGGTATTCGGTCGTTTGTTTTTAAGCCATTTCCCCCCCCCCCCGCTCTCTCAGGCCCAGGGATGTATTTTTAAGACTTCGGAGGTCTTAAAAAGGCCTTCGTAAAAGTTACAGGAATTTGTTTAGCCGCCCTATTCTCAGTGAAGGCCCCTTCGGACGCTTTCTGGTAACCATGGCGACCCCCTCTTTCCTGCGGAGGGAGTCCGGGTGAGCTCCCCGAAATCGCGCGCTGTTTCGGGGTCCCCCGAATGCTCCTCGCTAGGTCGGGAAAGGTCTTTCGCCCAAGCTACGTGGCAGCCGCTCGCTGGCCTTCTCTGAGCGGGAAAGGGTCCGACTGGGATGGTGCTCGGATGGGAGGCCACCAGGAGATCCCAGGCTAGCCGGGAAAATTATTTCTTTCATAAGCAGCTTCAGTTAGGGCTATCCTAAGCAGCATACAAAAATCAAGAGCCATGGCTGGTGCAACATAAACATTTTGAATCAAGGATCAGCATTTTGGCTGATCTCAAAAAGCTAGCCCAGGATTCGACCCGGCTTGTCTTTGGATGGGAGACCACCAGGAGATCCCAGGGCTGTAGGAGGCCCTGGGAACTTTTTTAAAAAAAGGCTTTCCTTTCTGTGCCTTGGAAAAGATGGCACTTGGTGCCACAAGAAGCCAGCATTTGCTGTAGGACTCCCCCCTCCCCGTGGCACACCCTCTTTCATTGTAAAATTTTGTTATGATTTTGATGTATTCTTATTGGGTTTTTTTTTCATTGTTTATTGTGTTGTTCTATTCTTTTACATCTCTTTTGTTTACGCTGTTTTCATTTCTTCCTTTCCATTGTTGTAAGCCATCTGGAGTAACCCCACGGCAAGATAGGTGGCAAATAAATTAAATTTAAAAAATTAAATTAATTAAATTATAAAATAAACACTGGTAAAATAAAATAAATATTCCAGGAGCTTTTAAAACCATAGAAAACCTGAGTGAGAGGGATTGTTTTTTTTTTTTAAATCAATAGTATCCGGAAGTTCTGTTTTGCAATTAAAGTGTTGCAATTAAAGTGCACTAATGCGTGAAACATTCATAATTTCTGACGGTTGGTCTGATCATTGGGAAGGGCTCCTTCGTCCTTCCTATATGCCAAAGAGACAGCCGAGCTTAGAATATTTGGTAGGCAGGAAGAGGGCAAAGGTGGACCCTCCCTATTAGTTCACAGACTACATCTAACGGTTATGCAGAGACTTACTTTAGTCTGGCAAGATTCTGTCTATAGGCAGGACGACATTAAAGAACTATTCGGGAGCAACTCCACGGGTATATTCCTGGTTCTTTGGGCCAGTCAGCTCTCTAAGCCGGGTCTGTTCTTTCTTTGGGCCAGGCAATCATGGAGCTGGATCAAAAACACGAGCCCCAAGCTGCCCCCTCTGGATGCCATTCGGCTTTCCGCTATCCTGGAAGACTGCACTGACCAGCTGGCCATCCTGGGCTACATCATGCCCGTTTCCTACGAGGGAAGGAAAGACGTGGAGGATGTAAGTGCAGTGCCAGGTTGTGAGAGAGTGACTGATGGATGTTTGCAAGGAAACAGGAAGTCATCCTGGATGGAGGAACTGACCTGGAAGGTCTACTCTAGTAGTAGACATCTGGCTGGGGAAAGGGGCACAATTATGTACATCAAACCTTGTGGGCCAGGCTGTGGTCCAGCAGGCCAGGGAAGTGGAGCTGGGGAGGTGGATCGGAAGATCCTGTGATCCACAGGATTTCCTTCTCACCGATCCATCCAACTAGGTTTCACTCTTGGCTGCTGTGGTTGGAACAGGGGGGGGGCTAATCCTAACTCTTCACCTTGTTGCAAATACAGGTAGCCCTCCACTTAACAGCCATTTATCTAGTGACTTCTATAGCAGGGGTCTCCAACCTTGGCAACTTTACGACTTGTGGACTTCAACTCCCAGAATTCCTCAGCCAGTGCATGCTGGCTGAGGAATTCTGGGAGTTGAAGTCCACAAGTCGTAAAGTTGTCAAGGTTGGAGACCCCTGTTCTATAGTGACTTAACTTTTTTTCAGGATTCTGGTCTTTTTCTATCAGGCCAAGTCCAGAAGATGGAGCTGGAGGACAATTTTTCAACATCTGGAATCCTCAGCTTACAACCACAATCGAGTCCGAAATTTCTCCAGTGTTTCTATCCAATGCCAATGTTTCTCAACTTTGGCAATTTTTAAAAACAGTTTATTTATACATTTTCTCTTTACGTACATAAGTGCTTTGTGAACAGCGTACTGTCTGGATCATTTTGCTTACATAATAATACTTTTCCAGTTCCTAATTTCTACCTCTATTATCCAACCATTGGTAAAACAAGTCCCATGTTTGAAAATATTCCGTATCTTCTTTTTCTTTTATCTTTAATGTCAATCTATCAATTTCTGCACAATCTACTATTTTTTTAATTACATCTTCTTCTGTAAGTGTTTCTTCATTTTTCCAGTGCTGTGCATATACAATTCTTGCTGCTGTCAAAACATGCAATATTAAATATATATTCCCTTTATCATACTTATCTGGTACTATACCTAACAAAAATATTTCTGGCTTATAATCTATATGCTACTTTAACATTTTTTTTAACCATGTATGTAGTTTTGTCCAAACATTTTTTTTTTGCTTTTCCACAAGCAAAGACACACAACTCAACTGCCTAGGCTAGTGTTATTCAACCTTGGCAATTTTAAGAGAGGTCGATTTCAACTCCCAGAATTCCCTGGCTAGGGAATTCTGGGAGTTGAAGTCCACCCATCTTAAAAGTTGCCAAGACTGAGCAACACTGCTCCGATCGATTCCGAGGCCTCCTTCACACGTCTTTCTTTGCCTCTCCTTCAGCTTGATGAACAAGGAATGCAGGACATCCTGGCCAGCCAGCAGGAGCTGAGTACGAAATACAGGAACCTGATGGACAAGAGGGCCGAGAGCCTGGCCAAAATTCCGGTCGAGTTGGGCAAAGTAGCAGAAATTCGGTGGCAGCTGTTGGACACCAGCTCTGACCTGAAGCGCTCGAACCATCTCTTCACCATGGCCACCCGGCAGAGCGTTTTGTCCACAGACGTCCTCAAGAAGGTTCAGGCGGACAGGTAGGAATCAGAGTCAGAACACAGCTGGAAGGGACCTTGGAGGTCTTCTAGTCCAGCCCCCTGCTCAAGCAGGAGACCCTACGCCGTTTCAGACAAGTGACTGTCCAGTCTCTTCTTAAAAACCTCCCGTGATGGAGCACCCACAACTTCTGGTGGCAAGCTGTTCCGCTGGTTAATTGTCCTCACTGTTAGGAAGTTTCTCCTTAATTCCAGGTTGCTTCTCTCCTTACAACCTTTCCAGCAGCCCCACGGTCATGTGATTAATATTCAGACGCTTGGCCACTGACTCACATTTATGATGGTTGCAGTGTCCCGGGGTCAGGTGATCCCCTTTTGCGACCTTCTGACGAGCAAAGTCAACAAGGAAGATTACTAACTTAACTGCAGTGTTTCACTTAACAACCATGGCAAGAGAGGTCGTAAAACAGGGCAAAATTCATTGGACAAATGACTCACTTAGTAACAGAAATGTTGGGCTCAATTGTGGTCGTAAGTCAAGGACTACCTGTAAAGTCAGCAGCAGCTTCTACCTTCCCCAGGTGGAGTTTGTACATCCTACTCGAACCAGGCTAACAGAACAGCCGCTGTGTTCATTGAATATAGACAGACAGACAGATTAACAGAGTTGGAAGGGACCTTGTATTTATTTTTTATTTATTTATTTTTATTTTTATTTATTTATTTTGTCAAGCATGTATGAGAATATAAGTATGAACATACTAACATATAAGTATAAACAGGTATAGGTATATACATAAGAAATGAGTACAAATAAATGGGAACGGTAGGACAGGGACGGTAGGCACGCTGGTGCGCTTATGCACACCCCCTTTACGGACCTCTTAGGAATGGGGTGAGGTCCACGGTAGACAGTTTAAGGTTAAAGTTTTGGGAATTTGAGGATGTAACAACAGAGTCAGGTAGTGCATTCCAGGCATTGACCACTCTGTTGCTGAAGTCGTATTTTCTGCAATCGAGTTTAGAACGGTTTACCTTGAGTTTGTATCGATTGTTTGCCAGTGTATTATTGCGGTTGAAGCTGAAGTAGTCATTAACGGGTAGGACGTTGTAGGAGACAATTTTGTGTACTAAGCTTAGGTCAGACCGTAGGCGGCGTAGTTCTAGGCTGTCCAGGTGCAAAATTTCAAGCCTGGTGGCATAAGGTATTCTATTGTGAGCAGGGGAGTGGAGGACTCTTCTCGTAAAATATCTCTGGACACGCTCTATTGTATTAATGTCCAATATGCAGTGCGGGTTGCAGACAGATGAGCTGTATTCAAGGAGAGGGCGGGTGGA
>QLTV01000202.1:104410-118691 GCA_003457575.1 Thermophis baileyi | reverse complement strand
AGCTGTCATCTGCAGCATCTGGTTGGGAACTTTCCCCCCATTCTCCAACTCTGACATGCAAGTTGTCATCTGCAGCATCTGGTTGGGCACTTTTCCTCCATTCCCTGACTCTGACATGCACTCCCAACCTAGAGAGATCATCCTACAATGCAATGAAGGTTCTGTCACCATGTTTTATGTTGCCCTTGGGTACATGGGCTTCCTGTCTGCTGTCTGCTTCATGGTGGCTTTTCTGGCCAGGAATCTCCCTGGGGCCTTCAACGAAGCCAAGCTGATCTCCTTCAGCATGCTGGTCTTCTGCAGTGTCTGGGTGTCGTTTGTGCCTGCCTATCTGAGCACAAAAGGGGAAGTACACGGTGGCTGTTCAGATCTTCTCCATCTTGGCCTCCAATGCTGGACTGCTGAGCTGCATCTTCATCCCCAAGTGCTACATTATTATTTTTAGGCCAGATCTGAATACCAAAGAACATTTGATGTCAAAATAAAAATAAATAAAAATACTTTTACAAATCTATTGTTTAAAAAAATGTCAGGTTTTGATCATTTAATGTTTGTTTGTTTGTTCATTTATTAAACCTAAATGCTGCCCATCTTGGCTAGAGATGTATCTAGGCAGCTTACAATCAAGAAAAAAGGACAGAAATTAAAACAATAAATAATACCCCTAACATTGTTTTAAAATTGACAAATATGGGAAGGAAAGGTTTAAGATGCCCATGAGGTGAGCCATTCCTCTTATTCCTAAACCTACTCCTATTTATATTCCTAAAGGAACCAATAGTAATACACTAAGCCCTATTTTTAGTCACAATAGTGTGGGTAAATTTAGTTTTCAGATGAATGGGACTTCTTATTAGGCAACTGGAGACATGAGGAATGTGGCCTTGCAGCTCAAAGTGACATGTGGTAAGTTTTATCAGAACATTCTCATAGCAACCCTGGAATCTGAAGATGCAAAGGCCATTTTTCTTTGTAGATAATAGAAGGGCAAGATGTAATCTGAGATTTCTCATGTTAATATTTACGTATGTATGCCCCCGTTTCTCCTCCTGTTTTGCATCATTTTGCCCTCCTTTCTGAAATGTATATATAAATTAATTAAATAAATTCATTGACCTATAGGTGCCACTGGACAGCTTACAACTTTAAGTTTCACAACATAAAAACTCATTAAAATCCTATCCCAATAAAGAATTGTATTCTGTGAGTGGGATGTGAGTGAGTTCCTTTGTTTGAAGGAATTCCATACAATTTTTTTGGACAAGATCCACTCCCAGGATGTACCGTGTTAAAAAACACTGCAGTGAGCCTTGATTGCTTTGCTTTGGATCTTGTATTTTGATTCCACAGAAAATGGTGTCAGAAATGGGATTCACATTTTTTGAGCTGGAACCCTGGGCAATAGCAGGGTCCCCTATATTGTTGGGGAGAATTTGATCCCATGTCCTTTCCTGCTTCCAATAAAGAGTATGATTTAGGAGCGTGGGCCAGGAAATACTCTGTGTCTAAAAGTCTATTTTGGTCAGGGACAATTGTTAAATGTGTGTGGCCCCCTTTTTCATTCAATTGTCTGCTTTCCTGCAGAGAGCTCAATTGAGCAATGACTGGAAGTGACAAGGGAAATTTGACTTTGGAGGAGTGATTGTGTTCCTTCTGTGTGGAGCAGAAACGGGTCCTAAGGCTCTGTTCAAAGTCAAATTTTATCCTTTTTATAGAATAGAATAGAATAGAATAGAATAGAATAGAATAGAATAGAATAGAATAGAATAGAATAGAATAGAATAGAATAGAATAGCAGAGTTGGACGGGACCTTGGAGGTCTTCTAGTCCAATCCCCTGCTTAGGCAGGAAACCCTACCTAGTTATCCAACATCTTCTTAAAAACTTCCAGTGTTGGAGCATTCACAACTTCTGGAGGCAAGTTGTTCCACTGATTATTTGTTCTCACTGTCAGGAAATTTCTCCTTAGTTCTAAGTTGCTTCTCTCCTTGATTAGTTTCCACCTGTTGCTTCTTGTTCTGCCTTCAGGTGCTTTGGAGAATAGGTTGACTCAATCTTCTTTGTGGCAGCCCCTTAGATATTGGAAGACTGCTGTCATGTCACCCCTAGTCCTTCTTTTCATTGAACTAGTCATACCCAATTCCAGCAACTGGTTTTTATATTTTGGCCTCCAGTCCCCTAATTATCTTTGTTGCTCTTCTCTGCACTCTTTCCAGAGTCTCAACATCTTTTTTACATTGTGGCAACCAAAATCGGATGCAGTATTCCAAGTGTGGTCTTATCAAGGCATTATAAAGCAGGCATTATAAATTCCTCTTGTACCCAGGGAAGTGGACAAATACACTGGACTCTTTTCATAGGAGGAGATGTGGTCATAATGGGGCTCCTTTTGAGTTGTGACTGCTGGGGGACATCTAAGTGCAAATTGAGAGATTGAAAAGACCATGCCCTCCAACCCTTCCCTTCATCTGCTGGCCTCCAACAGAGAGAAGAATTCCTGTGTCTCTATAGGGCAGTGATAAAACACAAGCACAAGCAAGGTTGGTGTTTTTTTAACATTGTCAAAGTTCTGACACCAGCATTTTCTCTTTGTGGGTATTTAGATTTGTTAGTGCATCTTCATAAAACAACGAGTCAGGTTGAGAACTTGTTTTGTTTGCTTTTTTAAAAAAGATTTTTTTTTAAAGGTTGGAAATTATATGTCTCTCCCTTTAAAAAGCTGAATCTCTCTCTGGGGTGAATAAAGCTCCTGGCCATGCACACATTCACCATTCATTCTAACCATTCATGTGTGAGTTTTCTGTATTGTGAGTATATTAGAAGAAATATTTTCATCCAACCTTTTACCATGGGTCCTGTGAACTGCAAGGCCTCAATTTGTCTATTAAACAGTCCCACTCAGCTCAAAACTGATTTTTCCCATGGAACCCATTTCAACCTTCAATATTTTTGCATAAATATAGCTTAAAATATGATTGCTTCTCACACAAATTCTAAAACCAGATAAAGGGTAGCCAACTCTTCTGTAAGGGAGGAATGAGCTAAAATTGCTCCAAGATGATGTGTAGGATTAGTCAACAGTTATCAGAAATATTTAGTTGAACACAAGAACAGTTTTTTCCCGAACGCCAACACTCCGCTAAACAAATAATTCCCTCAACACTGTCAAACTATTTACTAAGTCTGCACTACTATTAATCTTCTCATCGTTCCCATCACCTATCTCCTCCCACTAATGAATGTATGTCTGTAACTTTGTTGCTTGTATCCTTACAATTTATATTGACTGGTTCCTAATATGATTTGATTGCTTATTTGTACCCGGACTATCATTAAGTGTTGTACCTTATGATTCTTGACGAACGTATCTTTTCTTTTATGTACACTGAGAGCATATGCACCAAGACAAATTCCTTGTGTGTGCAATCACACTTGGCCAATAAAAAATTCTATTCTATTCTATTCTATTCTATTCTATTCTATTCTTCCAACTCTGTTAATCTGTTAATCTGTACCCCTGAAGACAGAGCTCATATTTGGGGGAAAGAGATGGAAAAGGGGGTCCTTTGGATGGGGAAGGGGTTAGGGTTAGGGTTAGACTTGTCAGGGTATTGAAAATGGTGGCCACTTCCAGGAGGCATGGGGATCAGGCCCAAGCACTGCAGAGTCCTGTTGGGGCAAGAGCAAAGGAGGAGAGACTTCCAGCCAGAGGGAAAGGAGTCACCACATCTGGAAGGCTGAAAGACCCCCAACACTTCTATACCAGACAGAGAGCTTTGTGGGGGCATAAGGAGAGGTTTGTACCCCTGAAGACAGAGCTCATATTTGGGGGAAGGAGATGGAAAAGGGGGCTCTTTTGGTGGGGAGGGGGTGACTTTGGCAGGCAGATATTTTCCTCAGGGTATCACACTTTGATGTGAAGGAAGACAGACAGCCCTGATCTTTAGTGCGGAGGGAAGTCCAAAATCTAAAATCATCCAGTGACACTTTTTGCCTAAAGCCAAGTTCTCCACCAGGAAACATTTCCGTTTAGGGCCTTCCAGGTCAGCGTGAGAAGTGAACTGCAGCTGAATCCATCTGTCTCTGCCCAAAGTCACCTTGGAGGATTCGGCCAAAGAGCAGACATGAAATTTTGAGAATAATAATATTCCTTCTCACGAGAGATCCCTGGCTAATTCAACTAGTTCTTGGACTCAAAGTTTGTTGGGCATTTCTCTGGAGATAAATGGAAGGGAAACAATCCCCATCTGGTTCAAAATGATAGGGTAGAGATAGAATTAAATTGGTCACCAAGAATTGAGAGATTTGAAAGCTTCATGCTTGAAATTGACCCCAGAGGAATACACAGCACCTGTGGCTAAAGAAAAAGAAATCTGATAATTGTTGGCATAGAGGTTAAAGAGAAAACCGTGGGGACTATTTAATGCCTGAACATGTCACTGAACTGAGATAGCTTCCTACTGAGTTAAAACGAAAATTTAATTATTTTGAAAGTTAATCCTAAAGGGCACCAACAAAAAAAGACTGATGCAATAGTGTAATAGAAAAAATATATTAGTTAAAAACTAGTCATCAGGACTTTGCATAGTTAAAAATAAATATGACTCCAATGCACAGAGAATGAGACGGGGGGGGGGGAGAGGGAGAGGGAGAGAGAGGATGCCTTTCACCCCTGTAAGGAATAAAAGGAGGGAAGGGAACCCATGTTCCACTGCCAGTCTCGTCCACACATAGCGCACTGAGGGGGAAAAGCAAAGCCCAGACCCTTCCTGTTGCTCATAGAAAAGGCTCAGGAAGGAGGAGGGGATCTGGGGGAACCCTTCATCCCCTTAATCTAGGAAGAGACTAATTTGGCTATGGGCTTCGGTGTTGCATTTTAAGGGGAGAAAGCCAATGGGGTTTGTGAAGCTTCAATTTTCGTGTGTTTCCAGAAAAGGCTCCTGTCTGGGGGAAGCCATGCAGGGTCTTTGTCTCCAAAGGGGGATCCGGCATTTCTCGGGAGGAGATGGCGAGGGGGGTCTCCCTGGGACTCTCAGGAAGGGGCATCCTGGGGGTCTCTTGTGGCCCCTGAAGACCCTCCGGTTGGGCTCTCCTGGGCAGCCGCTGCTTCCATTTGCCCACGAGCCTCCACTGGAGGAGAATCTCTTCAGGGCAGCCATTTCTAGGTGGGGGAGGGGCCTTTCCAGGACTTCACCCACCCACCCCTCTGCATTTCTGGAAGGTTTTGCCTCTTTGTCATCACACAAAAAGCTTTTAATTTTATTCTTATTTGAACCCCCCCCCCCACTTTATCTTTGTTTGTTCAACCTCTCCTCCAGGAGGCTGATTGGTGGCTGAGTTCCCAGGCAACCATTGTCTCTTCCCCTCTTGTTTGATTGGCTGCTGCTGGGTTGCCATGACGACAGGGACAGGCCAGGAACAGGGGCAGCCACTAGGGAGAGAGAGGGGCGGGGCTTTTGTCTTCCCTCAGAACTGGAGGAGTTGATGGGGAAATCTTCTCTCTTTTAGGAAAACCTGCTCATATGAAGGCCAGAATCAGAAGAGAATATTCAAGAAACATTTTTTAAAGTGTATTAAAAAATAATGAATAAAATTCAAGTCTTTGACAGAAGAAAAAATAGGAAACAGAACTAAAAACATAAAAAGGAGGAAGATGCAGTAAAATTGGACATTAAAGAAAATAGTGTGGATAAAGAGCTTATAGAAATTAGAGAGCTGAAATAGAAAATGGTTTTAGTATTAAGATTAATTTTGGCATTAGTTGAAAGGATTCATAATTTATAATTCCTTTATGGAAAAAAATATGTAAACTTTCCTTTTGTGAAATGAAAATGTCTCCCCATCCACTGCAGATAAAATGTGTTCTAAGTCTCCAGTCCTTTTGGAGTATTGAGAGGCTTCTTGGGTTGTTTTCCCCTTGAGGATTCTCATCCATGGAATCCTTACCAAGCTCTTTATTCGTTTGCTGAATTAGCTCTCTTAAAGTCTAAGATTCTAGTTTTACTTTTTTCTATTGCTTGTGCTTGCACAATGTTGAATTCCAATATTGCATGATCACTCCCCTCCCCCAAAGTTCCTGTAGCTTCAACACCATTTATCATTTCATCTCTGCTAATGAGAATGAACTCCAATATGGCTGATCCCCTAGTTCCCTTCTCTACTTTTTGGGATACAAAGTTGTCTGCTAGGTTTGTTAGGAACATGTTTGATTTTCCACTTGGTGCAGAGTTTCTCTCCCAATTGATGTCAGGATAGTTAAAGTCCCCCATTATAGTCCCCCAATTATTTGATGTGCATACTATATACTTAGTTAACTGACTAGCAAAAAGTTCATCTATTTTCTCTGTTTGGTTGGGTGGCCTATAGTATATATCTCTGGCAGTGCCATTTCCCCCCCCCCCCCTTTCATATTGACCCAAATGCATTCAAGACAGTTTTCATCATTCTTGTGTTTTATTTCTGTAGACATTTAGTTATTTCTTATATATAGTGCTATTCCACCTCCTCTTTTATTTGGTCTGTTTCTTTTAAATAATTTAAATCCCTCTAGCTGTATATTCCATTTCTGGGTTCACTCTACTAAGTTTCCGTAATGGCAACAATATAATATCTGCATTATTTGTTCATCATTTGTTATATCATTTGTTACTTATGCATTAGTCTCTCCTTCCATTTTGAGATGCATAAATAAGAGTGCATCTCTTTGTTGGGGGTGGGGGGATTTCTCAATATTATTTCAGAGAGTCCCACCAGGACATGTGAAAAAACACTGCAGAAAGAATTCAATGATTGCTTTGGGTCCTACACTTGATTCTGAATTCTGAAAGAACCATGAAGATGAGGTTGAGACCCTCCTAACTAACTCTGAAGTTACCTACCAAGCTGAAAGCAGTCCAGAGCCCAGGACATGGTTTATATGTCTACTCTCTTCAAGGGTTGCTTAAAGGAAATATTTGCTAACCTGTTTGCTGAGGAAAAGGAAAGTTATCTATAGTTTAAAAACAAAAACATCAACTATTAATTTATTCGATTTAGAGATTATCTTAAATTTTAATTTCATTAATCTATTTTTATTTCTTTCAGTTTTAAATAATATAAGCTGTCAAAAAGAGGGAAACAAACCATATAAACCATCAACAATTGCAATCAATAATTAAATGTTATGATCCTAAGAAACAATTTCACTGTCAGTTCCCTAGTTTTATCATTAGATGTTCCTTAGTGTTTAGATCTGGTCTAAGGATGATAATGTAGCACTTGGGGAAGAAGATGCAGCCCAGCAGTCCAGCACTGGAGGCCATGATGGAAAAGACCTGCACGGTCACCATGGACTTTCCTTTGGTGCTCAAGTAGGTGGGCAGGAAAGAGACCCAGACACTGCAGAAGACTAGCATGCTGAAAGTTATCAGTTTGGCTTCATTGAAGGCCCCAGGAAGGTTTCTGGCCAGGAAAGCCATTATGAAGCAAATGACAGCTAGGACACCCATGTAGCCGAGGACAACATAAAACATGGCAACAGAGCCTTCGTTGCATGGAAGGATGATCTCTCCAGGCTGGGAGGGAAAGGGGGAGAAACTCCCAGCCAAAGGGCACAAATGAAAATTTGAACACCAGAACAAGAAAGGATAACAGCATTGGCCAAGCTCTTCCCCAACCATCTTTTCATTTGGTTTCCTGGTTTTGTTGCCAGGAAGGCCAATACCACTGTGATTGTTTTTGCCAACAAAGACGACACAGCTACTGAGAAGACAATGCTGAATACTGTTTGTCGGAGAAGACAGGTGGCTTTCCTTGGTTGTCCAATGAAGAGAAAGGAGGACGAAAAACAAAGCAGGAGGGAGATCAGGAGGATGAAGGAGAGGTCCCGGTTGTTGGCTTTGACAATGGGAGTTTCAAGATATTGAAGGAATTTGAATAAAACGAAGCCTGTGGTTAGGAACAAGAGGAGAGCAAAGGAGACAAGGATGATACCCAGATATTCTTCATAGGACAAGAAGGTTATTCTTTTGGGGATACATTGGACTCGATTCATGGTTGGATATTGATCATCTGGGCACTTGGTGCATGTTTCAGTATCTGAGAAAAATAACATTTCTTTTATAGCCTTTCAAATTTCCAGAAAACTTTGGATGAGATGGGACGCCGGGAAAGCCTCACTATATTCTTAGTGTATATTTTTACACTGCAGCAAAAATGTCCCCAAATATGTACAAACAAGAAGAACAACTAAATAAAATCAAACTATAAAAACAAGAACAACCAAATAAAATGAACAGAAGAAATATCTGGTGCCACAACCTCCCTTTGTCAACTTCAAAGCTAAAATTCGTTGATTGCAACAATTGCTGCTTTTCAGTTGCCACAAAGATGGGGGGAGGGAGAGCCACCTGTGGAATGCCAGTTCCAGACAGCAACAAGAAACCGTCCCGTGGGAACCTAGGTCGCTTAACCAGATGGGTAACCACCTATCTTGCACAGACCTTACCTTATCCCAAATGCCTGGGAGAAGTAGCAAGTCTCCAGAGGTTTAAGAGGATGGGGCTATTGAATTTCAGTTTTCATTTATTTATTTTTTGTTTATTTATTTTTTGTTTGTTTATTTATTAAAAAATTTTCAGATGATGGACATATGTTTCTGCCAAGAATGTTTAAACTCCATTACTGATGATTGACCCACACTCTCAAACCATGCTCTCAATAAACTGCTCTAAAAAGATTGGACACAGGATAAAAGTTGTCTAACGTGGATGGATCCATGGAGTTCCTCCTGAGAAGGGTTGAATACAGGCTACTTCAGGGCAGGTAGTACGGCCCCCTCCGGAAAAAACAAACAAACCTTAACTATCCTGAAATTGAGAGTATCTCCAAACAATGAGGCCTTCTAGAAATACCTTAAAATGTGATTTTTCCCCCAACAGTCCTGGGGATCCCCTGACAACAGAGCCCTGTATGCTGGTTGCATGGCAGATAGCATCTTGATGTACCCTTCTCTTGCTTTCTTAGCATTTAGTTCCCATTGTTTTAATTTAATTTTTGATTTGTGATTTAATTTTGTGCTACCAAGAGTCACTTAGTATGAAATAGACAACCATATAAATTTGAGTAATAAATTTGAAAAGAAAGAGATTTTAAGAAATATTAATTTGTGAAGGAATTCGAGAAGAGGAACTGAGTTTCTTATCTGCACAGTCTTTTTACAAGAAGATGAAGCGATATATTTCCATCCTCTCTAGATCTGGCAACAATTTTAAAGATTCAACATTGGCATCAATGAATATTAAGTAAATTGATCTTTTGTTTGTTCTCCTATTCCTCCTCCTTTCTGTTCTTTTAAATCACAACACTGTATATCTTATATATTTATTTTCTTTTCAGAATCACAACTATGTTCCTTTTTTGTTGGTGTTATAACTCTTTGTATCTCAATATTTAACAAGGAAAATTGGAAAGATAAGAAAAGGTGGAAAGGAAATATCCCCTTCATGGTTTTATTATGAGTCCGCTGTTTGGTTTTCATTTGTTCTTTGAACCAAACTTCTCTCCCTCCATTGTTCCTCCCAATTAGATATTTCAGCTTATAAGGATTTATGATCTTCATAAAGATTGACTGATTAATAAAAGAATTGGTTGATGAATCTTTTAGCCTGTAGTGTAAAGCAAAACCCATTGATCTAAAATAATTCCTCGATTACAAAGAATTCAGATGTTCCTAAGAAAGATAAATATGGAAAGACACAACCAAACTGCCAAATAAAAGAGAGATTTCCTACCCAATCTACAACATCCTTCTTCCTACCTCATCCTTCAAGATATTTTTCTTAACCGTCAGATTATGGAAGAAATTGGACACCATGAAAATTAAGAGCAAAACAATCAAATTGACATGTGTCTCTAACATGCATATTGAGTATAGTGCTCTTGCTGAACCCGTGGTCTCACCCCCCTTCCTGAGTGGAGATGGTCCCCTCTGGACAAGGAACACAGTCGTAGCAGCAAATTGGCTCTTCTTCTCGAGCTTTCTTGACAAATCCAGGATGGCATTTTTCCACACATTTGGACTGAGGCAGAGACTAAGAAGAAAAAGAAGAAATGCCAAAGAAAATATATGAGCCATGGTGGTGCACTGGTTAGAGTGCAGTACTGCAGGCTACTTCTGCTGGTCACCAGCTGCCAGCAGTTTGGCAGTTCAAATCCCACCAGGCTCAAGGTTGACTCAGCCTTCCATCCTTCTGAGGTGGGTAAAATGAGGACCCAAATTGTTGGGGGCAATAAACTGCTTAGAGAGGGCTGTAAAGTACTATAAAGCGGAATATAAGTCTAAGTGCTATTGCTATATTAGAACTCACTATCTATGTAAAATGATGGTAGATATGAACTTTAACCAAGTAGTCTCTGGGCTTCACTTAGGCAAATATGAAATTTCCGACTACTTCCAAATGGTTGCAGGAGATACAATTGCAGGCAGATGCCTCATTGAGTTCCTCCTTCTTTTCTTGGGGCATATCAGATAGCAAAAAATGTACTTCTACTTAACAAAATCTAGAAGAATGAAATTGAGAAAAGATTTAAGCATCAAGTGACAACCAGGTGGTTTCGCCTAACAGTGGAATTAACATGCATTCCTCTATTCTTCATATAGCCATGATTTTGAAATTAGATATCCACTCATACTAAATTTTAAAGTAAAGTTTAGCATAAAAGATTCATTAAATGTTTGTTCTATTAGATTTATTAGAATAAAACGGTCATGAAGAAAGAAACATCTGACCAGTAGGATCTGGAAAGGTTTCTTCTGGTGTATATAAAACATTGCAAAGCTGCTTCCCTTTGAAAGTAGTCCAAAACTATCCCTCACTTAAGATACAAAGGAAAAATTCCTTACAAATAAGGGCTGTCACCCTTAAAGGGGTTGTTCTTTATTTGTATATTTATTTCTTCAGTTTATATGGCTGCCATGTTGGTGAACTAAAATTAAAACTTCCTGACTGACTGAGGTGAGATGTACGTGAGGTCATGACAATGTGTCCCTCAAAAAAGGGTGAGTCAGACTTCTTTTGATGCAGCACAAGGGACATGAGTGTGAGCCCTGTGTGGGAAAGGGATACTCAGCACAAAGTATTCAACCCAAGTCCTTTCTGTTGAAAAACTACAATTACCGGTAAGTCACACAAACCAACAGGGAAATACACACCCATATTTATTATTGGTTTGATTTAGAGCCACCCTGAGTGTCTTAAGATAGCTAAAAATCAATACAAACAATTGGATTCAAGGGATTTTCAGGGAAAGTGCACTTTTACAGGCAAATACCATAAATCTAAGTAATATTTCCCTCAAATTTGTCCCTTATTACTTCTGATATCAGGAATTGCTTTTCTGTGCATCAATCAAAGTCATGTTTCAGTGCTTCAGTTTTCAAACCATTATTGCGGTGAGATGAGCAGCAAATATTTTTATAGTTTAGGTTATAGTTTTCTTAAATTTCTATGCCATCCAACTCCCGAGGGACTCTGGGCGGCTTACAACAGAAATATAAAAAAAAGCATTAAAAACATTATAAAAATATTTAAAAAACAATTTAAAAACCCATGCACACCATTCATGGCTGGATCTCACAGGATTACAACAGCGAGATCAGCGGCCCCAGGCCTGCCAGAAAAGCCAGGTCTTCACCGCTTTCCGGAAGGCCAATAGGGTGGGGGTAGTCGGATCTCAGGAGGTAACTGGTTCCAGGGGGCTGGGGCAGCCACAGAGAATGCCCTCCCCCGCGGGCCCACCAGATGGCACTGTTTAGCTGACGGGATCTGAAGGAGACCAACTCTGTGGGATCTTACCGGTCGCTGGGAGCTATGTGGTAGAAGGCGGTCTCGAAGATAGCCTGGTCCTGAGCCATGTAGGGCTTTAAAGGTAATAACCAACACCTTGAATTGTGCCCGGAGACCAATAGGGAGCCAGTGCAGCTCACGGAGAATTGGTGTAATATGGGTTTACCTAGCCTTACGCAGCTGCATTCTGGACCAACTGTAGTCTCCGAACACTCTTCAGGGGTAGCCCCATGTAGAGCGCATTGCAATAGTAGATAGATAGATAGATAATAGATAGAGAGAAAGATGTTTGTAATTGTATTTAGGTTTACTTATTAAATGTCTGAGTCATTCTATCACCTATGCTAGTATTCCCAACATATTCCATTGGATTCAGTCCAAACCTGAAGTTAGGGACTGGTCAACAGAATTTCCTTCACCTTTGATCATTGAAGACAAAGAAGAAGTGTATCTGAAGCTATTAACATGAACATATGAGGCCCTCTCTCACCAGTTTTATATTGATAAATAGCAGAAGACTTATTAAATGGCAATGATTTGTGTCCTAAATAATAATCACTCCAAATCTCATTTTGGATATAGCTGAACCAGCTGAATACCATTGTATTCAGCATTACAGCATCTGAAGGATAGCAATAGAATGGAAGCCTCCCTATTTGTCTAAGAAAATTATAGGTGTTTTATTCCACACATTCAATTCTCGGTTAAGGCTACCCACATTTTTGACTAGGTTTAGCCCACTTGTAATGGGTCCCAATTCTTTGCGAAAAAGAGAAAAGACATCAATATTTTCCCCACCTTGTTGAGCAGCTTTAGCTGTGACAAAGCATCCTGGTTGATTATCAGTCTCTGCCTTTCAAAACTCCCCAAATTCTTGTCAAAGGGATCTTCCTTGGGGAGAATCACCCTACTAATGATCATCAGATCTGCTGCTACATCTCCATTCTGATCCAAGTACACTTTCATAAGGGAAAGATTGTGCAATTCTTTCTTCTTTAGAAATGAATAGAACTAGAATGGAAACATCCAGGAATTTTAAAAGCAGAAATCTTGCTTTCTTATCTCTCGTCTCTTTTTACATTAGAATCTTTCTTCTACAGTTGTTTAACTTGCAAATATTGTGATTGGGAGAACAAGTTTTATCACTATTTTCAAAACTCTAGAACAGAGGTACAGTAATAGTTCTCAATCATATAGTATATTGACAAAAAGTATAGTGAGAAAATATAATTGACAGAAATTGTCAATTATACAGAACATTTTAGAAAAGGTCACAAATCAATTGAAGAAAAACTGCAAATAACTAGAATATTCATAAACTCCTTGAAAACAAGAGGGTTATTACCAGAAAGCAAGGATTTGTCAAGAAGAAAACTGCAAGGCTAATCTTCATTCAGGTAAAGCAGACAGGAAAAATGACCAGATGAACTAATTCTACTTTATTGTAAGACTATATTAACAATGTGAAGGTCCAAATCTTTCATGAACTCTTTGGACAGTCTAAAGAATTTGGAAAATGTCAATTATACAGAATTTGGAAGATCTTTTCTGAGTTTCTTTCTCAGTCTGTTATGCAGCTGCTGGTTGCCTCCCTCCCTCCCCCCCCACCCATCTTATCTAGTCCTTCCCACCACAGCATCTCTTTCTCTGGTCCACCAAACCCATTCCCACATATCATTTCACTTCCTTAATAGATTATACGAATGCTGGTGGTATAACTTATTTTTAACAAGGAATTAACAAAATGCTTCATGATGTGATGAATGTGGCTGTACTTTAACAGATTAACAGAGTTGGAATGGACCTTGTAGGTCATCTAATCAAACCCCCTGCCCAAGCAGGAGACCCTACACCATTTCTGACAGTTAGTTAATTGAGTACTGGATCGTATGATAATTAAGTGGACACAATTGTCTTAAAATTGTACTCCTTGGTCATTGATTCTTCTATATTTTCATTAATAAAGGAAGTAGATAAATCATGATTTTGTGATGCAAAAATTATAACAACCCTTGAATAAAGTTATTTTTATCTCTTTTAAAATATTCCCAGCTTCCAGAAAATAAAGAAATATATTTTTGTGATAGAGAGAGGTGTGTAAGTAAAATTTGATAGGAAACTAAGTAATTTTTAACATCTAAAGCTTGATACATGATTGTATCTTGTATAACAAATGAATGGCAGCCACAATCTATATCGTTCTTTAAGATTTAATTTGAAGTTTTTCTCACATTATTCTATATGTAGAATGGTTACTTATTATAATAAAGTAGTAGTAATATTTTAATTATATAATAACCATATTATTAATTTGACAATAATGTCATTAATGATCCAGTAGAATCATACCAGATCCCCTTGCAGGAAAGACACTTGGAGAAGACATTCTACAAAATTTTCATCAACTTTAGTCAAGGACAAAGAAGGAGAGGAAGAGATAAAAGAAGCTGATTTTA
>QLTV01000202.1:89457-102483 GCA_003457575.1 Thermophis baileyi | reverse complement strand
GGCTCACCGTTCTTGTGATCATTTTGACCCCACGGGTGAGATCTTGCGTGGAGCCCCAGATCAAGGGAGATTATCAGTGGTCTTGTATGTCTTCCATTGTCTAATTATTGCTCCCACAGTTGATTTCTTCACACCAAGCTGCTTGCCTATTGCAGCTTCAGTCTTCCCAGCCTGGTGCATGTCTACAATTTTGTTTCTGGTGTCCTTCGACAGCTCTTTGGTCTTCACCATAGTGGAGTTTGGAGTGTGACTGTTTGAGGTTGTGGACAGGTGTCCTTTATACTGATAACAAGTTCAAACAGGTGCCATTAATACAGGTAATGTGTGGAGGACAGAGGAGCCTCTTAAAGAAGAAGTTACAGGTCTGTGAGAGCCAGAAATCTTGCTTGTTTGTAGGTGACCAAATACTTATTTTCCACCATAATTTGCAAATAAATTCTTTCCAAATCAGGCAATGTGATTGTCTGGATATTTTTTTCTCATTTAGTGTCTCATAGTTGAGGTCTACCTATGTTGTCAATTACAGGCCTCTCTCATCTTTTTAAGTGGGAGAACTTGCACAATTGGTGGCTGACTAAATACTTTTTTGCCCCACTGTAGTTAAGTGGATACAACTGTCTTAAAAATTCTACCCACATACATTTTAATCTTACTGATGAAATTTGGGATTTATAAACAACAATTAGACCTTGGTTATTGATTTTTTTAATATTTTCATTAATAAAGGAAGTAGATAAATCATGATTTTGTGATGCAAAATAATATAATAACGTTTGGATAAAGCTATCTTGATCTCCTTTAAAAAAAATTCTCAGCTTCCAGAAAATAAAAATATTATTTCATGATAGAGAGATGTGTATAATTAAAATCCAGTTGGATACTAAGTAATTTTTGGCATCTCAGACAGGGGTATTAAACAAGATTGCATTGTGGGCTGTTTCATGATGTGTCAGGATTTTTTTTTGGCCCTTGCCGCATGTTTGACATGCCTGATCTAGGATATGATACATGACTGTATCTTGTATAACAACAAATGAATTGTGAGCTATATCTTCCTTTAGGGATTTCATTTGTAGTTTTTCTCACATTATTCTGTATGTAGAATTGTTACTGATTATAATAAAGTAGCAGTAATATTTTAATGATATGATAATACTTTAATGATATGATAATAATTATATGATAATTAATTTGAAAATAATGTCATTAATGATCCAGTGGAATCATTCCAGGTCATATTGTAGAAACCACACTTAGAGAAGACATTGCACAAAATATTCATCAGTTTTACGCCAGGACAAAGAAGGAAGAGATCAAAGGAGCTACTTTTAGCCTTGAGGAAAGAGAACAAGGAGAAGAAACATGATGGTTTAAAGGAGCTTAAAATCAGAAGGAATCTGGGAACATTTTTTTTTGAATATACAAAATGTCTTGGTTGTAGAAGGGAGGATGCAGTGCTATTCCAAAAAGTACAAGATGTTGTACAAAAGCTTAAGATCTTAAACCACCAAGATCAGAGAGCCCCAAAGATCCTGAAAAGGAATTTAGTTTGATGGATCCTTGTTGGGACCCCATACCTTCCATGGCTGCAGCCTTGGATTCCCCAAACTCTCTTCTCCCTTTTCCCTTCTCCTCTGGGAATTGGACATAGCATTTAAGGCATGGGCCAGAATCTTAATGACACTGTAAGTGACAGCTCCATTTGTGATCCGCATTCTATTCTTTTTCTCGTGGGTCTCCAGTGGTGCTTTCTGGGTGCATCTTCTCCGGCCTTTGACAGAAAAGATGTGTTTTGAAACAGAACAGTGAAAATATTCAGCTTGAAATTCAGGTTCCACAAAGAAAGGATGTTTATAGGCATCATCTTCAGTCCAACTCTTTTTCTCCTGAAGAGTAAAGGTCCAAATACTATGAACATACTTGAGACACCTGTCCTTTCCAAAGAAATGTACTCCAATCATTGTCGTGATCCAGACTTTCCCTTCAATGGGTCCTGGCAAACCCATAAATGTTAAATGGCAAGGAAGAATTCTATTGAAAGGTAACTCAAATTCCATGAAGTGAACAAAGACATTGACTTGTTTCCACTTGGAGAGGGCATCCCTGAGGGGTGCTGTATTTCCAGTCATTGAGAATTGTTGTGATATAACAACACAAATGGTATTCTTGACAAGCAAAGGAGTAAACGTTCTCATGAAATTCTCTCCATTCTGTGTGTCTGGAGCAAAGAGACCAATCAAGGTCCATCCAAAATGGAGGAGCAGTTGGACAATTGCTGGGTACTGGAATCCTTCTTTGGGGAACATCCAGTGGAAAAGGGGGAATTTGCTTTTATCACTAAGAGCCTCTGAAGCAATGTTGTCACTGACCTGTAAAAAGCAGTGAAGAGTACTGTGTTATATTTGCGGTCTAATCTAGTCCCAATTTTTAGCTTTTAATAAATCCATTTTTTTTCATGCACATATTAGAACAGTTTCTTTTTGATTAGTCATTAGGCCATATCAAGATATAAAATATAAAAGGCAGAACATTAACAGGACCATATGTAAAAGTAGATTTTTTTTAAAAAAAAAGTAAAATAGAATAAGAATTAAGAATAAAAATAGTATTTATCATCCCCCGAATTTACCACAATCAGACTGCATATGAGGATCTCAACTGAACTAATTTCCTCCAAAAATGGGCCGTATTATATATAATTGTTGGATTCTGATCACACAGGAAATATGTTGTTTTAATATTAGGATCCCAATTGATCATTTCCATAAAGTGCAGTCCAAGATATTGATCTCCCTCTTTTTTATATAATTGACATCCAAGTAATAGATGTATTAAATCTTCTATCTCTGGAGCTCCACAAAAACAAGTATATTCATTGTAAGGGATTTAGAAGATTTAACTCAATACTTGGCGCTTTGGAAGGTACATTTGTAGCATTTAATGCATTTAAATGTGCCAATCTTGCTGAGGATGGCCATATTTTTCTGTTTTGAAAATCTTGGATTCTTTGTGCAGCAATTTTTTTAGTTTTGTTTCCAATTGTAAAAAGACAGGGAGACCACAGTTCCTAATGTAATTTGTCAATTGTACACTTCAAGACCTTTTTAATTGAAATTTGTTTGTTCTAACAGAGCTTTGACACACTGACAGTTTCCATATCATTAATATTATAAAAAAATAGATATGCCCTAATTTTATAAACTGTATAAATTCCCAATTCCACTCTCATGGCATCAGCTGAAGTCTTTTTATCCACCCTCAAGATGCTTCTCAGTTTTAGTAATTGTATAAATTAAATCCCAGAGTTCAGCTCAATATAAGTGCATATATTGAGGCCAACGTGGTAACGTTGGCCTTTTGTACTGTAATATTTCAGGCTAAGAAAGCTGTTAAGGAAATGAGTATACGTATCAGAATGTGGGGTTGCAGTTTGATATCATAGAGTCAATAAAACAGAGATCTTCAAAGTCTTCAAAAATAATTTACTTGCTTAAACTAACAATGTCCAAAACAAAAAATATTAACACGAAGATAAGAATTTAGCACTTAGCTATTAATCTTTTGCAGATAAATCTTCTACAGAAATATAATAGAAGAATCCTTGAGCGTCTGTAGTTTTAGCAATAGCACTTAGACTTATATACCGCTTCATAGTGCTTTACAGCCCTCTCTAAGCAGTTTACAGAGTTAGCATATTGCCCCCAACAATCTGGGTCCTCATTTTATCCACCTCAGAAGGATGGAAGGCTGAGTCAACCTTGAGCCGGTGAGATTTGAACCGCCAAACTGCGGTTTTTTTCTGTAGTTCTGTAGCAGTATCAGGAGCATGAGCCGAAACGAACTCTCTTTAGTTAATCAGGCAGTCAGTCCGACTCAAGCTAGCCTGTTCTCCTTATATAACAGTTAACAAGCTTACAATACATTTAAAGCAATACCAACAAACATAGATTAATGGTTTAAGTATACATTAGTAAACCCAATCACTTTATACATGATTCTGACACATAGCAATGATTTTTAAAAAAATCTTTTAACAGTGCATTCATTTGTGCCTTTGGTCTAAATGAGCTCCTTTGATGTTGAGGGAGCCAAGATCCAGTCACAGAGAAAATACCCCAGGTAAGGAAAGGTGTGAACTTGCTCTGTTTGTCCTCATCATCTTGCATGTTGATGTGAGCTTTCCATTGGTGCTACACCTTCCTATTGTAGAGAAGACCCTTTGATTGAACACAGAGCCTCTCCTCACCTTCACAATTATGCAAGTGAAGCCCTCAAAGCAATGGGGATGGTGTCATGAGTAAATATTTCTGTTTTCAACATTGCTCCCTCCCCACTGTTATCCCAATCCTGAGTCATGACACCTAAAATGCCATTGTGAAAAGCAGAGTTTGAATTCCATAGAGATGAAATGGTTGGATCTATCACTCACACACTCACACACCGACAACCCACTGACTTTACCAGATAGAGAAAAACAAACACAAACCTGGGTGACTTTGTAGGGGCCTCCTAATGTTGACATCTGGATGGAGATGTCTCTCTCAGCTCCATCAACAATCACCAAAAGGTTGTCCTTTCTTCCACAGCTGTAGTTGGGAACATTGGCTTCTCCAGTAGACAGCATGTCCAGCAAGGCATCTGAAGTGCCAAGTGTGTTTGAATAATTGTCATAGATGTTGTAGCCAAGGGTGAGATTTTGTAGGAGCTGGGGATTTTTGTTAACCTCCTCGATATTGAAAACCATGCGTAGTATCCTTTCCTTGTAATTATGTAAACTAGTGTAAAACCATGTTAATATTAGGATCATCAATAGCAAACATTAAACACTTTTTCTCTATTTAATCCTCTTTTCTCCACAAGCTAACAGAGACATAAGTCAATATTGATCCAAATCAGAGACAAATTATAGTAATCCATCACTCTTTTTAATATTGTGAATGTTCAGAAGATAGGATGGAGATAGTCCTCCAAAAGGATTAAAATTAGAAATGCCCCACTATTTATAACAGAACTAATTTTCATCAGCGCAGTAACCAAGTTGCAGAATATTTCATTCATTAAAACAAAAACATGATACATGGAAGAGGATTTTTAATAAGTGATTCAGAAAAGCTGTTCTAAAAGATGTCATCCTCTATTTCTAAAAAATGAGGCATTGAATATCAATCTATGGTTATAAAAATATAGAAATGACCTGGCCAGAGGAAACTACAACAACAATCACTACTTTCAACAAAATTTAGTATTCAAGTCGCGAACTGAGGATTGAACAGGAAGAGGAAAACAATGTGGATTTCTTTCAGGTTTTATTTTCCTCATAATTTGGATTTGAGCCTCTCCTACAAAATAAGACAAAAGTGAGAGGCCATGGAAATCAAAAGGATTCAAGAAATTAGTCAGGTCCTACAATATAATAGTAATTAAAGAAGAAGAAGAAGAAAAGAAGGTGTTAGACTTGCAAATGGAGGGAATGAAACTGCATCACAGTGAATGACTTACAACCGAATCTGACTAGAAGGAGCCATGTTGAAAGGTAATGTTGCAGGTGCTATTGCTGATGTAGAGACAACTATACCAAGGAGAAGATCTCCTGGCCTATAATAGCTCCATGGCTTTTCTCCATCCTGGTGGTCCAAATTCAGTGGGCATTTCTTTCTAAGTTTCCCAGAGACTGACTGGGGCACCAGTAGCATCAGAAGCAGAAGCAGAAGGTCCATAATTCATGGGGTTGAATCAATCTCCTTCTCATTTCTAAAAAACAATCGGAAGAATTGGAAGCAGTCACACAGGATGGAATATCCAATGTCTTTCCTGATTCAAACAGAGACAAACCAAGATTCACCCAGAAGAGAGAGAAAGTACATTGAAGATCACAGCTCCTGCCTGTCCTGTAACTTGGGCCACAAAAAGCATAACCTGTGGCATTTATCCTTTTCTAATCCAAGATCCCTTCCATGTCACTTCAATGTGATGTTTACATCAAAGGCAGTCACTGGAGAAGGAGGAGAAGAGGTCTCAAGGCCTGTGAGGTGATAATTACAATGAGAAGGAACTTGTTCTTTTGGGATCCTGAACCTCTTCCATCTGATGAGGGGCAGGTGGAGAAAAGTATATTAGTGAAAAATCACAGATAGACCCTTTGGGGCAGTGTTGTGTAGTGGTTCATAGTCCTTCCTGTTAGGACATGTCCAGAAAGTGATGCTGCAGCAAGAGACCTCAACAGCCAGAAAAGTGACTTCTGCTGTCCTTCAATGTGGTCTTTTGCCTCCAGAGACTGCTAAGGAGTTTGGTGCCACTCTACATTGGTGCCACTTAACTCTAGTGCTGCCTGTGCTCTAACACCATGGAAGCAATCATTACCCTTGAACCCAACCTAATGTTAAGAGTTTGGGATTTTCTTTTCAATGGGATTTCCATATATTAATCCCAAATTGGAGCTGATTTTTGAATTTGTTACAACTGAAGAGAAATTTAATTTGCCATTTTTTCTAGAAATATCAATTTTTGCATGAGAGCAGACTAAGAGACAAGAAAGGGATAGCCTATTGACTGCATCATTGGCTAATAGAGAGATGTTTATAGAATAATGGATAGAAGTTTTTGTTTTAGTTTCCTTTTCACTTTTTGTGTTGTCTCTTCCACACTGAGAGCCTTTACATTTTCAAATTTCATGGTTTCTTAACAACCACAATGTGATGTGAGGTCTGCAGCTGAGTTGGTGGCAGCACCCAGAGTGTGGTGAATGGTGTAACCTGATTTCTTGCCGCAACCACCCAGTAGCTGGTTTAGGAGGACCTGGTGGAAGTTCCTCTGATTTTGTAGATGCACTTGGTGCAACTCATATGACAGTCTCATCTCTGAGGCTTTATTTGAAACTCCACCCCAGAAGACCTCCAAGTGCGTCAAATGGCCAGTTTGGAGTTCCTGTATTCTGGTTTATCTTGGTCAATTGTTGATGGATTATGTTTCTTATCAGTGGGGAAATGTTAATATTACAGCTTGGCCTAGAAGGGACAAATGGGGGGAGGGTTGAGTAGAGGGGAAGCAGAAGGAATAGGCAGGTCCATCCTTACAATCAGGAGCACAGGGTGACCAATATCCCAGGTACATTATTTGAAAGTTGTCCTACTGTGGAGTCCTAAGCTTCCACTCTCAGTGTCTGCTAGTGGCTCCATGTTCCAGTTGTTGTCTGTCAATTGGAGTGCCAGGTTGATGTGTAACATGGCTTCTCCTGTCCATTAGGTTACTGCCATGTCTCACTGAAGCCTAGCCCAGAGGGGAAGAAAACTCAATTGGAAATGTGGTCACCTAATTTGTGGGTTTGCCTCTGGTGAGAGTCAGGGAAGTGAGGGAGGGGTTGGCTGTGGTCATCCATGGTTTATTACAGCCTTTGAGGAGGCTGCACCTAGAGCTGTCTTTTCTCCCAGAACATTTCCTCAGCCTGGTGAAGTATGTGAATGTGGCCCTTACCCCAGGACAAAAAGTGTCCAGCTTATTTCTGTTATAAATGATTGTTCAGCTATTCCCTGCTGAATTAATATACATAATTCACTAACCCATTGTCCAACAGGTACAACCTCAGAAAATAAACCACAGTTAAAAGTTGCAAGTGTGAATGCAGCCATTGGTGAAGTGACCGGGTTAAGTGGGTTGTATGACTAGGTCAAGACTTCAGGATAGTAACCAGGAGACCATGAATTCTAGTCCTCCCTTGGCCACAAAGCCAGCTGGGCCAGACAATCTCTGATGCTGTAGGAAAGAGGCAATGGCAAACCACTTTTGAAAAACCTTTTCACTTATGGTCTTTCTGATAACACAATTGGCTGAGGCTCTGACCTTCCTGAGTCTGGCTTCAGTCTTGCAAGACCAGCCAAGTGGGCTCCAACTTGCTAAGCTCGGGCAGGTTGGTCTGTGTAGAAGCAGCAGGAAAGCTCTAATTTTGACCATGAATTTCAAATATTCATGAAGGCTGCAGGAAGGTTGATAAAACAAAAGTCCTAGAAGACCAGGAAGGCTGCAAGAGGTAGATGTCCCTTCCTGTCAAGGGAAGGGAGGGCATGCTGGAAAAGAGGAAGGCAGATGGAGCTCCCAACCCATCCAGTCAGAGCAGCCTTAGGTTTGGTCAGAAACCTCTCTTCCGAAGGAGAGGCCTCCTCACATGTGGGGCAGTTGAGCCACACTGAACTTGAAGTCAGCATTGTCAACACAGGACAAAAATGTCCTTTGCTTGCTTCTTTCCTTTTCTCTTTGATTCTCTTAAATCAATGTAAGTAACTTCGAACCAACCTAAAACTACAGAGAAATTTCCCGACAGGGAGAACAATTAATCATTGGAACAGTGGTGGGTTGCTACCGGTTCGCACTGGTTCAGGCGAACCGGTAGCGGCGGCGGCTGGAGGCTCCGCCCACCCACCTGGACATCATCATAAACACTCTGCGCACTCCCGTTCCCAAACTGGTAGCAAAGGTAATTGAATAACACTACTGCAGTGGAAGGACTTGCCTCCAGAAGGTACGGGTGCTCCAACACTGGGGAGTTTTACAAAGAGATTGGACAACCATTTGTCTGAGATGGTAAATGGTAGGGTTGCCTGCTTGAGCAGGGGGTTAGACTAGAAGACCTCCAAAATTCCTTCCAACTCTGTTATTCTGTTTCAGGCATGCTGTATTTTTAGCAAATTGTTAAACGGGACAGAGATTCGAGGATAGAGGTGGGGAGTTTAGTTTTGGCACCTAATTCGGGTGGGGGGCAGTGAAAGATGAACAAGTTTGTCTCTCCGGTGGGCAGAGGTGGGGAGTTTAGTTTTAGCACCTAACTTTTGGCATGGGGGGGGGTAGTGAAAGATGAACAAAGGGGTGTGGGGGTGGGTGTGTGTGTTCTTTATTGAAGAAATGTGGGGTTTTGGGGGGGGGGAGGGGGTCAAAGGAGGAAGGGAAAGATTTTAGGAAGCTCATCTGAAGCTGCCACCTTAGCATGCAGTGCCTGGTTTCCCAAACCTAGCAAGAGCCAGGAGAGGTCTGCAGTCTCCCAACAGCCTGATTATCAGGGTGGAAGGCTTCAAAAGCAGCCACCATTTCTACAAGGACTTGTCAGGGTATTTAAAATGGTGGCCACTTCCAGGAGGCATGAGGATCAGGCCCAAGCATTGCAGAGTCCTGTTGGGGCAAGAGCAAAGGAGGAGAGACTTCCAGCCAGAGGGAAAGGTGTCACCACATCTGGAAGGCTGCAAGACCCCCAACACTTCTATACAAGACAGAGAGCTTTGTGGGGGCATAAGGAGAGGTTTGTACCCCTGAAGAAAGAGCTCATATTTGGGGGAAGGACATGGAATATGGGGTTCTTTTGATGGGGAGGGGTGACTTTGGCAAGTAGATATTTTCCTCAGGGTATCACACTTTGATGTGAAGGAAGACAGACAGCCCTGATCTTCAGTGGGGAGGGAAATCCCAAGTCTAAAATCATCCAGTGACACTTTTTGCCTAAAGCCAAGTTCTCCACCAGGAAACATTTCCATTTAGGGCCTTCCAGGTCAGTGTGAGAAGTGAACTGCAGCTAACTCCATCTGTCTCTGCCCAAAGTCTCCCCTGGAGGATTCGGCCAAAGAGCAGAGATGAAACTTTGAGAATAATAATTTTCCTTCTCACGAGAGATCCTCGGCTAATTCAACTAGTTCTTGGACTCAGAGTTTGTTGGGCATTTCCCTGGAGAGAAATGGAAGGGAAACAATCCCCATCTGGTTCAAAATGATAGGGTAGAGAGAATTAAATTGGTCACCAAGAATTGAGAGGTTTGAAAGCTCCACGCTTGAAATTGGCCCCAGAGGGAATACACAGCACCTATGATTGAAGAAAAAGAAATCTGATATTTGTTGGCATTGTGTTTAAAGGGAAAACCCTGGGAACTATTTAATGCCTGAACATGTCACTGAACTGAGATAGCTTCTACTGAGTTAAAACCAAAATTTAATTATTTTGAAAGTTAATTGCTAAAGGGCACCAACACAAAAAGACTGATTCAATAGTGTAATCGAAAAAAATCTATTAGTTAAAAACTAGTCATCAGGACTTTGCATAGTTAAAAATAAATATAACTCCAATGCACAGAAAATGAGAGAGGATCATTTTGAACTACATTGGCTAAGAAGTTCTCGCTTTCTTAAGTTAGACGTAGAGGCGATCCTTACAGAGAGAGAGAGAGAGAGAGAGAGAGAGAGGATGCCTTTCACCCCATGTAAGGAAAAAAGAGAGGGAAGGGAACCCATGTTCCACTGCCAGTCTCTTCCACACATAGGGCACTGAGGGGGGAAAGCAAAGCCCAGACCCTTCCTGTTGCTCATAGAAAAGGCTCAGAAAAGAGGAGGGGGTGTGGGGGAACCCTTCACCTCCTTATTCTGGGAAGAGAGTAATGTGGCTTATGGGCTTCGGTGTAGCATTTTAAGGGGAGGAAGCCAATGGGGGTTTGTGAAGCTTTGGTTTCTCTTCGTGTGTTTCCAGGAAAGGCTCCTGTCTGGGGGAAGCCATGCAGGGCCTTTGTCTCCAAAGGGGGACCCAGCATTGCTCAGTAGGAGATGGCGAGGGGGGTCTCCCTGGAGGGACCCTCTGGGGCTCTGAGGAAGGGGCATCCTGGGGGACCCTCGTGGCCCCTGACGACCCTCCAGCCAGGCTGTCCAGGGTAGCCGCTGCTCCCACTTGCCCAAGAGCCTCCACTGGAGGAGAATCTCTTCAGGGCAGCCATTTCTAGGTGGGGGAGGGGAGGCTGAAGTCCTGGAAGAGCCCCTCCCCCACCTAGAAATAGCTGCCCTGAAGAGATTCATTCCTGGCAGGCTTTGCCTCTTTCTTAAAACACTTAAAACCTTTTAACTTAATCCTTATTGGATACCCTCCATCCCGCCCGCCCCCCTTTGTCTTTGTTTCTTCAACCTCCAAAAGGCTGATTGGTGGCTGAGTTCCCAGGCAACCATTGTATCTTCCCCTCTTGTTTGATTGGCTGCTGGTGGGTTGCCAGGGGCAGGCCAGGAACAGAGGCAGCCACTAGGGAGAGAGAGAGGCAGGGTTTTTGTCTTTGCTCAGAACTGGAGGAATTGAAAGGGAAATCTTTCTTTTAGGAAAACCTGTTGAGATGCAGTCCAGAATCAGAAGAAGAGAATTTTCAGGAAAAAAATAAAAACAGATAAAAAGGGGGACGTTGCAGTGAAACTGAACATTAAAGGAAATATTGTGGATAAAGAGCTTATAGAAAATTGAGAGCCAAAATAGAAAATAGAAAACAGTTATAGTATTAAGATTAATTTTGGCGATAGTTGAAAGCATTTATAATTTACAATTATACCCTAACATTTTTTGGAAAAAAAACCATGCAAGCTTTCCTTTTGTGAAATGAAAACGTCACCCCAGCCACTGTAAACATAAAATCTGTTCAGGTTTCCAGTCCTTTTGGAGTATTGAGTCTGTATTAATCCCTTGACCAGCAACAATTTGAAGCCAGGTGCCCTGACAATTTGACCATCCGGTTCCCCAATGACTGAATGAGGTCACTGGGGAGAGATTTATGTTGTCTTCCCTGTTTTACTGTTTGATTGCTTTTTTGCCTTAGTCCCTCCCTCCCTGAAGGAAAACAGGCAGAAGAAGGAGGCTGAGGTCTCTTACTTGCAATAAATTGATATAGCAATAGCAATAGCACTTAGACTTATATACCGCTTCATAGTGCTTTTACTGCCCTCTCTAAGCGGTTTACAGAGTTAGCATATTGCCCCCAACAATCTGGGTCCTCATTTTACCCACTTCAGAAGGATGGAAGGCTGAGTCAACCTTGAGCCTGGTAGGATTTGAACCGCCGAACTGCAGCTAGCAGTCAGCTGAAGCAGCCTGCAGTGCTGCACTCTAACCACTGCGCCACCTCGGCTCTTATCCCTTACATGTGAATGTGCACTGTATACTTACCTTTCAAAGTCTCCCAAGCTTCTTGGGTTGTTTTCCCCTTGAGGATTCTCATGCATGGAATCCTTCCCAAGCTCTTCCTATGTTTATTGAATTAGCCCTCTTAAAGTCTAAGATTCGAGTTTGACTTTATTGCTTGTGCTAGAATAATGTTGAATTCCAATATTGCAGGATCAATCCCACCCCCCAAGGTTTCTGAAGCTTGAACGCCATTATCAGTTAATCTCTGTTAGTGAGAATGAAGTCCAATATGGCTGATCCCCTAGTTCCCTTCTCTACTTATTGGGAGACAAAGTTGTCTGCTAGGTTTGTCAGGAACATGTTTGATTTTCCACTTGGTGCAGAGTTTCTCTCTCAGTGGATGTCAGGGTAGTTAAAGTCCCCCATTACTGTTTTGATGTGCTTACTATATACTTAGATAACTGACTGGCAAAAAGTTCATCTATTTTCTCTGTTTGGTTGGGTTGCCTATAGTATACACCTATGGCAATGCCATTCCCCCCCGCCCTTTTATACTGACCCAAATGCATTCAAGACACTTTTCATCATTCTTGTGTTTTATTTCTGTAGACTTTTAATTATTTCTTATATAGTGCAACTCCACCTCCTCTTTTATTTGGTCTGTTTCTTTTAAATAATTTAAATCCCTCTAGCTGTCTATTCCATTTCTGGGTTTCATCCCACCAAGTTTCCGTAATGGCAATAATATAATAGCTGCATCATTTGTTCATGATTTGTTATATCATTTGTTACTTATACATTAGTCTATCCTGCCATTTTGAAATGCATAAATATGAGTGCATCTCTTTGTTGTGTGGGGGCCGTCTCCCAATATTATTTCAGGGAGTCCCACCAGGTCATAACGAGATTACAGATTAACAGAGTTGAAAGGGACCTTGTAGGTCATCTAGTCCAACCCCCTGCTTAATCAGGAGACCCTACACCATTTCCAACAAATGGCAGTCCAATCTCTTCTTGAAAGACTCAAGTGTTGAAGCTCCCACAGCTTCCGAAGGCAAGCTGTTCCACTGGTTGATCATTCATGCTGAAAAACACTGAATACATGCTGATGGGCGGCATACAAATTTA
>QLTV01000201.1:253729-268326 GCA_003457575.1 Thermophis baileyi | reverse complement strand
CCCTTATGAATGTTTGTGTAAAGCAGAAAAAATAAACTTATAATCTATGGTTATGACAATTAGATAGGATAGTGAAAGGAGAGTCGCGATGTAACTAGATAAAAAGATAAATCTACAATTGTACTTATGACTGTTATAAAGAAGCCATTTTGTTGCCTGTTTTCTTGCTTTTCTATTTTTCTTCTACCTTTTTTGTTTTTGCATTTTAGCTTTCTCTTCTATTTTTTCTTTTAAAAAAAAACTTTCAATATTTTTTCCCCAAAAAAAGAGCTTACTGTTGTGAAATCTGATATCCCATTTCAGTAATTCACCTGCCTCTGTTCATTGCATTCCCAACTTCCTTCCAAGGGAATGGGTGACTGACAAGGCCAAAGAGATATTAAGCACTTAATAAGCTATCCTTGGACAGTGTCTGAATAAGGGAGAAAATACTACTTTAACATGGGGAGTGTTAAGGATGACTCCAGCCCATCTTACTCATGGTATTCAATGAGATCACACAAAGCAAGAAAAAACAAATATTGCCAGGGCACATTGGTGTCCTAGATAAAAGCAAGCAGGAAACCCTTAGCATCACTGAAGGTTTGACCAAGAAAAGGGAATGTTTTGGGGCCTTCACTCAAATGGAAAGACAAATAAAAATACATAGAGAAGCCTAATTTCAATGGTTTTATGGTAATCTTTCACTGTTTGCACATGGCTTTAGATTTAGAGTAGTCTTTAAAGAATACAGCATCTTGAACAAGATCTGCAGCTATCTTCCAAAACCTGCATCTGCATAGGAAACCAGAGTAAGAATTGGGCATTTGCTTCCATTTGGGAGAAGTCAGTTCAACTATGTGAAATCAAGTGAATAAGCAGCATATGGAGTTATTTTTTTTTCTTTCTCTTTTCCCATCATTTAGTAGTTGATTGAAATTAGCAATGGTTTAGCTTCCGTGGCCATTTGGATATATTGAATCTTCACTTCTTTCATTAAACAAAAGCACAGCACTATATTTTATATTTTTAGAAACTCTGGGCTGTGGTGAAGCAGGGCTACCAGATCTACTGTAGGCTGAAAAAAACTGGTAGATGATAGGAGAGAATTAGATTTTTTTTTTTTTGTAACTTTGTGCTGCCATTCAGTCATCTTGCAGGCTTCAAGTTACCATCACTAATTGTTACTATGATGGTGGCCAAACTGAAATTGTTTTATAACTGTTTACAATTTCATTACTATACAGCATTACAACTTTAATATCACTATACTTGGAATTACTTACTTGATTTATAAGGAATGAGCTTCAAGTGGTGCCATCTACATGAGGTCCATCTCATAAAGGGATGAAGATATTAAAAAGTGCAATATTCTGATAATTTAAACTGGGATTGAGAAATAGGTGGCCCTCCAGAAGGTAGGAAACTACCCCACTGTCCTAGCCAATATTGAAGAATAGCATATACGTCTCAAAGGTCCAAGCTCCGGACTGACACCAGTAGGAAAAACGGCACACGCTTGAATACAAACTGGGTTTATTGAGCCGGACTCTGGCATGCAATGAGGTCAATCAGCAGCAAAACAGCAGTCAGCAAAGTCTGGGTTAAGCAAAGTCTGTTTGATGCAAAGTCAGCACTGGGAGTGTCCGCCTCCCAGCGCCCTTAAATAGACGAGCCATGCCTCTTCACTGCACAAGCCTCACCCTGGTGGTTATCATGCACCGAGGCTCCGGCCCAGCTGATTGTCGGCAGAAGAGCTGCTTGGCGCGTTCCTGGCTTGGCCACGCCCGTGTGCCTCACAGCTGAGCTCCGCTGCTGCCTCCATTGCCATGAGGCTGCCGAGCCGAGCCGAACCGCTCGTCCTTGCCATGCCTGCCGCATTACAGCTGGGTCTCCTGCGTCACTGCTGCAGCCGTCCTGACACCCCCATCACCGGTGCATTCCTGACACACACCCCCTTCACCCATGCTCCTTCCTGCCCCGCTGTGGCAAGCCCCAGGCCTCAGGGCTTGACAGGCGGCTCCCCTCTACCAGGGCCGCCCCTGGAAAACAGTAAGCAGAGGCAGTAAGTCATCGCATTATCATGTTCGGTTCCCTACGTCCCCACCCAGTTTGCTGGGATGCTTTCTGTGAAACCGTGCACACAACCTGTCTGCATGTACATCTCTTTTCACTACCCAAGAGGCTTCTGTGAGGGGATAACCTTTCTAGCAAACCAAGTACTGTACCTGGCCCCGATGCAGCCGGGAGTCCAGCACCTCATCAATGTCATAATGGGTCTCCCCCCACACCTCTATGGAAGCAGGTGGTGTGCCTGCAGATGGCCGGATGTGGGCTTCCCTTACCGGCTTCAGCAAACTGCTGTGAAATATAGGGTGAACCTTACCCAGCAATCGGGGTAACTTTAGCTCCACCGTTACCGGGTTGATCACCCGCACAATGGGGAACGGACCCAGATATTTTGGGCCCAGCTTCCAGCAGGGGACTTTCAGTTTCAGATATTTGGTTGACAGAAACACTCTCTCCCCCACTTGGAAGGGCTTCTGTGGACTCCGTTTTTTGTCTGCCTGCACTTTCTGGGTCTCTGCGGCTTTCCACAGGGCTCCTTTTCACTGCTCCCCACACCCCTGGCAGGGTGTCTATGCATTCCTTAGGACCGGTCAGAGTAGGGGCTTCTCTCGGGTACTTGGGTATTGGAACGAAGTCTCACCCATACACCACACGGAAGGGGGTATATACGGTGCTGCTATGGACTGCATTGTTATATGCCACCTCCGCAAAGGGTAGAAGATCTGCCCAGTTAGACTGCTGGTAGGTGACATAGCACCTCAGGTAGCATTTCACTATGGCATTGGCCCTCTCCGTGGCCCCATTGGTACTCGGGTGAAATGCCGAGCTTAGCCCCTGAGACGACCCTAGCATCCTGATGAATTTCCGTCAAAATCTGGCTGTAAACTGGACCCCCCGATCCAAAATGATCCTCCGCAGTGCATCGTGGAGGTGATATATGTGTACGAGGAACAGTTTAGCCGGTTTCCGTGCCGATGGTAAGCCAGGACAGGGTATGAAATGAGCCTATTTTGAGAACAGGTCAACGACTGTCCATATGATGGTTTGGCTGTTGTTCTCCGGTAACTCCACAATGAAGTCCATGGCTATCTCCTCCCACGGCCTGGTGGGGTCGGCCATGGACTGTAGGAGGCCAGGGGGTTTCCCGATGTGGGTTTTTGCAGTCGCGCAGACTAGGCAGGTTTTTACGTAGTCCTCCACGTCATGTGACATCCTAGGCCACCAGAACTATCATTTGACTAAATGCAGGGTTTTGAGGAATCCAAAATGCCCGGCCTATTTTACATCATGACACCTCTGTAGTACTTGTGGTCTCAGGGATTGGGGTACATACAGCTTGTTCCATTTCCATGCAACCCCATCCTGGTGGGTGAGCAGAGTTTGGTGCTCTAAGAACCAAGGGTCAGTTACGAGTTCAGTTTGCAAATGATGGGTCAGGTCGTCGGAACTTACCACGGGTGGCTGGGCTGAAAGCTGCGCAGCTTGTTGCTGTGCTGGGGGAATGATAGCGTGTACCACTTCCTCCCTGTGACTATTATACTGCAGCATTTGGGACAATGCGTCTGCTAGGAAGTTCTTTCCCCCAGGGATGTATATCAACGTGAACCGAAAAAGTTGAAAGTACTGCACCCACCGCACCTGTTTGGGTGACAACCGCCATAGGGCCTGGAGGGCCTCAAGGTTCTTATGATCTGTCCAGACCTCAAATAGCACAGTACTACTCTCCAAGAGATGGTGCCATGTCATGAAGGCCCACTGGACGGCAAAAGCCTCTTTTTCCCAGATAGCCCACCACCATTCGGTTTCGGTCAGTTTGCGGAAAGTGTACGCACATGGCTGTAACGCTCCCTGATCACCCGCTTGGAGAAGAACAGCGGCTACTGCTACATCGCTGGCATTGGCTTGAACCACGAAGGCCTGTTCGAGGTTCGGATGTTTCAGCACCGGCTCCTTAGCAAACAGGACTTTGAGGGTTTCAAATGCCCGCTGGCAGTCCACCGTCCAGGAGAGCGGTTGACCCAGCCGGGGCTTCATCTGTGTGTGCCTTGTTTTCAAAAGGTCCATTAACGGCAGGGCAACTGCAGCAAACGAGGGGATGAACTGCCGATAAAAATTGGCAAACCCCAGGAAACTCTGCAACTGTTGGTGCCTGCCTGGACTTTAGCCGGGTCTATCTCCACCCCGGTTCCGGATACACAATACCCCAGGTAATCCAATCGTGTTTGATGGAAGTCGCACTTCGTCAACTTTATGTAGAGGTTGGCAGCCAGTAACTTCTTCAAGACCTGCCGAACCAGTTGGATGTGCTCATCCATAATCTGGGTGTAAATGAGGATGTCATCGAGATACACGAGGACCCCTTGATATAAGTGCTTGTGTAACACCTCGTTGATCAGCTGCATAAATACAGCTGGTGCCCCCTGCAAGCCAAAAGGCATTACCCGGAACTGGAAACTACCCAGGCGACAGTTGAAAGCGGTCTTCCACTCATCCTCCTCCCTGATTCTTACCCGTTAGTACGCCTCCCGTAGATCCAGTTTTGTAAATATCCTCCCTTTCGCCAGGTGGGATAGCATATCTTTCATAAGGGGTAGAGGGTACATGTTTTCCACGCACACCCTGTTGATGCCCCAGAAGTCCACACATAGGCACATGGTTCCGTCCTTCTCTTTAAAGAGGATGGAGGCCGCGATCCGTGAGCGAGCGGATTGGATGAAACCCCGGGCTAAGTTCTTATCTATATATTTCCTCAACTCGTCCATTTCCTTCGGCATCATGGCATACATTTTGGGTTTTGGTAACTTAGCCCTGGGGAGGATCTTGATCGCACAGTCAGTTGGGCGATGTGGAGGCAGCATGTCACTCTCCTTCTCATCAAAGACCTCTGCAAGGTCATCGTAGACCCGCGGGAAGACCCCTGCGGTCATCGTAGACCCATTCGTGTGGGGGCCGTCTCAGACCCATTCCTATCCTTAGCTTCTGGTACCCACCTTCCCACCAGATAATGGGACCCCACTTGTCCAACCAGGCTAACCCCAAGATGACTGATTCTGTCATTGTTGGCACCACGATGAAGCGTATCATCTCCCAATGCTGAGCCATGTCTAACCTTACCAGCTCAGTGACATGGGTGGCTGGGACTCCCCTCAACAGGGACCCATCAACCTGTTCGAACCTTATGGGCTTTGCTAATGCCATCAACCATATCCCCAAGCCTGTGGCTATCGCTTGGCTCATTAAACACCGGGTACACCTGGAATCAATTAGCGTCCTATACCTACCCCCTCTTCCTGACTGGGGCCCCGTAATGGTAACAGGCATGACAAAGTGCCATACGGGTTTGCTCACCATTGGGTCCCCGTCCCCATTATCATTGCTGTCATCGGGGTTTAGGTACTCGTCCGCCGGTATGTCATCTTCCGCCTAGGTTGGGGCCAGCGATACCGCCACTTCCTGGGTTACTGTTCTGGACTTCTTGGGGATCTTCAGGGGGATCTTATTCACCTGGCTCAACTGGGGAGGACCTGCTTTGGCCTGGGGGGTGGAAGCCGGATATTCGGCTGCACGATGGCCTGGCTGGCCACACCTGAAACATTTCATTTGAGGTCGGGCGATCCTTTCCTGGGACTCAGCCACCGGACTGGGTGCTGTTCTACTGGCGATGGGCAGTCGTTCCCTGCCCCTCCATGGACCCACACCAGCCTCCCCCATGGCCCATGGCCCAGTACTGAACTCTGCCCTGAAACAGCACTCCCGTAGCTCAGCGTCCAATTCCACAACTGCTTGGTACCACTCGCCCAGTTGGTGTGGTAAGCCCTGATAGGCACACGCCTGGCGTAGGTGCCGGTCCAGGCCCGCCTTGAAGTGATGGACCAGCAGGCATTCAGGCCAGCCCCTCACTTTACCAGTGGCCCTGTGGAAGTCCCGCACGTAGTCTCCTGCTGACCGGCCTCATTGTCGTAGCGCAAGGCACTCCTCTTCCGCCCAGTGTACTCTAGTCACATCCTCGAACTGACCTCGGAGAGCGTCCAGGAAAAGGTCAATGTCTGCTAGTTCGATGACATGCTCATTATAGAGGGTTGCTACCCACTCGGCCACTTCGCCAGCCAAGACCGCCGTCACCACCACCACCATTGCCCACTGGGACGGGTAGACATGGCCATAGCAGTCTAGGTGGCTGATCACTTGACTGAGGAAAAGAGCCAAACACTCCGGATCCCTGTCATATGTGGCCTTCAGGGTAGGAGGTTCCAGTGGGTATGGCCAGTAGCCCATAGGCCACCCGGGACCCCTCATACCATGATTGGCCTGGCTCTGCCCTGAAGCCCTGGGCGTCATCGAATGCCCCTGGCGGCCTGAGGGTGGGGCTGCCTATTGCTGGAACCGGTATTGCTTCCCTTCCCCTGCTCGGTTAGCTACACCAGTCGGCAACCCCTGCCTCCCCGACCTGGCCCTCACAGACAAGTCCCACTCCTGACCACTCAGCGACGGGACCTCCCGTGCTTGGTACTGGGTGGTGTCCACTCGGAGCTTCGGGCTGGCCAAGCGGAACCTGGTATTTGGTATAATGCTCGGCCTCGTCTCCTGTTGCCATGCCGGCCAGGTGGTTGCCTCAGGCCCCAGATCCCATGGCCCCCCGGTGGAGGCCTCCCAGAAGCTGGCCTCCCCAAAGCGCTCCCACAGTATGTCCATAGTTAGGTTGCCTGGGGTGGTTGAGTAACTGACCTCGTCGTCATCATCCCCAGTCAACTTTAGTTCCCGCCACATATACATATGCACCCCAGAAGTGCTGGGAGGTGGTAGCTGAGGTCCAGTCCCAGTGGTCACCGAGGAGCTATGCCACCACTTCCCACTGGGCCTTTGCTCCAGAGCCATGTCCTTAGTTCTCTGTTCTGGTGGCAAGAATGCAGCACATTCCTTTGTACACACAGCTGGCTGCGCTGACGCCCCTTCTTGCTCTAGTGGAAGAACCACCTCTGCCACCTGCATCTCCACCATGCCATCAGCCACTGGAGCTGTCCCCTCCACCATCCTTCCTACTGGTCTCCTACCTTCCAGGTGAAGGATGCAGGCAAAAAGGAATTAGGGAGCTCTGACTTCCTCTCAAAAGGTCCAAGCTCCGGACCGACACCAGTAGGAAAAACGCCACATGCTTGAATACAAACTGGGTTTATTCAGCCGGACTCTGGCATGCAATGAGGTCAAACAGCAGCAAAACAGCAGTCAGCAAAGTCTGGGTTAAGCAAAGTCTGTTTGATGCAAAGTCAGCCCTGGGAGCGTCTGCCTCCCAGCTCCCTTAAATAGGCGAGCCACGCCTCTTCGCTGCACGAGCCTCGCCCTGGTGGTTATCACGCGCCGAGGCTCTGGCCCAGCTGATTGTCGGCAGAACAGCTGCTCGGCGCGTCCCGGGCTTGGCCACACCCCCGTGCCTCGCAGCTGAGCTCTGCTGCTGCCTCCGCCACCATGAGGCCGCCGAGCCAAGCCGCTCATATTTGCCATGCCTGCCGCGCTACAGCTGGGTCTCCTGCATTGCTGCTGCAGCTGTCCTGACACCCCCTTCACCAGTGTGTTCCTGACACCCCCCTTCACCCATACTCCTTCCCGCCCCGCTGTGGCAAGCTCCGGGCCTCAGGGCTTGACAATACGGCCATAGGAAATCATGACGTTTCAGGATTAATCAGGAAGTGAACTTCTACCAATGTAGCAGATGTAGCCTGAACAACAACAACAAACATCTTATTCCAATGATTCACTACTGCCAACAAGTCATAGAGTAAGGCCATAAGATTGTTAGGTATGGAAACAGCATGTCACAGGGAGAATTTAGCACATCTCCGTTTGAAAGGAAAAATATTGTACCCAAGAGGGGGAAAAAATGGAAGCAAAAGACGAGGTACAGAGCTGAGGCCCTATCTAGCTTCATCCACTCCTCTTCCTGTTTGCTTTTCATATTTAGCCTAGTGAGCAAACAGGGCTTTTAGTGGCATGAAAATGGCAATGGGGAAAGGCTTACCAGCTCCTGGACACTGTTCCAGGTTACTAACACTATTTCTCCTGGTACTATTCTAAAAAGTGAGCTGGGTTTTGTAATGCTGAACTTGCATCTTGTTGCTTTGATTAAAGTCAATAGGCCTTGCAGCCTTTTGGATATAAATTTGTGACTGGAGTGGGGGAAATCTATATTTCCATTAAAAAAAAAAAAAACCAATACTACTTTCAAGCCCAAGACTACATTGAACAGTGGGAGAGCTTTCTCCTAGCTCTCTTACCTGCTTATTTTGTGTACTTACTAAAGTTCACACAACTCTTAAAGGAGCCACTCACTTGAATGGCAGGTAGATTGCTGAGTATTTGCATTTCAAATTGTTTTGCATCACTGTAGTACACTCCTCTTTCAGCTAATACTATTTCATCTCAGGTTCAAGTTGTATAAACACTGATAATACTTTATCATCCTGTATATTAAAAGGGTAGTTAGTTGTCCTCTCATAGGAGAGTCATACAAGCATAAACTCCCCTCTGGTTAGGCAGCCAACATCCGCTGCCATCGTTTCTCTCTGAGTTTGCCCTCTCTTCTAGCACTATATTTTCTATGTTCCTTCTGTGCCCTCTGTAGTTTTGATATCAACTTATCTTTCCACCCAGGCAGAGGACAGCAGAGCTCCAAAGTTATTTATCCCACCTTTTATTCAGAAGCTTTAGCGGTCATACACTGCAGTCCTTCCTCCTGTTTTCTGCCCACAGAAACAACCTGTGGAGTACATTTGGCTGGGAGAGTAACTGGCCAAAGTCACCCAGACTCTTCCTGCTTGTGGTCCAACACCTTCAATACTGTTCCACCCAAGCCAGCTTTAATAGTATTCTGAATATGTTTCCACTAAATTGCAACAGGCCACTTTTCCTCTTTGCAATACCCAACAATTCAAGAAATTTACAGTGGACAAAAGAAGAGTTTGCCCAGCAGCCAATGACTTCCAGTTCTCTACAGGAACCAGCTGACTGAACATCTTGGAAGCATGTGGTTCTGGGCCTCCCTTGGTGTTTTCCCATTGGTTTCATGTGATTGGAACTGGGGAGCTGCCCAAATTGCATATGGGAAGAGGGCAGAAAGAACAATGTAGAAAAACTCAGAAACAGTGAAGACAGAGATGGCTGTCTTGGCCCACAAACACAGGCTCCTCTTTGCCCACAGAAGAGAAGTCATGGGGGAAGCCATTGTTCCTGCATCAGCTGTTTCCTCATCAGCAGCCACAGGAGGGCTATTGTCTCTCTTCTTCTTCCTCTCTTAAGTGGGATCATTAGGGGCGGGGGGGGGGTCGGGGAAGAGGGCAAGGAAGAGCCAAACATAGGAGAACAAACCCATCAGGACAAGATTCAGCAGTCCATCTGCGTTTTAAAAACAAAGGCCACACTTTTGAAGTCCACATTTTGGACAGAGAGGACTGCTGATTTGAAAGAGACCATCTTTTGAGACCATCTATGTCAAAATTGAACAGCCCTCTCTCAACAGAGGGGGAGAGATATGACATCTATCTCTAGTATACAACACAGTCCTTTCAACAGTTCCAAGAAGGCTCCACAGCTGACGACAAAAGATAAATCTCCAGGTGGCCTCAAGGACTAAAAGAATGCAAATGACCAGCTGTCTGCAAAGAATATAAATCCTTCCATTCCCCACCATCCAGTCAGAGCTGAAGAAGCTTCTTGGATGAGAAGCAAAACATCTTCAAAGAAAAATCAGAAAGTCCAGTTGCCTCTTGAAAAAGCACCTTTGGGCAACTATGACCTGGATGACTGAGAATCTCCATAGACATGAGGTGCCTAATGGGACCCTGGAGGCTTCTACTTGCAAAAAAGGTTCAAGGCAGATCACTCATGTGCCCATTATCTTGACTTTTTTTTAAACCTCCCTTACAGATGGCCTTGGGTGCCTGTTATGGCTGCAAAGCTAGACAAATACAACTGGCCCACTCATCAATTAAAAGAACACCATTCATCAATTACTTGAAACAGAGGCAGTAGAGCTACAAGCTGGGGATTGGCTATGGAAATGGCCAATTTTATTTTATTTTGTGACAACTCAAGAATGAGTGCTTAGCATGTTAGTTCAATAGCAGAAAAAGGTCTTTAGTTAATTACTTGCAAACTGATTAATCAGAAATGTTGACGTTTGAGTGGCTTAATAAGAGATTCTGAGTGAGAAGATAAATAATGGCACACAAGCTTTGTTGAAAGATGCTTTGCCCGCTATCATTAAATTTCCTTGTAATATATGATCATAGTACATACTGGGTATATTCCAGTGGTGGGATTCACTTTTTTTTACTACTGGTTCTGTGGGCGTGGCTTGGTGGGCATGGCAGAGGAAGGATACTGTAAAATCTCCATCCCCACCCCACTCCAGGGGAAGGATACTGTAAAATCTCCATCCCCACCCCACTCCAGGGGAAGGATACTACAAAATCTCCATTCCCACCCCACTCCAGGGGAAGGTTACTGCAAAATCCCCATTTCCTCCCGATCAGCTGGGACTCGGGAGGCAGAGAATAGATGGGGGCGGGGCCAGTCAGAGGTGGTATTTACCGGTTCTCCGAACTACTCAAAATTTCCGCTACCGGTTCTCCAGAACTGGTCAGAACCTGCTGAAACCCACCTCTGGTATTTCATATCTAGGCAATCAAAACCTATGAATGAGCCCTGGAATGCCTCCAGTTTAAACACTGATATAAACAATATTCCATAAAGATGGAATACTTGAAAACAATTGGATTGCACTGAAATATCCAACCAAATATAGTGATAAATGAATAGTTGTATCTTATCCAGGGGTGGGTTCTAACTTACCTCACGGTCGGTACGCTTCCTCCCACGCCGCATGGCCGTGCCGCACGGGTGCATGCGCAGTGGCAAAAATTCCCAAAAAATTCCCCCCAAAAAGCCAAAAACAAGATGGCGGCGCATGCGCAGAGGCAAAAATTCCCCAAAAATTCCCCCCAAAAAGCCAAAAACAAGATGGCGGTGCATGCGCAGTGCCGGGGACTCAGCTTCTGCACATGCGCAGAAGAAAAAAAATAGTAAAAAAATTCCCAAAAATTTTTTTTCCAAAAAAAAAAAATCCAAAAAAAAAAAAAAAAAAAAAAAAAAAAAAAAAAAAAAAAGACAGAACCGGATTCGTGACGTCACCAGCGGTTTGCTACCGGTTCTATAGAACCAGTGCGAACCCGGAGGAACCCACCTCTGATCTTATCTCTGTAAAAGTTAGAAACCTGTGTTGCCTGGATGACAATCCATAATCCCCTACAGTGCTAATTCTGTATGAGGTTGGATTAAAAAAAAAAACCAAGAATTGGATCCAATTGCAATCTGAGGCTTTAAGGCCAGACCCTTAGATATGGCTGGATTAGAGCTACACAGTATTCACCAACATTTAGCCATTAATATTTATCACCCTCATAGAATTCCTAATAATAATAACTGGTTGACCGCCTTCCTCCCCTCTTACATTAAACCTCTGTATAATAATACTGTCAGGAGAAGATGACTTGTCTTCTGTGAGAATTTGTTGCTTCCTCTATTCTCACCCTACTTTTTATTTTATTTTTATCCAATAGACCAGTTCATGGAATTTTTCATTTCCAAATATAGCTTAGTCTTTATTTAGGTAGCCTGAATGTTTCTTCAGATAAATACAATAGGATATAGCAGCTGATGAGATTTTATTTAGAAAAATCATAATAACAAAATTAAAACAGTAAATAGAATCTACTGTTAAATTTATCTTTATACCTCTTTCAAACCAGATGTTGGATTACAACTCCCAAAGTTTGCAAGCAATACATTTTTATTTTATCTATACATTTATTGTTACTTTGCTTACCTTCCCCTTCCCCTTCCCCTTCCCATATTTGTTTGATATATCAAATTATATTGATATATTCCATCAAACAAAGGAGTACTAACACACACATGTGAAATTGCCTTTATGACTACAAATATTTTAAAAAAGAATTACATATATATGATTCATGTCATGTTTAACTTTTTATTCTGTTTTAATAATTTAAAAATCCTGTTAACCTCTTTCCAGGTTTCATAAGAAACTCAACTTTTTCAGGTCTTCATTACAGTACGGTACTAATAATAGTTTTAAAATACAGTGTCAGGTTATCTCACTCCACAATTATTGTACTGTCCCACTAATTTTAAATGATGGAAAGTAGCTTCCTTATATATACATTTGCAGGGTCTCCAATGGGCATTGACTGAAGAAAGATCTGAAACACACTTGTAACTATTTTTTTCTCTTTCTCCTGAAGAATCAGATCTTTTGTCTTTGTGACCAGTGTAGGAGCCACTTACAAGAAGAGACAAATGGAGAATATGTGGCAGCACAGTTTTCTTAAGAATTAATTAAGATAGATACCTGTCTCCAACTTTTTTGTGAATACTAAAATGTCAACTACAGGGTACCCTAAGGAAACTAGATTATTTAGACCTCTTTCAGTCTTGATTTAGACTGACTTTGAGATTAAAAAAAAAATAGATCTGCTCAAAACAGAAAGCAGTTTAAAAATGGTCTCAAAAAAGGAAAAGGAAGGAAAATTTGAATCTGCCCAGAAAGTGTGAGGGATTTGCTGCGCAATGATCCCAAGAGGCATCAAACATATGATAACTCAATTACATAAAACATCAGGACAATAAAGATGTTAGCGATGCACAGAAAAAGAAATGAAAATTATTCTAATGTAGTATGCCTAAACGGAGGTATACTTTTCATGGAGAAAAATTATGTGGTCACTAAGAGTTGATGGGCAACTTGATGGCACATAATTAATCAAGCCTATTTAAATGGATGTTTTTTGCTATCTTTCCTGAACTAGATTTCCCTCCAGCTAAAGAATTCCTGGATCCTTCCTCCAGATGATTCCTGAGGATTCCTATTGGATCCTTGTCAGCCTTTGGTTCTCAACTTTTGCTGAGTTTCAAAAGATAAAATCTTTTTCTATTTAACACAAAAAGACAGGGTTCTTGATAAACTATCTGTATATGTTAGAATGCATCTGCCCTTCTGAATGATGGGGATTCAAATCAGTTGAGTGAATCTGGACACAGAATATCTGCAGTTTCCTGGCAGGTAACTGATGTTGTATCATGAAGGCAAGTGGCTTTCAAATATGTATGTGTGGAAGAAAATATCCTCTGCGAATGTTACATATTTGAGATTATGTATGTTTTAGTGTGAGGGAGGTATGTTTCATTTACATACGTTGCATGTACAAAAGATTGCTCATGGAAGATTTCTTGTTTATCTAATTGCTTCTGCTGGCAACTTATAGGAGTGATCAGACTGTGATGTTGGAACAGTACTGTTGATAGTTTGAACCCAACTATTTAATTTAAAAAGTATATATAGTGTCTAAAAAAGCCGAGTCCTAAAGCTCAACAAAAGCATTAAATTAACTTAATTTTTTGACAATTCAGAAATGAAATGTATCTAATTACTGGACCAAACACTCTCTGCTGGGGTTGAATTCCATTTGTTCTCCTAAAATCAGGACTAGGCAATTTTGTGTCCATGGGTCACACTTTTTAAAAAATATGTTTTAGATTCTTGAAGATGATGGGGAAAGAGCAATGTTGTTACTAAAACGAGGGCAAGGGGTGAACTTTTCAAAATGTTTTTGGAATTTGTTTTTTGTTTGGTATTTTGTTTTAAAACAAAATAGTTTTATTAAACTCCAGTTGAGCAATAATGATAGTCCTTCATCATTTTTAAATGAAAATGGTGGAGTCACTGTTTAGTGAACTGAATTTTATTTGAGCTTATCAATTTGAAAGTTTTGGAAGCCATTGGTATCCCATAGACCAGAGGTGGGTTGCTGCCGGTTCGGACAGGTTCTTTAAAACCGGTAGCGGAAATTTACCACAACTCGCCGAACCGGCAGCAAAGACTGGTGGTCCACACTCCTGAACCGGTTCTCCGGTCGCCACAGCTTGAAAAAAACCCCTCTGCACATGCACAAAGGCTTCTGCACATGCACAGAGGGTCATTTCTGGGTGTTTTGCGTGGCGCGACAGGGGCAAAACGTGCACTTCCATCACGATCAGAACCAGTAGGGAAGGTAAGTGGAACCCACCCCTGCCATAGACCACAGATTGCGCACTATGGACAAGAAATTATTATTATTAATTTTATTTGTGTATTGTTCATCTTGCTGAAGGGTCTTTTGCTTTCAATTCTTGGCAAATAACATCTAAGCAGAAGGTCAAAGTCTTCTCTACAGCATATCTAATTTGAATATCAGGTTCATACTGAGACAGATAACGTACAGTACAACTAGTTAGGTTGTACCCAATTTTATTGTTTTTATATGGAATTCTGTTTGCGTGATTAGTGCTACTCTTTAAATCATGTTTGCCAAACAAACTTCATATTATGTTAGAATAGAATAGAATAGAATAGAATAGAATAGAATAGAATAGAATAGAATAGAATAGAATAGAATAGAATAGAATAGAATAGAATAGAATAGAATAGAATAGAATAG
>QLTV01000201.1:230981-242801 GCA_003457575.1 Thermophis baileyi | reverse complement strand
ACTTACTTACTTACTTACTTACTTACTTACTTACTTACTTACTTACTTACTTCTTTGTTTATCTATTTGTTAGCTAATTAATTAATTAGTTAATTAATTAGTTAATTAATTAGTTAGTTAATTAATTAGTTAATTAATTAATTATTTGGATGTATATAGCCACCCATTAAATGCATGACTCTAGATGACTTACAATAATTTTAAATTCTACAAAAAAAAGAACAAAACTAGAATCCTAAACATGTTTTTAAAAAGCATATAACATAAACTAAAAGTTTATCATCGCCAGATAGGTCAATAGATATTGACTTCAGTCACAACTGGTGGCTTTGGTCAATCAAGGTAATACTTTTGAATAAGTCAGAGTCACTGAAAAACATACAAAATGAGCAAGATGCACTGAGATAATATATTTGATTTATCTAAAACAGCTTACTTGTCTGATAGATCCATTGATCTTGTAGTATTCTCCATCTCTTCAGCAGTAAAGCCACTACTTCAGTGAGACTAATTCCCATTGTGATTGCCATATGAAAGCTTATTATGACTGGTAGAAAAAAACAACAGTGAGTGATTAGATGCATAAGACATTCCTAGCATCATTATTATTCTAAAAGATACACTTTTAAGTAAAGAAATGACCACAATGTAGCAGGTGCTGAGGAGTGAATAGCACAGCATTGGAACATAAAGCTGGAGAATGCTTTCCTCCAAGGATTATTGGAGGGGGAGAAAATCAACCACTAGTCCAGCTTGGCTTCTATGTGAATCTGGATTAAAAAGAGCAGGATGATACTGCTGTACTTTTTATCTCATAATGTCTGAAAAAGTGCAGCGCTTTTTGGATGTTTGGATGGTCCAGTATAAATGATGTCACCTGGCCATTAGGATCCCATTCAAGTGACCTGTAGAGAGGGCAGGATTAGCTTCAGATTTCCTCTCTTGAGCTCCTAGACTAGAGGAAAGGCAAGACATAACTCTTAACAAATAATAAAGCTAGAGGTAGGAACCAGAACTTGGCTGGGCTTTCCAGATAAGTCCTGGGATTCTTTCTTCTACCCTTTGTGTGTGTGTGTGTGTGTGTGTGTGTGTGTGTGTGTGTCTGTGAGCATAAAAATTCATAATATGATTTCATCTTTTCTCTCATTTTCAGAGGATGAGCTTCTTGTACCTCCTGGGTGTTTTCCTGGCTGTCCTTCCAAGCCTTCATGCTGGTTCCTCCCTACGCTTCATTGCAGTTGGAGATTGGGGTGGACTCCCCAATGCACCTTTTTACACTGCTCGTGAAGTAGCCGTGGCCAAAGAGATGGGGAGAACTGTTGCTTCACTGGGAGCTGATTTCATCTTATCTCTTGGAGACAACTTTTATTACAATGGGGTGGCTGATATGTATGACAAGCGTTTTCAGGTGAGGAGCATGAAAACACCATCAGGGCTCTCTGAATAATGTTCATGTGCAATCCTAATATGCATCTAGTTGGCAATCTGCAAGGTCCACCTCTTTTGAGCTAATGTCGAGCATTTGGCTAGCCCTATGTAGATATTTCTTCACTATTATGTGGAGTATACAGTATGTCAGGTGCAAAAGGATCAGGACCATAGGTTGAGTTGTAGCTCAGAAAAGATTTATCGCTCACACCCATACACAAGAATCTGGTCAACTAGCTGTCAGCACTAAATTGGCACAAGATAAGGAGTGAAGACAGAAATTAGAATATGAAGCAAAATGTTCAAGGAAGTCTTTGCTAACTTATTCCATAAACTATTGTCTGACAATTAGGATGTCTACCCAGGCACTATTTTTGCTCACTGAAGCATTATCATGCCACCCTACAAATGTTCTTGCCATTACTGATGAGTTCTCCTCATCAGTCAACCAGTGTTCATTTTTGTTTTAATTAACCACCATAATTGGCATGCAGACAGTGTTCCAGCCCATGTTCATGCTGGCCTTTAATTCCATGGTAAATTAAAATGAAGTTATCTACTTCAACAAGGGAGTAGCAACACAAAAGATGACTGAAATGTTAGTGAGGCATCATGATGTCTTCCCTTCAGCAGAGACAGGGAATTGGGAAGCAGAATGAGGTGGGAGGTCCTGCTCCTAGGTTCACCTTGAAGATCAGAATTATACATACTACCGAACTCTTACAGATATTTCTTTTGTGTAATGTTTGGCTAAAGGTTAATCAACTGAAGCGTATGAATGACAGAGAAGCAGTCTGGTCCCAAATCAATTTAAATGACATTAGTCAGTGGGTTGTCCTGCTCCAAAAGAGGAAGCAAGTATTCAACACCTCCAGATGTCTTCACCAAGCAAGATGTTAAAAAGGTTGCATGGGAGGATTAGCGAGAAGGGGAAGAAACAGATAAGGGGGAAACTATTTACTTATTCAATTGAAGGAACCTACATACTCAAAATCCTAAAATTTGGGAGATGCACATTTAAATAGATTACATCTTGTCACATCAATAGAAAAAGCAAACTATTTGTGTAGAAGTGATAGAGGAGGTGAAGAAATGAAAATGATAAAAAATGAAAGATTTCAGAACCTTGGGATTATGTGTTTGTTTCCTGTATTCAGAGAACAGAAATGTGAGAAGAAAAGAATCAAAAGAACAAGGGATGGGCTTGAACAATGAGGAAAACTCACTGCAATGTACCTTGCTCTGGTATAGGAAAAAGAATTGTTGATGATTCTGTCCTGTAGTCACAAGTAACCAAATTATGTGAATTACCTCTGTAGAAACTTGTATCTAGGGAGGGAAAAAATGCTCAATCATTGCATTGAGAATGATAACAGTAGAAAAAAAACTATACAGGAATACTTCAGAGATATTGCAATTTTGGTTTACAATAAAGTAAATATCACAATAAAGCGAGTCACACACATTTTTAGTTTCCCAGTGCATATAAAAGTTATGCTTATGCTATACTGTAATCTATTAAGTGTGCAATAGCATTATGTCTAAAGAAACCCAATGTACATACCTTAATTAAAAAAAATACTTTATTGCTAAAATGCTAATCATCATCTGTGCCTTCAGCAAGTCATAATCTTTTTGCTGGTGAAGGGTCTTTTAAAAAAACCACATTCGCATAGCACAACAAACTGAAGTGCAATAAAACAAGGTGTGCCTGTACTGCTAAAGATGTATGCACATTGGGTAAATGTATTCCTCCCCCCCTAGGAAGGAGGGTGACCAGGAAACCTTCCTGGGATTTTCTTCTTCAACTATTTACAAATGTGCAGCTTCTACCCTCAGAGGACAAAACCTTATTTGGGAATAAGTTTGTCTTAGGAAACAGGGCCCCTTATATAGGAACAGTCTGGCTGTTTGGGAGGGAGGGAGAGTTTGCCTTCTAGCCTCCAAGAGAAGCTTCTCCAGGGATTAGGCAGCTTCTAATCACTTGGTTGGGCAGGACTCCCTTTCGAGTGGAAGGGTGGAATTATGTCTGATATGGCATCAGATTGCAACTGAACATCCCAAAGAGGGTGGGAGGCAATCAATCAATAACTGAAGCAGATTCCTGTTTGGAAAGAATCCCATTTTGGGCCTCTGACAAGTCCTTTCTTCCATCAGAACTGGACAGACCCCTTGCAGGGATTTGTAGGCAATGATGCCCCTCTTTAAAAGGCAACATGGTTCCCCTTCATTAAACCTCAGAAGAAAAAGTTTAATCCCTGAAGAATCCACCTAGGTTCAAATGCAGAGGCTCCCTAGTTTTTCCTAGGGGTGTGATGGAGTGGAGCTGTCAGTCTGTAAAGTTACAAAGATAATAATAAGTACCCGGGTCAAGGAATATTTTCTTAAGTCAATGACCCTAACCTGCTACAGGTAATCCTCTACTTACAACCACAATTAAGCCCAAAATTTTCATTGCTAAGCAATACAGTTAAGTGAGTTGTGTCCCATTTTATGACCTTTTTGCCACAGTTGTTAAGTGAATTGGTGCAGTTGTTAAGTGAATCTGGCTTCCCCTGTTGACTTTGCTTGTCGGAAGCCAATTATTGTAAAAGAAACAATTGCTAATTTTTGTGGTACCTGGAAAAATCTTGACATTTTTACCAGCAGTTGATACTGTGCAGAAAACATTTCTTCCTCTTCCCCACAGATAAATGTTTCTTGTTTCTTTGTAGGAAACCTTTGAATCCGTTTTCCAAGCACCTTCACTGCGTAAATTGCCCTGGTATGTTGTGGCTGGAAACCATGATCATTCTGGGAATGTCTCCGCCCAGATTGCCTACAGCAAAATCTCCAAGCGCTGGTGAGTCTGGGGTCTGACAGAGGATAGAAGGAAATGTAGTTGCTGGGTGTGCAGGTGTTGGTGGGGAGAGAAACAATGTGCAAGAAGTGCTATTGCCTTGCAGTGAATATCCTCTGCTAGAATATTCACACTAGAAGCATGGAATCCTAGAACCGGAAGAGGCCACTGGGGCTAATCCTGCTCAGTGCAGGCAGCCTCTTACAGCATCTCAGGCAGATGGTTGCCTAACCTCCACTTGGGCAGAATCACTGTTGGCACTTTTCTTGGCCATTGGTTCGAATGTTGAACTGCACTTACTATTAGAAAAAAAGGGATTCCCCCCAAACAATAAATATCAATGGCCACCAGATTATGCCATCTCTCAAAAAGAGAATGAATAATTCTTTTAAATTATCTTCATAAAATCCTTTATTATACTTGTGGTATGAGAACAGATGTTACACAGAGTCTTGTATGCTTTCTTTGAGTTCGTATTTCCTTCTTAAACAGAAACACCCTCCTTCCCCACACACAGTTATGCTAATTAAACACTTCTGTCCTGCCCTACCCACAAACACATTCAGCCAGTAACACTTTTCTTTGCCTCCTTCATATTTCCTTCTTCTTAAACAGAAACACATACACACAACTATGCAAATTGAACAGTTGTGTCCTGCCCTACCCACAACAGTCATAACACTTCTAATGCTTTGCCTCATACATATGTGCAGCAAACCAAGATTGCAGCACACAGATTAATGTAATAATTCAAACTCTATTGTTAGGTACATGCATTTGACATAAATCAGTCACAATTTTTGCATCATACATCCAGTACACAATTTTTAACTGGCTTCCAATGCTCTGGCTGTGAAAGTGTTCCTCTTTGCCAAGGGACATTCTGGGCATAAACTAATGGGACATCATTTATTTTATTCTTCCTGTGATGTTATATCCTGTCTTTATATGTACATGCTTAGATTTAAAAAAAATTGGCTCCTGCAGAAATTATTAGTCATAAGCCCTTTCTGGCTTTTGAATGGACTTAGAGTAGAGTCTGGCCAACATCTGTACTGTTATTAGTACAAGGCTGACTTCCTGGGATCCTCTTCTGCCACTTGTTTCTCCTTACACTGAGAAACAAACAATACGTTTTTAGGGAATCCCATGTTACTTTTATGGCTGAAAGTTGACCTGTATTGAACTTCTGCACCTCTCTGGGCTGGCTGGCTACAATGCTTCAATCACATGGGCAAGAAGCATTCTCCTTGCTTCCCCAAACTACATTTGTAAATAAAGTTTTGATTCAAGGATCCAAAACTGCCAGTTTGTTTAGCTATTTGCTATGATATTCCAGTTGGGATGGAGACTTTTTTAAAAAAAGTAATCTAGGAGGTATGTCTTTTGCAGATCTTGAAGTACCTTGGAAATGCTCTTATGAAATAGAAGCATGTTCTCTTGCTTTCCTCTAAAACTTCTTCTCCAACCTTTTTTACGCAGGCATTTCCCTAAATATTACTACAAGCTGAGGTTCAAGGTGCCTGGCAGCAATACTACTGTTGCAATCCTCATGATAGACACAGTGACCATTTGCGGTAATTCGGATGACTTCCAAAGCGAGCAACCCATACGTCCTCAGAATGCAGGCATGGCCCGTAGCCAATTGTCTTGGCTCCGCAAACAGATGGCCAGTTCCCAGGATGACTACTTGCTGGTGGCAGGGCACTACCCAGTATGGTCTGTGGGAAAGCACGGCCCCACTGAATGCTTGGTCAAGCAGCTTCAGCCACTGCTATTGAAACACAAGGCCACTGCCTACCTGTGTGGCCATGATCACAACCTGCAGGTGAGAGAAAAAACCTCATCACTGAGTTCTGCTGTCCTCTGTAGGGAGGGAACCTGCGACCCTCTAGATGTTTCTGATCTACAACTTCCACTACCCCATTGACCATCTTGGCTGAGGTGGTTGTGGCTGTAGCACAGAACATTTGGAAGGCTACTGGAATGGGAACCCAACTGATGAAAGAGAGAAGGTCTGAGCCTGAGCCCCAGGTCTATCAGGAAACCTGCCTGTCAGTGTTTATTTTTAACCTGTAAAATGAGAAGGACAATAGGCTCCCTTATAATTGCTGGAGATGACCAAGATTGTAAATGCTTTATGGCAATAAATGTAAAATACAGTAAGTTCTTCATAGGCTATTTGCATTTTCTTTGATCTGCTTTCCAGTCTGCAGTGGAATTTATTGCTTTTTTACAGTTTCTTTCTTATAACAATCTCAAGCATAACCTTTCTGCTTTCATTGTGGATTGAGTGAGAGAAACCTAGGCAGTGTTCTTTTGCCTTGACTTACCTTTGTTCCTGTCATATTTGTACTGAACTCTGTGTTGCGCCTATTCTTGCCTTCTCTCTAGCCAGCTCTTTGGATTTCTTGAAAGTTCATGAAAGCTTTTCTTGAATGAGCTTAGATTCCCTGTTTGTGTTTCCTAAGATTAAATGCTCTATCCCCAAATCCACTCTCTTTTGTTCGTTTTACACACACTGAAATCCCTTTTAGCACAGCCATGCTGTTCATTGCCTGTGTCATCCAGTATATTCTGAGCATTAAATGCAGCAATTGTTCTCCAGGCTTAGTTTGGCTGGAGCATCTAATATTTTTTCCATTGCTGTGATTATCGCAGTGAGCTTGCCATGGTTGTTCTGCAAGTCCCGGACTGAGCTACACATCCAGCAATTAACCAGTGGACCAGCTTGCCTCCAAAAGTTGTGGGTGATCCATCACTAGAGGTTTTTAAGAAGAGACTGGACAGCTATTTGTTCAGTATAGGTGCTTGGACAGGTAGTTGGACTAGGAGATCTCCAAGGTCTAACTCTGTTATTCTGTATTCTGAATAGAAATCTAATTAATGTTTCTCCATAGGAATGTTAATGTGCAATTACAGCATAATGGACAAAGATGCCCCCAATGGTGTGATGCGGTCCTGATCTAAATCTGTCATTTCTTCTTCTTCTTTCTCCATTGAATAGTACCTACAGGACAAAGGTGGCATAGGCCATGTGCTAAGTGGAGCAGGAAACTTCATGGATGACTCCAAGCAACACCTCCACAAAGTCCCAAATGGTTACCTACGCTTCTTCTATGGGCAGCCCTCTTCCCAAGGAGGCTTTGCCTACTTTGAGATCGATGGCAAAGAAATGCGAATCTTCTATATTGAGGCCAGGGGCAAGTCTCTTTACAAGACTGCACTACCCAGGCGGAGACTAGTCTAAAATTCAGACAGCGGTTTTGCTAACTTCTGCATTAGATACTGTGACTCAGAGAGAGTGGCACTGGTGGCATCTCTGGCTCACACGTACCCTCGCTTCTTTCCATTAAGTTGAGAGCTGGCAAGTGTAAGAAGGGGAATTAATGAGAGTTTGTGTTACTTTTTCTCATATTTTGAGAGTCACTTCTGTTGGAACCTGGTAACCTTTCTCTATTCAACATTCCAAACATTCCCAGTGAATGTAACCTCTGACGTCCCATGGGTAGGCTTGGGGCTCCTGCCATTCCTTGACAACCGCAGATCAAGAATTGTCAATGATCCAGCTCATCTGCTGTATGGACGGTGATTCCGATTCATTTCTGAACAGTAGTACAGTTTAGTTTTTCAGGATTTTAGGATAGGCTAATAATAGGAGCTGAAGACTTAGCAATATCAGCCAGTGGTACAACTCCTATCTAGCTTAACCCCACTCTTATTCCTGGATATGTCACAGTCCTGCTGTATGCACATTCTATTGCTAGATAACGGATGGGGGGCAGTTTCTGTTGGCAGTGCTTTTAGCATCTACTTGTCATGCATACATAAAGGTGCCAATTATTGAGGCATGGGCAACACAGTAATAATTTCTCCAAGCTTTCCTCAACACTGTAAAGGAAAAGTGAGGACAGTTCTTTGATTTGATTATGTAGTTTGTCCCAGGAGCATGGTAAAAGCCTGACCTTGTCATGAGCATACTGTAGAAGCGATAACTGGACCTAATGATGCCACCAACTCTAAATAAATTAATATGCTGCCAGTTTCAGGTGAAGATAGTGGGATTCAACAAGCTGAAGAGTGGGGCAGAAATTAACTTTAACACCTGCAGTTTGAAGTGCTGGAGAAGGGATTAAGTTGGATTCAAGAATAACAAAGACTTTATTGTCATTCTCCCGCACTGCCACTTTAGGATTGTACATCCATTTTTTCTGTCAGACCATTTTAGGTTCACAATTCAGCACTCTGTAGTATGAGTTTAAGTAGTGTAGCAAGGGGCTTCCCTCCTCTTTGCATGCAAGTCCTATAAGAGCAGGAGATAGTAATGGCTAAGGAACAACAGTATACAGGACATCTCTTGCATGTGTTAGATATTATACTGTTTAGCCACATCAGGGCATTGGATTTAGTGGTTCATTTACTTATCCAAGGAGTTGATGCCCCAATACTTCAGACTTAAAGAATGTCATGACATGCCTGCCAAAGGGTTAGGAGATTTTTATGTATTCTAAATGGATTATCTGACTAATGATGATTTTGCATTGCAAATACAGTGAGTGAATGAACACCATAATGCATCATTTCCTTTCTTGTGTCTTATCTGTTTTTTGTTTCATTTTCCTTGAAATGTTAGCTGCAGTTATGTATTTCAAGTCATATATTTGGCAAAAATTGAGAAAATTCAGTTTCCTATGAGATTTATGATTATTTACCACCAGAATTCAATTTTATTCTCTATGTAGTGTTCTTAATTTGCTTTATAAGAGAATACAATGTTCTCATTTTTTTCTTGCAAATGATTGTTCAATAAATGTCTTATGAATAATGTCTGCTTCTTTCATTCATTTAATTTCTGTAAGATATTCTGAAAAACAGCTTGCCTATCAAGTCTGGTTGCTTGGAGTTGCAAATTCCTGACTCGTTGGATAGTAGATGCTCTTCCACATTGCTTGGCAAGAACATCAGTGTCTTCCAGGGTTTCAGTGGTTTCACAAATCTTGATCTTAATGTAGGCAAAGTCTGACTGACGGACATTGTTTACACAGAGTGAAGGAAGCAGGACCCAGAAATTGTTCTGCTGAATTTCAGGGGTAAACCAATAAGAAACAAATAACAAGGTTAAAAACCAGATTCAGATTAACAGAGTTGGAAGAGACCTTGTAGGTCATCTAGTCCAACCACCCCACCCAAGAAGGAGACCCTACAGGCCTACACCATTTCTGACAGATGGCAGTCCAATCTCTTCTTGAAAGCCTCCAGTAATGAAGCTCCCAGAACTTCTGAAGGTAAGCTGTTCTATTGGTTGATTGCTCTGTCAGAAAATTTCTCCTTATTTCCAGGTTAAACCTCTCCTTGTTCAGTTTCCATACATTATTCCTTGTCTGGCCTTCGGGTGCTTTGGAAAACAGCTCGACCCCCTCCTCCCTAGAAAGTTCCTCCTTATTTCCAGGTTGAATCTCTCCTTGTTCAGTTTCCATCCATTATTCCTTGTCTGGCCTTCAGGTGCTTTGGAAAACAGATTGACCCCCTCCTCTCTGTGGCAGCCCCTCGAGTATTGGAACACTGCTATCATGTCTCCCCTGGTCCTTCTCTTCACTAGACTAGCCATGCCCCTCATATGTAATCGTTCTTCATATGTTTTAGCCTCCAGTCCCCTAATCATCTTGGTTGCTCTTCTCTGCACTCTTTCTAGAGTCTCAACATCTTTTTTATAGTGTGGTGACCAAAACTGGATGCAGTACTCTAGGTGTGGTCTTACTAAGGCTTTATAGAGTGGTATTACTACCTCACTTGATCTTGATTGTATCCCTCTGTCAATGCAATTTAGGATTGCATTGGCGTTTTTGGCTACCGCTGCACACTGTTGGCTCATATTTCATTGGTTGTCCGCTAAGACTCCAAGATCCCTCTCACAGTTACTGCTATTAAACCTGGTTTCTCCCAATCTATATTTTATACTTATGGTTTTCCTTGCCTAAGTGTAAGACTTTACTTTTTTCTACATTGAATTTCATTTTGTTAGATAGGGCCCAGTGTTCAAGTCTGTCAAGATCCATCTGGATCTTGAACCTATCATCTAGAGCAGGGGTGTCAAACTCAATTTCATTGAGGGCTACATCAGGGTTGTGTTTGACCTTGGGGGGCTGGGGCTGGGCATGGCCAGCTCAATGTCACTTGAGGCTCTGTTTTCAGCCACGATGGCCTCCTGCAGCTCTGCCAGCAAAAATGGGGCTCGAGGGTGGTTTTTTTTGCATGGCCTCCCCAAGGTCCGTTTTCACTGGCAGAGGGCTGCAGGAGGCCGTCGTGGCCAAAAATGGAGCTTGGGAGGGCCGCACAGAGGCACCGTGGGCTGGTCCTTTGCTGTTTCCAGGGCAGCCCCACGGGCCAGATCTAAGCACCCCGCAGGCTGGATCCAGCCCCCGGGCCTTGAGTTTGACACCCCTGATCTAGAGTGTTGGCTATTCCTGCCAGCTTAGCATCATCTGCAAATTTGATAAGTTCCCCTTCTATTCCCTCATTTATGAAGATATTGAAGAGCACTGGGCCTAAGACTGCCTTTCTGCCACCAAACAGACAGTTAGGCTTCTTTCCCCCCCCCCCAATTCCTAATCCTGCCTTTCTTCCAACAAACAGGCAGTTAGGCTTTCTTAGGGGTAGCCTGGAACCCCCACAGAGCGCATCCCCGGGTGGCAGATTGGAGGCCCCTACCCAGTATAGCATTTTATGCTATAATGGTGGGTTGGAGGGAATCAAATACCTCCCGTGGACCAAAAGGCCTGGTGAGTGGCAGCTGGCTCATCAGTATCGACTGAAGACGGAGACTTCATTGGTCAGAACGGCTTCAGAAGAACAGCACACGGTGTGGTGGCAGCCACTTGAACAGTGTGTGCACAGCGGTGTAGAAAGCAAAGGGAAGACTACTACACTATATATTTCCCAGGAAAATCATGTTAATGGCAGCAAAACCCAACAATGGCCCCGAGTACGGGCGCCCCTTAAATGGGGCAGGGGTGCTAAGAATCTCCCGGTCAGCTAGAAGCATGATATACCCCAAACTACGAATTGGAACGTGGAACCTGAGAAGCCTATATGAATCTGGGAAAACACACAACACTATCCAAGAAATGTTCAAATACAATCTCTCTATACTGGGAGTGAGTGAAATGCGCTGGCCTGAAAATGGAATGTGTAGAATAGGAGATTATACTATCTACTATTCTGGTGAAAATAGTAAACATCATCAAAATGGAGTAGCTATAATAGTAAACAATCTTGTAAATAAATGCATCAAGACAGTGATGAAATGTGAAAATTTTCCCTACTGGTTCTGTGGGCGTGGCTTATTTTGTGGGCGTGGCTTGGAGGTCAGGTGGGTGTGGCTTCAGATGGGCGTGTCTTGGTGGTCAGGTGACCGGGTGGGCATGGCCAACTTGTAAAATGGTGAAACTCACTTAACAACGCTCTTGCTTAGCAACCAATATTTTGGTCTCTTTTGTGGTCATACGTCTTTCTTTCTTTCTTTCTTTCTTTCGTTCTTTCTTTCTTTGTTTTTT
>QLTV01000201.1:193251-224650 GCA_003457575.1 Thermophis baileyi | reverse complement strand
AGTTTCTTTTACCTCAATCATTTCTTCTCTGTTTGTAAGTATTAAGCCCAGTATGGCTGTCCCTCTAGTTCCCTTCTCTACCTTTTGGACAACATAGTTGTCAGCTAGGTTGGTCAGGAACCTATTCAATTTCTCACTTGGTTAAGACCAGAATAAAAGCTTAAATGCAATCAGTTGCAAGTGAAATGGCATAATAATCTGATACAATAATTAGAAAATAAATAAACCACACAAGTCCCGTTTGATAAAATTCTACCTACCCTATTTTAGTAGATAGGAAAATGCCAGACAGCAGGAGTATGCTTTTTTTATAACTTTATATTGAGTCTTTGCCTACATTTTCAGCTCTGTTTTTACCAAATAATGTGTACTTATCAGTTATCAAGGGAATTGTTAGAAAAACTACAGAAGCTATTTTAGTTGCATTAGGAATGTGCCAGGTGACTATCCATGATATTTGGGCAGTAGGGGTGGGGTGTGATGTCTTCTAGTACAACTCCCTACCCAAGGCAGGAGTCCTTATACCATTCCAAACAAATGGTTGTCCAATCATCTTGAAAACCTCCAGCAATGGAGCACCCACAATTCCAGGCGGCAAGCTCTTCCATTGTTTGGAATTCTGTCAGGAAATTCCTTCTTAGTTCCAGGTTGGATCTCCTTCTGATGAGCGTCCAACCATTGCTTCCTGTCCTGTCCTCACGTGCTTTGGAGAATAAATTGATCTTTCTTCCTGTGATAGCCCCTCAAATATTGGAAGACTTTCTATGGAGATTCTCAATCATCCAGGTCATGGTTGTCCCAAAAATGCTTTTCCAAAAGGCAACTGGATGGCAACTATTGAAAGATTGCTAACATGTCACCCTGAGTCCTCTTCATTAGGCTAAACATACCTAATGCCCTTAGATATTCATCATATTGTTGTTCCTCTCTTGTTTTGTATCTTGGTGACTAGAAATGGATGCAGGATTCCAAGTGTGGTCTCACTAGTACAGTATAGAGTGGTATTGTTATGACCCAGGTCGCCTAGGCAGAGACAGGCTATGATAAGAGTCCTTTATTGCTCTGTTAAAATCCACAACAAACGGCCCTACAATGGCTGGTAAGACTCCACCCTACACTTCCCTCAAGACAGCCACCCTCAGTCTCCCAAACAAAAGACAGTAAGCATCAAAACTAATTTGCAAAGGCAGAGAGAAAGTCCAAAAACAAGATGCAAGCTCACAGGGCAAGGTCCAAAGGGCAAGGCCAGTCCACAGATTAAGGCAAGTCCATGAGGCCAAAGGCATGTCCACAAGGCAAAAGGCAGTCTGTAAGGCAAAGGCAAGGCACAGCAGAAACATGAGTCAAGGCTGTTTTTTCCCAAAGCCAAAGCAAACAATTATTCCTGACAAAGACAATCTCCCCCCCATCCCCCACCCCAGCTTCTGCTTAGGGTTAGAGTCATCCCACGCCAGATGTTCCTTGTGAGGAGGGGTGGGGCGACCTTCTCCTGAGCAACCTCGCAGACCTCCTTTGAGCTTGCCTCTTAGCTCTCTACTCTCCATGCCCTTGAGTCGTGAGGGAGGCAGTTGTTCCTCATCAGAGGGGATCTGCTGCCTCTCAGCACCACTGCCTGTCTGCAGCCGATCCTGCCCCATGTCTTGGAGGGCAGGCATCCCTCTGTCTGGTTGACCGCCTCCTCCAATGCCTGAGGGTCCTGGGACAGCATGGTCTTCAGCCCCTGGCCTCTCCAAACATTCCAAGGGACACATGCCATCCCCATTGGACGGTCCCAGTTCTAACTCCTCCTCCGAACTGGGATCCGATGGGACCATGACAGGTATTATCATTTCTTGTGATCTTGATGCTATCCCTTTCTTGATGCAGCACAGGACTGCATTGGCTTTTTTGGCAGCTGCAGCACAACTGCTGGCTCATAGTTAAGTGGTGGTCCACAAGGACACCTAGATCCCACTCACAGGCACTGCTATTCAGCCTGGTACTGTCTATTCTATACACGTGCATTTGGTTTTTCCTGCCTAAGAGCAGGACCTTACTCTTCTCACCACTGAAAAAGGTGAACTTTCAAAAAGAAGAGTGATTTTCCATTACATAGCAGGATAGTGTCTTAATTTTTACTTTTTCCATAAAATTATGAATAAAAGCTATTGTATCTTATCAACTTAGCTTTATTTTTTAATGCCTTTTACGATTAAAATTAGTTGTCTTAGGAATGTGATTTTGTTCACAAATTAAAATATATAATAATTCCAACACAGTAGGAGCCATGTGAGTTGCTTTAGTGGAAGAATAAATTCTAAGAGTTTACCCAAAAAGAGTGCATCAGTTTGAAACCAGCTCTGGACCACCTGCTATGATGTCAGCAGTGTGTAAGAGCCAAAGTGATATATTTCTGGCAAGGCTGCAGCATATTTGAAACCACAAGAAAATTTGTGGTTTCCTTAAAACCCTGCAGCCTTGTTCATTGGCTGGCTTTGTTAGGAGTTTGTAGGCACCCATTTGAAAGGCAGATTATTGTTCAACTTTTTTTCAAAGAAATGTACTTGTCTATTTATTTATTTAAAATACATATATGGCCGCCTATTTTATATAATACAACTCTGAGCATCTGTCAACAACAACGTACAAAAATAAAGAAAGCTCAACCAAATTACAACCATTACATGCAACTAAGAAACCATAACATATCCATCACAAATACACATTTGCTGGCACAAGGAAATGTGATATTGCAAGACTCTGTGACAACTGAACCTAATAAACTATGAGAATCCGGGACAGCGTGAGTGTCTTAACCATAGAGTAAGAGATAATTTTGTAATCATTCTTGTATTTGCTACAAAGGATATTAGAAGTTTTTTCTTTCTATTTTTTTATCTTTTCTTTTTGTGCTTTTGTCTTTTCCCTTCTTCCTCTTTTTTCCTTACTTTTCTTTCTTTAGTTTATATTCATTTTTGTTCTTTTTTATCTTCTTTTCAAAACTTTTAATAACATTTATATCAAAAAGGACTGTGAGAATGTATGGATGGATTTCCATACCTTAGGAAAATAGTCTTTAAAGTGAGAGTGTATGAATCCAGCTAAAATTGGCTCTTTTGGAATTTGCAAGGAATTCCACAAAACAGTTACAATAAAAATTAAAAATCATATCACAAAACTGAATATCTCAAATGTGCATCAAACATCCACACATAGTGTATCTTTGCTGCAGAACAGCGGTGGGTTGCTCCCGGTTCGGCCCGGTTCGGCAAACCGGTAGCGGCGGCGGCCGCTTCCTATTCACACCAATATTCTACAAGCAATTGCTTGCCTGTTAAAGAGCAATTGTTCCCTGAAAGGCAATTATTTCTTAGGCCCAGTACTCTTCAACATCTTCATAAATGGTTAAGATGAGGGGATAGAAGGGGAACTCATCAATTTTGCAGATGACGCCAAACTGGGGGGAATAACCAACACTTTAAAAGATAGGTTCAAGATCCAGAAGGATCATGACAGACACTGGGCCCTATCCAACAAAATGCAATTCAATTGTGAGAAAAGTTAAGATTTTACACTTAGGCAAGAAAAACCAAATGCACAGGTATAGAATGAAGGTACCTAGTACATTGAAATACTGCATCCAGTTTTGGTCACCATGATACAAAAAAAGACATTGAAACTCTAGAAAGAGTGCATAGAAGAACAACAAAGATGATTAGGAGGCTGGAGGCTAAAACATACAATGAACAGTTCCAGGAACTGGGTATGTCTAATCTAACAAACTGAAGGACTGGGATGACATGATAGCAGTCTTCTGATATCTAAGGGGCTGTTACAAAGAAGAGGGGGGCGGGTGTCAACCTGTTCTCCAAAGCACCTGAAGGCAGGACAAGAAATAGCAGATGGAAACTAATCAAGGAGAGATCTAACCAAGAACTAAGGAGAGATTGCCTGATAGTGAGAACAATTAATCAGTGGAACAACTTGCCTAGGTGCTCCATCACTGGAGGTTTTTAAGAAGAGATTGGGTAGCCTTTTGTCTGGAATGGTATAGGGACTCCTCCTTGAGCAGGGGGTTGGACTGGAAGACCTCCAAGGTCCCTTCCAATTCTGTTATTCTGTTATTTCCCATTAAGAAATTCAGGTTCAACTTAAAATGAATGGCATTTTTCCTGCTCTTTCTACATTTCATCTTGTAACAACCTTATTGTTCTAGGCTACTAGTTTCCCTGACTCAAAGTCATCCAAACATGTAGAATACTGTATTGCAAACAGTCACAAAGTGACTGCCAGGGTAGGCACAGCCAGTCAAAAAGCAGACCTTTATCAGAAGGCAAAACTGCTAGGATATAACTTTTCTACTCCTTTGACAAACTTTTTTCTGGGTAGAAAAAATAAAGAATTGGATTGCAGCAACCCATCTTTTTCTGAAAATGTTTATGGGTGCCCACAGGCCTACTGGGAGATAAAAATAATACTGGACGACTGCAGCCTGTCATTTTCCATTTAATTAGAAGAGGCCTTTAAAAAATAGCACAGGTGGGGAGGGGAGATGTCAGGCAGTGCAGTGAGACTGGTGAACACCAAGGGAGCTGTCCACAGGCACCTCCCCAGGATGCCCGGCTTTAAAGTTCAAAAACAGCACTTCTGAATTCTTCCCAGAGACTAATTGGAAGTAATGGTAGACATTTTAAAGGAAATAAAATGGCAATTTTCACATTGGGATGATGGGAGACCATTTTTGTAACTGGTAAAAAGCATGGGGCTTTGCCTTCGAGAAATAAAAAGGAACATGAAAGAAGCAAACCCAGCAAAGGTGAAGGATGAGAGTATAAAATCCCATTTCAGTTAATTATGTGTGCAGATATTTGGTGCCAAGAGGATGCTTTACTTAATATTCCCAACAAAATACTGCAGATGGGAGCTGAATGGATGTGCAAGTTTGCGAATCGTCTGAGAAACTTTCCTTCTGAAAACCCAGATGGTACAATGAGGTGCTTTCCAAAGTGGTTATAGAATATAAGCATGCAAGTCTCCCTAAGAAGCCACCAAATTTAAACAGCTGCTCCGCAGGACAAAACCAATCCCATAGCTCCCTTCTAGTTGATTTGTTAACTTTGTTTTGCTGCATACAATTCTCAATGTAGTTTAAATGTCAAAATATACCACTGCTGCTCTAAAAAAATCAATATTTCTCTATTTGGATTCATCCATTATCTGTTCCCATTCCAGTTCTGAGTTGGGTTACTAAGTGTTTGTGGAGGGCATACCCTTGTCAGCTCTATTCTGGGGCCAATCTGCTGCAACTTGAAGGTGTCCTCTTGGCTCACTGTAGGACCACAACACCCCCCGCCCCCCCGCCCCATTCAGCCACAGGGCTCTATGATTCTTTGGCCATTTCTATTATAGCACTTAGACTTATATACCGCTTTACAGTGCTTTACAGCACTCTCTAAGCGGTTCACAGAGTCAGCATATTGCCCCCAACAATCTGGGTCCTCATTTTACCCACCTCGGAAGGATGGAAGGCTGAGTCAACCTTGAGCCGGTGAGATTTGAACCGCTGAACTGCTGAGCAGTCAGCTGAAGTAGCCTGCAGTACTGCACTCTAACCACTGCGCCACCTCGGCTCCCATAGAGGCTCTGTACCTTGTTTTTTTATTTAACCAATTTATATATTACATCAATTTATGTCCCTGGTGGCAGCAGCCACCACAGATGGCTTGCTTGCTTCCTGCGGCCATACTACTGTTGTCACTCCACTCTTTCTGATGGGCTTGGAAATATTTCTTCTGGAGCTGTTGGGGCTGGAACAATTTCTGATGGACTCAGGCAGTCTAGAATCTCATTTCAGGGGTGATCAGGATCCAGCAGATTCTTTTCCTTAGCAACTGTATTGGTTCTGGAGATCTTACATTCCATCATTTGCTGCCACAGAAAAGGATTTTCAATTATCAAAATATGTACTGGCTTGTTTTTTCCGTCATAACTCACATGCTTGGTGTATTAATTTGAAATAACACTGCATACATCAGAAATGTTTTTCCCCGCAAGATAAAAATAAAGTGCATGTTAAGTATCTTGCTGAGAAAACTAATTCGTGCCTATAACACAGTGCTAACTTTAAGTGAAATTCCTTCATCATTTTTCTATTGACCCTCCTTGGATAAGAAAATGGACATCCTGCATCTGTTTGCACACATGGCTTGGCATAAAAGCACAGAACAAAATTTTTATTACAAGGATCAACTCTGATGCTATTGCACTACTGTTTATCCTTTTTAAAAACTAGACTTCTAGAAATGTAGATAGTATATGCCACTAGTAACCACTGGCAGTATGTGTTCAAGGTTATTTTATATTTGCATCAACCTATAGTTCACTTCCAAAATCTTGCCAAGAAAACTATAGGGTGTCACTTTATCTCTCCTCTCTCTCTCCATCTCCTATAATATACAATTTAGAATTATTTATACAGCAGAAATGAATCACATAAAACATTGTCCAACATCAGATGTGATGTTTCAGCTGATTTATAATCCAACATCTGGAAGAGCTCTTTGATCAGTTCTTAGGTCCTGAATTCATGTGACTCACAATGGCAAACAAGCGATGGATTAACCTCTCAGCCTCTCTGAACAACACCTCCTGACATCAGCACATATTGACAAGAATGAGTAAGAACAAATGTACAAAATGTCATGGGACCTTCATAACTTGCTTCTCCATGATTACAGACAGCAGTTCCTCAAAATAGGAATCAGCTGAAAAAGGAGTAACTGTTTTCTTCCCTTGTTTTCCTCTATTAGTGCCTCATTTTTAATGAGGATCTAGTCCTTCTAGTCCTTGGAGATCTTCTAGTCCAGCCCCCTGCTCAAGCAGGAGAACCTATACCAGTGTTGGTGAACCAGTGTTGGTGGAGCGCGCACGCACACGCAGGGAAGCACCGGATACCAGAAGAGCAGCTCCCCGGCACACACACGCGGGAGCGCCAGAAACTGGAATAGCAGTTCCCCAGTGCATGCTTCTGGTTTCTAGCGTGCGCATGCGCGCCGGTCACCTGGTCTCTTGTCTCTTCTTAAAAACCTCCAGTGATGAAGCACCCACAACTTCTGGAGGCAAGCTGTTCTACTGGTTAATTGTCCTCACTGTTAGGAAGTTTCTCCTTAATTCCAGGTTGCTTCTCTCTTTGATTAATTTCCGACCATTGTTTCTTGTCCTGTTTAGAGAATAATTTGACCCCCTCTTCTTTGTGGCAGCTCCTCAAAAACTGAAATACTGCTATCATGTCACCCCTAATTCTTTTCTTTAGACTAGCCAAACCCAAAACCTGCAGCCGTTCTTCATATGTTTTAGTCTCCAGGCCTTTGATCTTCTTAGTTGCTCTTCTCTGAACTTTTTCCAAAGTCTCAACATCTTTTTTGTAATATGCTGAGCAAAATTGGCTGCAGTATTCCAGGTGTGGTCTTACTAGGGTTTTATAAAGCGGTACTAATACTTCACATGATCTTGATTCTATGCCTCTGTTTATACAACCCAGGATTGTATTAGTATTTTTGGCTGCTGCTGCACATTGCTGGCTCATATTCAAGTGATCATCCAGTAGGACTCCAAGGCCCCTCTCACAGTTACTATGTTTGAGCCAGGTCTTGCCTAATCTATACTTATACTTTTGATTTTTCCTGCCTAATTGTAAATCTTTGCTTTTCTCCTCATTAAAATTCATTTTGTTGTTCAAGTTTGTCAAGATCTTTTTGGATCCAGAGCTTGTCTTCTGGGGTGTTGGCTATTCCTGCCAGTTTAGTATCATCTGCAAATTTGATGAGTTCCCCTTCTATTCCCTCATCTTAGTCATTTATGAAGATATTGAAGAGTACTGGGCCTAAGACGGAGCCTTGTGGTACCCCACTGCTTACTTCTCTCCATGTGGATGTATATAGTACCATCAAGGACTACTTGTTGAGTACGGTTTGTCAGGCAGCTACAAATCCATCTGGTGGTGATGTTGTCTATTCCACATTTTTCTAGCTTACCAAAAAGTAGATTGGAGGAGGGTATAATTCACTGAAGATATACCAACTACATTTTTTTCTTCTGTTCAATCATGTCCAATTCTCATAGACTGCCTGGACAAGTCCCTGCAGTTTTTTTGGCAAGGTTTTTCAGAAGTTGTTTGCCATTGCTTCCTTTCTAGAGCTGAGACAAAGTGACTGGCCCAAAGTCATCCATTTAGTTTTGTGCCCAAGTCAGGATTAGGACTCATATTCTTCTGTTTGTAGCCTGGTGCTACTACAACAGGGCTGTCAAACTCCTGGCCCGTGGACCAGATGAAACACGTGCTGACCACACCCACGTCCAGTTTAGCGAAGGGGGGAAAAGTTGCGATACATCACGTGATGCTGCCGTGGCGACGCAGGTTTGACACCTTTGTACTACAACTAGCCAAATTGGCTCTCTTTACCAACTACATTACAAACATGCAAATATATTACAGATGCAGCCAATATTGGTATCCCTCAATTTTCCCCCAAAGAATCCCAATTTGCCATGAAGTTGAAACTGACACAAGTGGCATCCACCATTCTTTATTCCATGAGCCATGAAGCAGAAATGTTGATTTTGATGTATGATTTTACTCTACCTTATGTAATATTCTGCAAACTATTGTTCAACAAACCATACTTAGAATATTGCATTTTCAACATGCTTTTTAAGAGCCGTGGTGGCACAGTGGTTAGAATGCAATATTGCAGGCTAACTCTGCATTCCACTGCCAGGAGTTCAATCTTGACCAGCCCAAGGTTGACTCAGCCTTCCATTCTTCTGAGATTGATAAAATGAGGACCCAGATTGCTGACTCTGTAAATCACTTAGAGAGTGCTGTAAAGCACTATGAAGCAGTATATAAGTCTAAGTACTATTGCTATTGCTTTCCTGCTGTTGCCTTCAGCCTGTAGCTACAAGGGTGTACTGTAAGGGATCAGTTGATCCTCTTGATTCAGAACAAGAACTGCAACTTATTTGTTATAGAACTCCCTTATTTTATTTGTCTCTGCCCACTGTTTTAGCTAGCTAGCTAAAAACAATAAGTTTTTTTTAAATTTTGTCACCTCTTCTCCAAAGTTCTAGCCACCCTCTTAGTATTGTACCATCTGCAAATTTGGTGTGCATCCCCTCAATTACTCCATCCATATAATTAAAAAACACTGAACAGCATTAACAGAACAATTGTTACAATCATAAGCACATTCCTTTACGAGTTCAGGGTCTTCCTGGCCTCGCAGCTCCTATTCAGGTGTCAGCTGTGGCCAGTAACCCCAGTAACTGCTCATATATAATTTAATTTTATTCATAATTTTGTTTATCACTCGTGCTGTGTGTTTTTAAGATGGTTCACTGCTCTGATGTTTTATATTTTGATACACATTTTATAAGCTATTTTTGTGAGTTTTTATGCATTAATGCTGTATCCTGTTATGCCATATGAAATAATAGCTGTGGTCAGGAAAGCCTTTGCACAACCCCAGTTGCACCCTTTCCTAGACTGGAGGGCGCTTCACAGAATCACTAGTCATCTTACAGCTTGCCGACTGCAATGTGCTTTACATGGGACTGCTCTTAAATACCATACGGAAGCTTCAATTGGTCCACAGTATGGTAGGACAAGCAGTAATGGACATGCCTTGGTGTGCCTATGTAACACCTGTTTTGTGCGCTGCATTGGTTGCTGCAGCGCCAAATCCGTACTGCTGGCATTAGCAAAAACACGCTCTTATCACCACCGTGTTTGTCGCTGAAGCGCCCCAGAGCTGCGCCAAACCCTTTTTCAACGTCAGGGGGACTCGGAAGTTTGTACTATCATGCTTCTACATTTTCTGTTCTCTCTACTGTGGCGAGAACGGGCGACAATATCCGTTTCCGGCCTCAACGCCGGAAGCGCTGGTCTCCGTTGGAAACGCGGCCTGGGGGAGCTTTCCGACCAGGTCGGAGGTGACAGCAGGGATTGGCCCTCGTGCTGGAAGAAGGAAAGGGTCGCGAGGGAGGAAATAAAGGTAGCGCTTCTCCTTCTCCGTCCGGAGCCGCACCGTTGCTCCTCCGAAAGGACGTGGGGGCCGCGGCGTGGTTAACCTTCGGTGCCGGTTCGCTAGGCCTCTGCTGCTGATGCCCCCCTCTGTCTCATCCTGGACTTCCCAGCTACATATACGCTTTCTATAACGTAAAGTATTATGAAGAGCTGTTCATGTGGGCTTCCGTCCGCTCGGCTTTGCTCCTCCTCGCTTTAGCGTGTGCCAAATGTGTATGGCGGCAGGGATGCTGCAAGAATCGCCGTAGATCTCCGTATCCGATACTCCGTATCCGGGTGGTGTTTTCACGGTCACTCTTGATTACGGAGGCCCATCTGTTTTCAGATTATTTGGTTGGAGAAGCCTTTACACAATTCACAGAGAAATTGTTATTTTTAGGACCAACCAAATAATCTGAAAATAGTTCTCCAAAAATCACAGGGATTGGTACCTAAGAGGCAATTCTGTTTTGTATTGTTTAGGACTATAAACGGTAGAGCCTTATGTTTGCTTTTATGTCACTGAAGTTTTTTTTAAAAAATGATCTAAGCAGTTTACCAAAGCAGTATACAATAAACTACCTAGCATATCTCATTGCTAATATGCAGCATCACTATAATATCACAGTCATTACAACATTGTTAATAGCAACCACATATGAGCTGAGGTGGCGCAGTGGTTAGAGTGCAGCACTGCAGGCTACTTCAGCTGACTGCTAGCTGCAGTTCAGCAGTTCAAATCTCACCGGCTCAAGGTTGACTCAGCCTTCCATCCTTCTGAGGTGGGTAAAATGAGGACCCAGATTGTTGGGGGCAATATGCTGACTCTGTAAACTGCTTAGAGAGGGCTGTAAAGCACTATGAAGTGGTATATAAGTCTAGCTGCTATTGCTATTGCTATATAACCTAAATTTTAGGTCTATTTTAGATCAGACAATAGAGTATCACCTGCTTCAGAGTAGCAGGAAACTGCCTTGAGTTTATAATGATCACAGGAAATTCTACTAGGACCCAGCAGGTTCCATCTTTGGTGATGTATCTTTCCTTCGCTCTAAGTTCCACCTGTTACAGATGATGAATCTTAACAATTATCCAGTAACAAACTACCAAACTGTTTGCTAAAATTTACATCTTTAATCTTTACAAATATTGGGATTAGATATAATTTTTTTATGAATTTCCCCCACTTCTTCCCCCAAATCCTTCTTAATCTTTTGTTTCTTTTTGCTGCAGGCAAAGATGGGTCGTAGGAAGTCAAAGCGGAAGCCTCCACCCAAGAAGAAGATGACAGGAACACTTGAGACCCAATTCACATGTCCTTTTTGTAACCATGAGAAATCCTGTGATGTTAAAATGTAAGCTGTTTATATACTGTATTTTTCGGAGTATAAGACGCACCTTTCCCCCCCTAAAAGAGGGTGGAAATGTTGATGCGTCTTAAACACCGAATACAGCCATTTTTGGCCTCCTGAAGCCCCGTCTCCGCGTCCCATTTTTGCGAAAAGGCCCGTTTTTTGCAAAAACGGGGTGCGCAGAGGATTTGGGAGGCCTGCAGAGTGCTTCTGGGAGCTGGGGGAAGACAAAAATGCCCGTTTTTGCAAAAAACGGGGACGTTTTTGCCTTCCCCTAGCCCCCAGTAGCACTCTGCAGGCCTCCCAAACTCTGTGCGCGCCCCGTTTTTCACAAAAACGGGTGAAAAACGGGCCGTGCCCCGTTTTTCACAAGAACGGGTGAAAAACGGCCCGTTTTTGCGAAAAACGGGGTGCGCAGAGGGTTTGGGAGGCCTGCAGAGTGCTTCTGGGAGCTGGGGGAAGACAAAAATGCCCGTTTTTGCAAAAAACGGGGACGTTTTTGCCTTCCCCCAGCCCCCAGTAGCACTCTGCAGGCCTCCCAAACTCTGTGCGTGCCCCGTTTTTCACAAAAACAGGTGAAAAACGGGCCGTTTTTGCGAAAGACGGGGTGCGCAGAGGGTTTGGGAGGCCTGCAGAGTGCTTCTGGGAGCTGGGGGAAGACAAAAATGCCCCTGTTTTTGCAAAAAATGGGGGCGTTTTTGCCTTCCCTCAGCCCCCAGAAGCACTCTGCAGGCCTCCCAAACTCTGCGCGCCCCGTTTTTCGCAAAAATGGGTGAAAAACGGGCCCATTTTTGCAAAAAACAGGGCACGCAGAGGGTTTGGGAGGCCTGCAGAGTGCTCCTGGGGGCCAGGGAGAACAAAAACTTTTTTTCCTTACTTACCTCTTCGAAATCTTGGTGCGTCTTATACACCGGTGCATCTTATAATCCGAAAAATACGGTAAGTGATGGGGGAACACAGCTTCCCTGTTTGATGGCAAACAGAATTGTATATGATACAGCTGTTGGGGCTGTAGATATCCAGAAGAAAAGATTTTAGAAACAAAAACATAGGAAGATGTAGGTAGGGCAGTTGTGAAATTGAGAAAGTTTGGAGTGTTAATAGTAATCTAGTTAGCATTAATATATAGTATTTTTATTTGGTATGCTTTTATATCTAATACCTAAGACCTATTTGCATTGTATTCTGCAATCAGAATTCTAGTGGACTGATTTAGGCTAATAACTATACTATTTAATTGCTGTTATGATTCTGTGTTTCAGGGAAAGAGCTCGGAATACTGGAGTGATATCCTGTACTGTATGTCTGGAAGAATTTCAGACCCCTATCACTTGTATCCTTTGCTTGTTTATTTATTTCAAGTATCAAATAATTGCTCTGCTCTGTCCTAGCTGTTTTTTACATTTAAGAAAAATATGCTTGGATTTTACCTATAATAAAGCTTCAATCAAACATTCAAGATGAGGATTGTGTATTAAATACAAATTAAATCCACTTGCATCAAGACATGTAATTGGCGTAAATGGTAACATTTACAATAAACTCTTGTTTGAGCCATTATAGCCTCAAATTAATGGATATTAATTCATTAAGTGATGGTGGAATGGATGAACAAAAAAGTTCTCTGGGATATCTAAATACATTGAGGCACATTAAACTCAGGGTTTATTGTATTTGGTAACATCTAATTTTGTTTTGCTGTGTAAATTTGAACTTGATTTTGTGGTTCCAGTTTTTATTTTAGGACAAGTGCTTTAACTGATTCTTGAAATTTGCACATTCTGTCTACCCCAGTGGTTCCCAACGTGGGGCCCATGCCCCACAGGGGGGCAATTTGATTTTTAATGGGGGCAATTGGAACCTTGTTTAAACCAAGTTAATGGCCTTTTAGGCTTCCTCCGCGTGAGTAGGAGTTCACTTTTTGAATAGTAAGAATTATATGTCAGGGGCGGGGCATCAGGATTTTAGAGATGCTTAGGTGGGGCATGGCCAAAAAAAGGTTGGGAACCACTGGTCTACCCAGTATTAAGAAACTAAATGAACCCTGATCAAGATCCTATTAAGCACAATTGTATACTTTCCTTTGCTCCATGGTATCTGTACCATGTACTTTGCATATTCATTCTGAATTCAGATGTTTTTTCTAGTTAGAAGACACGTTAATATACTATTATCCTTGACTTTTGACCTTAAAGATCTTTCGGAACCAGTGGATGTTTACAGTGATTGGATAGATGCTTGTGAGGCAGCCAATCAATAACAACTTAAAAGGAACTTGTTGGAAGTTAATGTTTCTTTATTCAAGGGTGGGGGTATTTGTTTCGCAATGCATTGGAGATACAGCTGGAGTGACTATGAAATGGTGGTTTGTGCTCTTTTCTTCTATTCAGTAACCTATCTTTTTATATGAATATTGTGGAGTATAAAGACTAATGACTACCAAAAAAGACCTGCAAGTGTGGGAAAGATCAGCTTTTATTCAGGTTGATGCTTGGGAAATTTTTCTCTCAAGATTGAAATATGAGGTTCAGTGCATCAGATGCTGCTGTTCCATTTTTGTTAATTTATTTTGGGCTTATAGAGAAGGGCTTCCACACAAGCTTCTCTTCCATTCTGTGATGGTTCTTGGAATTGTATTCCATGTTAAATTGCAAAGTATAGTCAGCAAGAATATATGGAATGTAAGAAAAAATAGCCCTATCTTGGTCCCATGATACAAGCTTTATATTTATCTGTTGGAACAATAATCATGAAGTCAATCTTTTTCTGAATAACATGTCTCCAGTTAGAATGGCAGCGTGTTGCCTATGTTTTGAAAAAGTTGTACGCAGGGCTCTTCTGTGGCACTGGGCATGGGATTCTGAGAACTGTGTTATGTAATAAAGTATAATTCAGAGAAGCAAACCTGCATGACTCACTGAGAAATGGTGCCGTCGTCTTAAAAACATTTTGGTGCAATATACGTAAGGGCAATTTTACCATTATAATTCCTTTAGTAGGGACATTTATTTGACCATTTTACTTTTACCATAATACTATGTATGGAATGAGTATACATTCTGCTCAGAACATTTCACTTAATTGCTTTCCCCCCCCCCAATACATGAATCCTAGTAAACATTTTTATGACTTTAGAATGAATATGTCCATGCATATAGGAGGATAGACTGTGACTTGAGTCTGAATCGTGTATACAGTGCATTCAGAAAGTGTTCAGACCCCCTTCACTTTTTTCAATTTTGTTATGCTGCAGCCTGATTCTACAGTTGTTGAAATTCATTTTTTCTCATTAATCTACACTCAGTACCCCATAACGACAAAATGAAAACAATTTTAGAAATGTCTGTAAATTTATTAAAAAGAAAAACTGAAATATCACATTGACATAAGTATTCAGACCCATCACTCAGTACTTTGGCAGCAATTACAGCCTCGAGTCTTTTGGGGTATGATGCGACAAGCCTTGCACACCTGGACTGGGGGATTTTCTGCCATTCTTCCTTGCAAATCCTCTCAAGCTTAGTCAGGTTGGATGGCGACCATTGGTGGACAGCTATTTTCAGGTCCCTCTAGAGATGTTCAATAGGGTCCAAGTCAGGTCTGGCTGGGCCACTCTAGGACATTTGCAGAGTTGTCCCTAAGCTACTCCTGTGTAGTCTTGGCTGTGTTCTTAGGATTGTTGTCATGTTGGAAAGTGAACCTTGGGCCCAGTCTGAGATCCTGAGCGTTGTGGAACAGGTTTTTATTGAGGATATCCCTGTACTTTGCTACATTCAGCTTTCCCTCAACCCTGACCAGTCTCCCAGTCCATGCTGCTGAAAAACACTCCCACAGCATGATGCTGACACTACCATGCTTCACTATTGGGATGATATTGGCAGGTGATGAGCGGTGCCTGGTTTCCTCCAGACATAATGTTTAGAATTGAGGCCAAATAGTTCAATCTTGGTTTCATCAGACCAGAGAATCTTGTTTCTCACAGTCTGAGAGTCTTTCAGCTGCTTTTTTGCAAACTCCCAAGCAGGCTTTTATGTGTTTTGCACTGAGGAGAGGCTTCCTTCTAGTCCCTCAGATCGGTGGAGGGCTGCAGTGATGGTTGTCCTTCTGGAACTCTGTCCCATCTCCACACAGGTTCTTTGGAGCATAGAGTGACAATTGGGTTCTTGGTCAACTCTCTTACTAAGTCCCTTCTCCCCCGATTGCTGAGTTTGACTGGGCGACTAGTTCTTGGGACAGTCCTGGTTGTGCCAAACTTCTTCCATTTGAGAATTATGGAGGCCACTGTGCTTAGAAACCTTCAGTGCAGCAGAAATTTTGTTGTAGCCTTCCCCAGATCTGTGCCTTGCAATATCCTGCCTCTGAGCTCTGCAGGCAGTTCCTTTGATCTTATGGCTTTTGCTCTGCTACACTATGCTTTGTCAGCTGTGAGGCCTTCTATAGAGAGGTGTGTGCCTTTCCAAATAATGTCCAATCAATTTAATTTACCACAGATGTAGAAACATGTCAGCAATGATCAAGAGAAATGGGAGGCACCTGAGCTAAATTTCAAGTGGTGTTGAAAAGGTCTGAATACTTATGCCAATGTGATATTTCAGTTTTTTCTTTTTAATAATTTTACAGACATTTCTAAAATTCTGTTTTCCCTGTTATGTCATTATGGGGTATTGAGTGTAGATTAATGAGAAAAAAATGAATTTCAACAACTGTAGAATCAGGCTGCAGCACAACAAAATTGACAAAAGTGAAGGGGATCTGAATACTTTCTGAATGCACTGTACAAGGAAGAGAAGCTGTTTTGACCTATTCCCAGTGTATCTTCTTCAGCATTGGAATTAAGAGACTGCGGTTATTTTTTCAAGTTAAAACCACTATGGCATCAAGTTTTGTATCTTCTAAACCTGAACTAATTCTATGCTCTACAGACAACAACTCCCAAGTTCTTTGTACATAATAAGGTTTGAAGAAGCAAAAGCCCATTCCTTGTTTTTAAAATAATCTGCAAGGGAACTTGAACTGAATATTTTTCTTCTTAAAAATGTCATATAGTAAAAGAAGAGGTTCAGTGTGTTATTATGGTGCTATAACGAGTAAGATGCTCTCTTGGTTTTTTGGATACAGCTTTTCCTATTTTTTATTGTATTGTAAACTGATAGGTTGGAAGGACCTTGAAGGTCTTCTATTCAGCCCCCTTCCTAGAGCAGGAATCACCAGATAATCCTAGATAAATGGTTGTCCAATTTTTGTTTGAAAACCTGCAGAAATGGAGGACCCTTCAGGAAGGAGGATTTCTATTAACAGCTTTTATTGTCAGGAAATTGCTCATTATTTCAAATTTGGTGCTTTCTCTATAAAACTTCCACTCATTGACTGGTCGTATTCTCAGGCAATACAGAAAATATATCTATACTTTCTTCCCTGTGACAGCCCATTTCCAAGTATTGGAAGACTTTTATGTCTCCCCCTAGCTTTCTTCTCTTTAGGCCAAATATCCTAGTGCTTTTGAACACTTATCAGTTTTACAGGGTGCCTAACAAAGCAAAATAATTCTTTGATTCTTTCCCCCTTCATATTCATCCAAATTCTTTCAGTAAGGTTTTCAACCAGACTGTCACAAATGTCCATATTGGTGTAGTCATTCTTTATGTATAATGTGATAATTAATCCATTTCTCTTGCTGAGTTTCTTTTGAACAAATTGTATCCTTCCATTACTATAGCCTAGGGGTGTCAAACTCGCATTGTCACAGCATCGTCATGTGATGTATCGGGACTTTTTTCCCCTTCGCTAAACCGGGCGGGGGCGGAGCCAGCACGTGACGCATCCGGGCCGCAGGCCGCTAGTTTGACACCCCTGCTATAGCCCAATCATGAATTCCATCTCTTGATTTCCATGACTTATAATGTAGTGAGTTTATCTTGCTCTCTGATTGTCAAATACACATGCTCTGAAATTGCCTCCCAATCTCATCATTCAAATAATCTGTATGATTTTAATTTTTTATATTTCATTTTTCCATTTTTCATAGCTGCTCTGAGTAAGTAGATTGTTGGGGGCAATATGCTGACTCTGTGAACCGCTTAGAGAGGGCTGTACAGCACTATGAAGCGGTATATAAGTCTAAGTGCTATTGCTATTGCTATTAAATAACCAACTAAATAGATGTATGATATAGCATGGTCTAGTTGCTGCACAGCAAAATCTCTTTTCTGTGTAGAGGGTCATTTAGATTTGAAGAAAGCATTTTCTGGGAGTATTGGGCAAGGCAGGTCCCATCTCTGGAGTGGAAAGTGCTCATGATAAGGGGAAATTGCCCCATAAATAGCACAAAAGCAGATCTGGAACAGATAGAAGATATATGCAGCTGACATCCTTGTTAATTTGCCTTTCCAAATAAAAAAACAGGTAAGCCTAAAATCTTTTTTCTACTTCAAGGAAGTTAGTAACAAACCACTTCCATATTGTTGCCAGGAAAAATATAGAGTAGTCATGAAGATTCCAGCTAACAGAACAACTAAGTAATCTAAGAACCTGGGATCATAGAATGGTGTGTTCTTGGCAAATCAGCTGATTAGGCTTGTTTATTCTGTGAGAAAACACAGTTGCACAATAACTTCAGGGCAGTTATTGATACTTTAGAGAGAGTATTCTAGGACAGCCAAGAGATCACTCCTTTTTTCCAGTGTCTATATAAATCTTTGGTTAACTGGAATCTCAGAATGCATAGAATGGAGCTAAGTGATTGTTAGTGTGAAATATTTTAAATAATAAGCTATTACCTTCTTATTGTAAGCTGCCATGTGAATGTATCCAATCTTTCCAGTGGATGTCTGCTCCAGGATTCTAAATCATTTTGGAAATCAGCAGCTTGTTAAGAAGCTAATGATATCACCCCACTAACTGAATAGTTATATAAGTTAAATATTGGAAGCATAACCAAAGTAGGGAGGTGTTCTCTACTGGATGCTTTTATTCCTACCTGGATTGACAACATACTTAACAGTATGTTTCCTTACCCTTGAGTTTTGACAGTAGAATCCTCCCCTTTGGTAAAAAGGTTGCCATGTTTCTTATCTTCTGGTTAGTAAAATGGCAGTCCTTGCATGATTAACAGATTAACAGAGTTGGAAGGATCCTTGTAGCCATCTAGTCCAATCCCCCCAGTCCAATCTCTTCTTGAAAGCCTCCAATGATGAAGCTCCCACAACTTCTGAAGGCAAGCGTTCCATTGGTTGATACTTCTCACTGTCAGAAAATTTCTTATTTCTAGGTTGAATCTCTCCTTGATCAGTTTCCATCCATCATTCCTTGTCTGTCCTTCAGGTGCTTTGGAAAACAGGTTGACCCCTTCCTCTCTGTGACAGCCCCTCAAATACTGGAACACTGCTATCATGTCTCCCCTGGTCCTTCTCTTCACTAGACTAGCCATGCCCAGTTCCTGCAACCATTCATCATATGTTTTAGCCTCCAGTCCCCTAATCATCTTGGTTGCTCTTCTCTGCACTCTTTCTAGAATTTCAACATCTTTTTTATAGTGTGGTGACCAAAACTGGATGCAGTATGATGATGGCAGAGCTGAACCTACTTAACATAGTGAGACAAGTGTTTCATTGTTTTGTTTGATTTCTATAGCTGTTCATCTCAGCAAATGACTCACAGTGGATCACAATTGTTAATTCGTCTGTTTAATCTTCTGTATGAGTCTGGCCTGTATATGTTATATAGTGAAATGTATACGTAGGGACAGCACCTGCTCACAGGACCACTCTTGGGAATTGTTTTGAATTGAACATCAGCAATGATGGGGCACACTAAATAGGCTTTTATGTGCAATTCTGTCCATGGGGTTATGTGAAAATCAGCTGATTTGGGGATAATTTATTATTTGAAAATTCACTGAGCAGACTTGCTACAACAAAGTGTTAAAAACTGAAATATTTCACTTTTTAGCCTGTGTTTCATTAGAATATTCCCAATTATTTCAAATATGCAAAATTGACTCTTGGTGGTTATATGCATACATCAGTAATGATTTTGGCAACAATACAGTGATGGTTGCTATTGCTATTTTCCAGATAAAGAGATAGATACAGATACAAACACATTACATTTCCCAATCTTGCCTACAGACCTGCTGTATCTTGATAGTTCCTTCCTGCAGAAATATTCAAGTGAGCAGAGACTGTCCTCTATATTGAGATTTTATCTTTAGTTTCACCGAAAACTTTTAAAGATAACTCATTGGCTGACAGTCTTTTTCATATTGTTGATTATATTGCAATTGAAAGAATGCATTCGTGATCATGTAGCTTCACATCTCATGCTGAGAGTAATGAATGTAATGGGTTTTGCCTTTAGCACATTTTGTAGTGCTGAGTGCTTCCATTAGATAGATGCTTATATAAAAATTCAAACAAATGACTTAGCTGATAGAGGTTTCATGGAATAATTAAATTCTGTGTGGTTGTCTTCTCTTGAAATATCTTAGATCCAAGGGTTACAAAAGACCTCTGCTTGGAGAACGTGGAGAGCCACTAAAGTAAATGATCTGACATGTTGTAATAGGAAGCGTTATAGTGACATCTTCATTTTGTTTTTAAATAGACATGTCAGAAGTATGTGTTAAATTGCATTTAAAATCATATTTTAAAAGCCCCCTTTTCTTTTTATTGTGCCACAGTGAAATGAAGTAAATTTTAGCAGAACATTGCAATGAAACATACCTTTTTATATGTTTTTGTTTTAAGGGAAGTGTGCCTTTAGCTGTTCAGCATGCAGAACACTTGCAACTGTAGGAAGGATGTGGATTTTTAGGAAGATAAAGGGCAAGTGCTTTCATTGACTCTATTAGCTTATCAGTAGTATATATTTATGCCATTTTGGAAAATGAGCAAATATTCCTCTAGTTCTACATAATTACCAGAGAACATGGCAATAGGAAAAAATAGTGAAGCCAGCCATTCCTCAACTAAATATACATATAGATGACAGGCACACCAATCCTGAACTACAAGTGCAGGGATTAGCTGATAATTGAATAAAATTTATCTGTTAATAGAAAAATGTTTTAATATGCATAATTAAAGATTCATGGGCAGCAAAAAGTGAGACCCAGTGTGGTGTTATGTTCTAGGTATTGGAGTAGAGACACCCAGAAAAGCTCATTCTGGGCGACTTTGAGCCAATTTCTCTTTCTCAGTCCAGGCTATCTCACAATCTACCTTATCATGGGAGAAACTGAAGGAAAGGATGCTTTCCTTGAGTTCCTGGAAGAAAGGCAGGACACAGCTAGATGCACAGGCAAGTACCAATAAATCCTACTTCTGTGTGAAGTGTATACTTGTTGGGCTTATAACTTGAATTGCACAGTATTGTCTTTATGGTAGATGATTTTGTCTTTGTACAAGGCACATGATTATTTACATAAATCTGGAGAAGAATGGTTTAAAAAATAATTTTGGTTCCTGTATAACCTATGATTTAGTTAGTTTTACCTAATTTTCCATGCCTTTAAATTCTTAGATTGTCTGCAAATACACAAATGTCTATTATTTACTGCAAATTAAATATATCCATGGGGATGAATGGAACAAATAAGATCAGAGATACTGTAGTGACATGCTGACTAATGAGAGATAAGTAAGGCAAATACAAAGAAACAATTGTATATCGCCAAGACATTCCTATCCATGTAATATACAAGCAGGTTTATGCAGAACCTGCTTGTTACATGACTAAACAAAGAATTAAAAAGCATTGGGTTGTTTTGCAGGAAAGTTTGTATTCTTGGGCAACTAGCTGTTCAGTTTCCAGGCAGTTTCTGCCTGAAATTGCCAAGGTACTTGGTTTAACTTTGCATCTTCCTTTTTGCACCATCCTTTCCAAATGACCTGACATTGGCCACCTACTGATCTTAAGGCATATTTATATGTGTCACCAGTCTAGTGATGTTGCCTGGCTGGTATGACCAGCTCCTGCAATCACTCTCCACCCATACACATTTTCCACCACAAGTTTTTGCTTTCCAAGAAGTTAGTGGCTGGCTCAGGTTACCGCTGCTCTTGCACAAATTTTGTGTGTTTCAGGAAACAGAAGTGATTGGAGCCTCTGGCAAAGTTAGCATATGGAGAACTTGATACTTTATATCTAAGCAGGTCAGAAAATGTGGCTTGCCCTGAAGCAATTTGTGTAATTAATGAATACAAAATAGAGTGCAGCAGCTAACAATTTTACAGGTTGTACCTTCATTGCCTGCCTCTGCATTGATCCAAAACATTAGCAGCAGCTGGCACTGGGAAATGATTGACAACTGCCAGGGCTTTTTGTCAATTGAGAAGCCAAGTTAAGAGGACTCATTCTTTTGTTTCTACTTCTCTCAACCTACTGGTTTTATTATTTGATCTTTCATCCTGAGAGTTTTGAGCCATATTAGTGCATGCTCAAAAGCAGTGACAGTAGTTGATAAGTCAAAGCGTGAAAGATATCAAGGTGAAGCTTTAACACTCAGTGACGGGGAAGCCTGGCTCTGGCATGTATTAAGGAGTCTTTAGTGAGCTGATTAGCAATTTAGGGAACTGTCTGAATCTTCTTATATTCCTGGGTTAAAATAATCACATGATGATGGCTCTTTTAGGAAGCGCCTTGCAGTGCTGGTGTCTCTATTTTATATCTGTCCCACAATTCCTGCTGGCTATTCAGAGTTGTAGAAGTTATGATGGCTGTGGTTATATTGGTCCTCATCATCTCCAATTACAGGATAGGTGGGCGTGAGACAATACTTGGAGTCATAGACTTGCCGCGGCAGCCCATACACAGTCATGCCTTGCTGTGAGGCTCCTTTGTTGCTGCCCATTTGCAGGGAGATATTCTGGGTGTCGCAGTGCTCCATGCCAAGGGTGGGCTCAAATATTTGTCTCTTGGTTCCAGGAGCTGTCATGCCCGCCTGAGGTGGGTGCAGTGGAGGAAAAAAGGGGAAGAATAGAAAAGTAAAAAGCAGTTACTTGGAGAAAGTGTGAAAAGATTGGAATAATTGATAAATGACCACACACATATACCTGCCAGTTAGTATTTAGCATGATTACTAAACCTTTGTGTTGAAGAAAATATGCCACCCGAGAAAAATAATTTGATTCTTTGCCTTGTAAGATATTTATTTTCTAATTGATATATCTCAGAATGAAGTAATTGGCTTTCTAGCCAATTACCTCAACAATTTCTTTATCTTGATTTTTAAGAGCTAAAAATCTCTTGAGATTTGAGGTGCCTAATTTCTACACTACTCTTAGAGGAAAGAACAAACTATGACTTGTTTACACCAAATATATCTTGAGATAATGGTGTTTGCCTCTTAAACTTGCTTCAGCCTCAGTTCACGTGTTTTCAGAGACCAAAATCCAAAGAATCATGTGCTCCCAAATTAAATGTTGATGTACAAACAGGAACAGGAACTTTGTGTTTGGAAGAATTTGAGAGTTGTTTTTTTGTGAGACCTAAACACAAGCTACATAAAAGTGTTCTAGATATAGTTACCTAGTTTCACACAGTGACTGTGTATGTCTGAAACCCTTAGGAATGTCCCAGCCATGTAGACATATGGCTACCTCTGAAGTACTTCAGAGTCAAAGGCAAACAGGCTTTGGAGCCTGCAGGGGCATGAGCATAGCACCTGTCTGACTTGTTAAAGCAGCTGCACTGAAATTGCTGTGTGGTTGCTGCATACAACTTGAAGAGTTGTAAATAGGATTCATGTGCCTTCAATCTGAAGAGCCTAGTATCTGAGTAAGCATACAGAAGTATACAGAACTGCAAAGCAGGAATTTATCCTTTGTTTCTACATGGAGAAGCAGTGTATGATAGAAGCAGTGTAATCTGCTATTGTATAAGCAGTTGTGGTAATCCTACTAGTCAATAAATTGTTGATGTTCCAGTGGAAGAATGAGGGGGGAAACAGGTAAGAGTATCAAAATCATCTCAGTAACCCATTTTTTCCCATTCAGATTTCTTACCTGGCTAGCCCCCTTGTTGGTTCCCATTTGTAGACTGATTGTGGCCTGATCTAGAGGTTGGTCTGCACCCAACTTTGGATCATAGAGGTGTCGACGTGTGCCATATGCTGTCATACCTTGCTGGCTGGCAAACTTGTTGGTGCCCATCTAAGAAGAATGCAGTATTGACAATTAGACTCATCATTCTCCCTTTGCCAAGTTTCTATTTCATATACTGTATAGGTTAAAAGCTTCCTCTTCATTCTGTCACTTAGACCTTTTCTCCATTTTCTCCCTAGTGATTTATATCATGTAACATCATTCAGCCATGACTGGTAACAAAACATTCCATATGAAGACAGCTTCATGGTGTCACTGTAAATCATAAGTGAAGAACTGGTCCTTTTCATGTCTTCTGTTTCCCTTACCTACTCGGCAGTGATTTTAATGCAGGAAAACTCAGTTCAAAGCACTGACATTCCTAGAGATCATTTTTTGGGAACGAAGTGGCAAAAATCACATTGGCAAATATAATACTTAGACAACAAGATGCCAGTTTTAATGAATCAGGTATAAAAGGGAACTGAGGCCACTTCACCCACAGTCTTTGCACCATTTCTGAATTTTTTCCAGAATTGAATCTCCTATGCTGCTGTCCTTATCCACCAGTTGAGTCTGTTAATTTGTAGCTTGGCTGCAGTGTAAAATACTGATATTTCCAGTGATGACGCTTGGAAGAGTTTGTGAGTGGTCTGTTTTCAATCTGTTGGCAAAAATTCTTGCCATTTCCCAGCTCCAGGCTTCAGAGCTGGCACAGCATCAATGACATCTAGACTGGGGGCCAGGTGGAGTCAGAATGATGAAAATAGCATCACATTGCAAGCCCATTCCTTTTGTGCATGCATTATAATGTTACATATTTCAAAGTGGTGGAGCCTACAAAACAAAATCACTTTCAATTCTGCAGATTCCACTGGTATTCACTTAGCCCTTAAACAGAAGTGACTTGAGAGTTTTACAGGCATATCTTTACAGCAACTGCTCCTATATTTTTGGTGCATATCACAACAAAAAAAAAAATCTACTGATTCCAGTTTACTATGCAGTAAATTGTTTTGATTCCCTGCATACAATAACTCAGATGAAAAGAGCTCATGTGAATTTGACTATATTTTCTTCCCTAAGCAGTGGGCTCAAAGCATGCTTCCTGCTGCTTGGGATTGCTTTGTTTTGCCCCCTCCCGCCTCCTGGATGTGTCTATTTTGGAGAAGAAATTGGTCTTCTAACAGCATATTTTCTTTCCCTGCAATGTAACATGGGAAAAAGGGAATTTCTATTGCTTCTCTCTCCCCTGCAATTTTCAGTGTTTTGTTCATGGTTCTCATCAGCATTTTTTTTACTGCCTAATGCACACCTGGCTGATCCATATGTATGCATCTTGCTGTATTAGTCTGGCATCTAATGAGCTAAGAATAGCAGACACACTGGTTTGGCACCATTTTGTCTCCTCTGCAATTAATTGACTGGAGGAAGTGTTGTCTAGTTCTTGGTACTTCAAGGCTGACTATGGTGAGAAACGTTGCAGATCAATCTCAAGCTGTTTCAGGACATTTTGGCAGAAGGATGAAAGCACTCATGTGGAAGTGCCATGGTAATTATGTATTTGGCCACAGTACACATTTGCACAAAAACTAATTTTGGAGGTATAGCAAGGTATCCTAAATTGTTTGCTACAGACAATGATACAAAATATCTGTATCTTAGGGAAACAGTTGCTCTGACTAAAGCCACACACCTGCAATCCAATGATGTTCCTTCCTTCTTTCAGCTTTTCAGGCAGGAATTTCCGCTGTTGTTTTTCGGCATATTTCACTCCAACATTCACCCTGTTGCCTTTTGTCTTTGCCTGTGTTGTGACAATTAGAAATCCTTTCAGATGTTTCTGTCAGGTATTGTTTTGCAGCGGAGTTGAGAGCAACAGGAAGTTTCCCCCTGCCCCAGACCTCCTACGGTAGTTATTTCATTTCAAATTGGATCAAAAACCCTGGACTCAGTGTTTAGATCTGCAAATGATTTCCTTGAGATATCATCTCTGTGATGTCCAAACTGAAATCTCAGCACCTTCCTTCTGAGTGTGTAAAATTAGGCTGAGCATATATGGACATGCAAAGAGAAAGGGTTCTATGTACTTCTATAATTTAGGGTTTACTGCTAGCATGTAAAATTCTGGGAAGGAGTCTTGGTAGAAATTAACTGAATATACTGAAAAAAGGTTCCTCCTGCCCATCAATATAACTCTTCTGATGGAAGACGTATAGACCAATAAGGGATATTGTAGATCAGAGGCAGTATAACAGGTATTTTCTTCTAGTAGTGAAGGGTTAGCTATGAGATTGCCATTTTAAGTGTAATCTGAGGCCACACTGATCTTGGCCTCCACTCACATTTCAATATGGTGATTGTGTTATCCAATATTAGATTATTGGGGTGATATCTATGGAAATACTTTCATACTATCATATAGGGTTCACTGAAGAAAAATGAGCAAAAACAACTTACCATGCTAGCTAAAGCAATCAAGGTTGACTGGACCTGGGTATAGTTTGTATTTTCAAAGAGATCATTTGCTTCAAAAATGTCGTGGGGTTTCACTCCATATCTTGTGATAGCCTTAATAAAGTTGCCAATGTTTTCCAGCTGCAAGACAGGAGAGTCAAATAATCATTTACAATCACTGAGCATTTTCCAAGAATGATTTCCTTTACGATGCTTCCCCTAAAAAGTGGATGGTGGAATCTTCTCCAATATGGCATGTAACTGTAATTCCAGCATGTCTGAAAAGCATTATGGTGGGGAAGACTGATTTAGTACTGTCTCAAAGCTCAAGGGGAAAAATTATAGCCATCTACATAATGCATCGCAAGTGCAAAAGTGCAAGCATAAGGACTACATAAGGACTCTTCTAATAATGAGTGGATTCATGAGCCAGAAGTGCTTCCTTCACTTTTTACAGTCAGCAAAGATATAGCAGTTAGTAAAAAGATAGGAAAGTAGAAAGATGAATATTATTCTGCACTGTTTGGTAATTACTCTGTGCCTCTAAATATCTATCAGAACAGCCACACAACATGTACTGCAGGACCCCAACCCCCAGTCCGTGGACTGGCACCAGGCTGCAGCATGCCAGAAACTGGGCTGGGCAAACAAGCAAAGCCCCATCCGTGGGATGCAGGCAGCATGCGACAAAACACCCCCTCTGATCTGTGGAAAAAACTCACTCCATGGAACCGGTCCCTGGTGCCCAAAAGGTTGGGGGCCACTGATGTATTGCATAGGAGAACTCTGGCAGTGAAAGCTGCTTTTGAGAGGGAGCATTTGGATCAAAGAATCAGGGAAGGGAATTCCTTTCCTCATTGCCCAGTCTTCCTACTCCCAAATACATCAGCCAGTCTTTCTCCTACAATATTTGGCTGCATATTTTTGCTCATTAGGCTTTGAAATTGATTTTCACTATTTCTGTCCAATACATTTGTATTTGTTAAAAATTCACTTCTTTAACCTTTTTTATTTTAGTTGAAACATTTCTTCGTTTGTGTTGCCAATACATTATTGTTTACAGCAAACAGCTGTGATTAGATTAACAGAATTGGAAGGGATCTTGTAGGTCATCTAGTCCAACTCCTGCCCAAGCAGGAGACCCTACACCATTTCTGACAAATGGCAGTCCAATCTCCCCTTGAAAGCCTCCAGTGATGAAGCTCCCACAACTTCTGAAGGCAACTTCTGTTTCATGAGTTGATTGCTCTCACTGTCAGAAAATTTCACCTTATTTCTAGGTTGAATCTCTCCTTGATCAGTTTCCATCCATTATTCCTTGTCTGGCCTTCGGATATCTTGGAAAATAGCTTGACCCCTTCCTCTCTGTGGCAGCCCCTCAAATATTGGAAAGTTACTTACTGTGTAGTAAAGAGAAAAGCTCAGCTATTTCCTGCTGCCATAATGCTAATCTCTCATGTACCTTAGTAAAAGTTTCTTAATAATATAAAAGTAGCACTGATCTGGACATAGTAAGAGAGAATGGTACCTGATGCCAGTTCTGGGTGGACTCATTCACTTTCCTTACAGATCCAGGTTGGAGTTTGTTGATAAGTCTGAAAGAGAGGGGGAGAGGAAAGTTTTATTCCAAGGTGTTTATTTCTTCAGCATCAATATAGGACTTCTGTGTGTTTACTTTGATGCAAGAATACCATGTAATTCAGAAGTGGCAACCTGTATGCTTTTTTTTTCTGAAAAGTTCTCTCTAAACAAAAATACTTATGTGTTCTTACCCATGGAATGTACTCAAGAAGTGGTCAGTCAGAAGAAAATTGCTGTATTGTTTTTCAAAAAAGACCCAGTGCAGCTCAGTAATCTTAGTTTTAAAATCCCACGCATCCACTGTAAATTAAATATATTAAGGGTGCAGATTCTCCAAGTTCCTAATTAATTGGTCTCCAAAAAAGTAGTGTCTTCATTAGGCAGTTTAGGTGGTGTTTTCAGTCATGATTCTTGGTGTGGAGATTGAATGGAATTAAGGGATTAAAATTAAATTAAGGGATGTGGTTAAGTGATACTGCAAATATTTTGAGATTGCTTTGACCACATAGAGCTGGCATTGCAGTCTTATACCTGTGTGTACAAATATTGGTTATGTTTAAATTGTTTAATATTCATAGTAATAAAAACAAATGCAGTATAATGCGAACAGTGGTACATCTGCTTTTCTGCCAGTTGGCTGAGATGGTAAATAAAGTTGCCAGATAACCAGGAAAAAAATCCATCTTTGATGCATTTCATTATGTCTAAGCCACCAAAAAGCAATGTGTTTCAATCCCCTTTAAATTCAATTAAATTTAAAGCATCCTTGAGTTATTCCATTACTTGGGATTGGGGGAACATATTTAGGGATCAAAATTTTGAATACAGGGAATACATCAGATTTCTTTATTTCCTTTTAAAGTAATTTTAGTAGGTATTTAAGGTATTAAATCTTGTTTTATTATCCAGGTTTCTTTTCAAATTATCTATAATAAGTCATTCACTGTCTTTGGCATTGATGAATCCTTGGCATAGGATGAACTGTAAATCTAAATAAAAATGTCCCTCAACAATCATGTACGGGGTTTTCTTTAAAAAGGAGATAATATTTCTCCCCCCCCCCCATACATTCTATCTGAAAATGCCCATCTAGAAAAAGATAGTCATTAAAATTTTAATTTGAATGAAAACAGCTAATGCTGTGAAGCCAGAGGAAAGTGTGCAAACATTTCCTTTTCTTAATAAGTTAAGCATACTATTCCAAGTCCTTTGTCAGCTAATTAATGCTAGTCTAAACTAGCACTAAGCCGCCTTTGTCCATCCTCAGTCTTTGGGGACCAAGATTCCGCCTCCTTCTGTGTTGCCTTACTCGCACAGGATGACTCCATCTTTCAGACTTTCCATGAAGTTGTCTCCAATGCGCTTCCCTGTTGCTTCCTCAATCCATTGCTGCAATTCAAGTTCCCGCTGGGGATCATATTTCTGTGCTAGCTGCAGAAAGAAATGATGCATTTTGGAATATTTAACCAAGGAATAAACCAAGATTCATTCACAAGCATGATGTAATGCCTTCTCTTTGATGGAGTTTATTACTTCTGAGAATTACATACAAGAATTTAAAAGAGTGTAATTAATAGTATAATAATTATAGTCCAGAACTGTTCATATTCACAAATGAGGAAACAGAAAATACATGCAAAGCAGTAATAGATTGATATTGGATTGTATTTAAGCTTAAATGTAGTAGAATACTGATTTCAAGAAGAGAAATTTATCTGGTTAATCTGAAGGCAGGAACATAAAATATGTTTTGAAATAATAAAGCTGTTAATGTATTACACATCAGAATAACAAAAACCATCCCAACAAAAAACATATTCATTTAAAAGCTAGATCTTTTCAAGGCTTGGCTCCAGATGTAAACATCAAAAAGGGAATACCATATCTGGATGCTTGTAAAGAAAACATTTTACAACTTATTGCCTAGTGAATTCTTGGCAAATGTCATGTAATCCAGTGGGCATCCCCTGTAAACCTTAATAACTGGCTACTGTGTAAGAGAATGTATCCAGCAGACATTCAGGGCCTAGTTGGGTCATGTCAGCATGGACACCTGGAATATAGGGGGACTTTAACTACCCTGACATCAACTGGGAGATAAACTCTGCACCAAGTGGAAGATCAAACAGGTTCCTGACAAACCTAACAGACAACTTTGTCTCCCAAAAAGACAAAGAGAAGGGAACAAGGAGATCAGCGATATTGGACTTAATTGTCACTAACAGAGATGAAATGATAGAAGGTGTTGAAGCTACAGGAACCTTGGTGGGGGGGAGTGATCATGCAATATTGGAATTCAACATTATGCAAGCACAAGCAATAGAACAAAGTCAAACTAGAGTCTTGGGACTTTTTTAAAGAGTTAGTTTCAATAAACTTAGAGCTTGGGAAGGATTCCATGGATGAGAATCCTCAAGGTAAAAACAACTCAAGAAGCTTGGGAAATTTTGAAAAGTGAGATTATAAAAGCCCAGTCTGGCACAATACCAATAAAGAAGAAAAATAACAGGGCTATGTCTAGTTTAATGAAAAGAAGGACTAGATATGATAGCAGTGTTCCAATATTTAAGGGGCTGTCACAAAGAGATTGTTAACCTGTTCTTGAAGGCACCTGAAGGCAGCACAAGAAGCAACGGATGGAAACTAATCAAGGAGAGAAGTAACCTAGAACTAAGAAGAAATTTCCAGACAATTAGAACAATTAATCAGTGGAACAACTTGCCTCCAGAAGTTGTGAATGCTCTAATACTGGAAGTTTTTAAGAAGAGATTGGACAACCATTTGTCTGAAATGGTTTAGGGTTTCCTGCCTGAGCAGGGGGTTGGACTAGAAGATCTCCAAGGTCCCTTCCAACTCTGTTATTCTATTCTATAGCTCAGCAGTGTATTAGCAGTCAGTGCTTCTCTTTCAGAGAAGTTTACAATAAATTGCTCCCCTTCAGCATTCTAGCTATGATGCTGCAGTTTCCAGACCAATCTCAGAAACAGACCATGTATGCACATTGAAAGAATTGTATCTTCAATGTGGTTACTAAGGCTCTGCACCCTCCAGAAATAATTTGAATGAATTTTTTCAGACCTTATACAAGCATATCACCTCTCATTCATTCATCAGAGCAGTCCATCTTTTTTTTTTACAGGCATTGCATGAGCCTGAAATAAAAGTAGCAGTTACTTTAAGAATTAGATTTTTTAATGGGATTGGCAATTTTTTTCAGGGACTGGCAAAAGATGGACTGTTTTAAGGAATAGCTGCACCTTTGTGGAGCCCAAAACATTTATTCCAAGCTTTACTGAAGAGTGCACTGCATTACTGGCTATGCTACTCTCTTGTCCAGGACCAGCCACAGCCATGAGTGATAAGAGCTGGAAAAAGGTTGTCCTTGCTGTGGAAGCCAGCTGTGCCTCAGTAGCTTTCAAAGCTTTGAACCTGCAACATCATGGAATCTTCCCTAATTCCCAGGCAAGAATCTGCCGGAATTCAACTTACGGGTTTTCCCCCTCTACACTGTGTGCACAATTATCAGGCAAGTGAGTATTTTGACCGTATCATCATTTTTATGCATATTTTCCACCTCCAAGCTGTATAAACTTGAATGCTTAGTGGTTATAAGCAGATCAGGTGAGGTGTATTTGTGTAATGAGGGAGGGTGTGGCCTAAGGAGATCAACACCCTATTTCAAGGTGTGCATAATTATTAGGCAGCTTCTTTTCCTCAGGCAAAATAGGCCAAAAAAGAGATTTAACTGACTCTGAAAAGTCAAAAATGGTAAAAAGTCTTTCAGAGGGATGCAGCACGCTTGAAATTGCTAAGATATTGGGGCATGATCACAGAACCATCAAACGTTTTGTTGCAAATAGTCAACAGGGTCGCAAGAAACGTGTTGA